>CAJHNH020000594.1:0-65000 GCA_905116865.2 Candidula unifasciata
GAGTTATTTCCACACATAAATATTCTAGAATGTTCTAGGAACGGCAGGAACATTTGTGGGGGGTCATGAAAATAGATTTGTTTCTCATTGTTGACTGATTTATCTGTGTGTATCTGCTTTATTTCCTTCTCTTTGTCTCTGTCTCTCTAGCTGACTCTCTTTGCGTCTGTCTGTCTGTCTGTCTGTCTGTCTGTCTGTCTGTCTGTCTCTTCTGTCTGTTCTTGTCTGTCCTGTCTCCCTGTCCTGTCTGGGTCTGTTCTGTCTGTCCTATCCTGTCCTGTTCTGTGTCGGGTCTGTTTCTGTTCTGTCTGTTTTCTGTCATTTTTGTCGGTTCTGTCTGTTCTGTCTTGTTCTGTCCTGTCTGTCTCTGTCAGTTTCTGTTTCCTTCCGTCCGTCCCGTCTGTCCTGTCTGTCCTGTCTGTCTGTCTGCTCTGTCTGTCTGTCTGTCTGTCTGTCTGTCTGTCTGTCTGGTCCTGTCTGTCTGTCTGTCTGTCTGTCTGTCTGTCTGTCTGTCCAGTTAGAATGGTCTCTGAAAAGACATCCCAGTTTATGACCCACAGTGGATTATGCGCATGACCAGAGATCGCTGAAGAAGAAGAATGGTCTCTACAGAAAGAAATATATGAACTTATAAAATTGAGCAATTATGATCGCATGCAAATTAACATGGATAAAACTAAATCCATGGTAATAAAATGTTCGCAAAAGCAACAAACATTAGCTTTACACAAGTCACAGCTTGAGCTCTGCTCTAGCGCAGTTGGCTAAACTGGACTGCGCCGTGACCGGGTGACGAACTCCTTGTGGTCCGGGTTCACTCCCGGGGGTAGGCAGAAAAGCCACATTTCTCCCAGATTTGCGGTACCTATCATGGAATCAAGACCGAAAGGTTGCGATATCCATAGTACCAAGCCAAAGGGTTAACAGCTCATGATGGTTTCTGGATACTTAAAAGAAGCCTCTGAAAATGTAATTAATAATCCATATTGCATTACAAGTGTAGAATTAAAGTGTGTATGATATCTATGTATGCGAATTTGAGTAAAATGCATATGTGTGACATGTATTCATGTGTAGGCGTGTTTGTGTATGTATGAATCTGTGTATGTATAAGTGTATGCACAGGTAACTGTAGAATTCTGTGTGTGTATATTTTGTGTGTGTTTGTGTGCGCATGATTCTATGCATGTGTATATCACTGTGAGTGACGTGTCTGTAAATGTGTTTGTGTGTCAGTCTGTATGGATTCCACATAGGTGTGTGTGTGTGTGTGTGTGTGTGTGTGTGTTTATGTTTGTCTGTGTCTGTGGGTGCCTCTGTGTGTGCGTGTCTGATTGTGTGTGTCTGTGTGTATCTGATTGTGTGTGCCTGTATCTGTCTCTGTGTGAGTCTGTGTGTGGTGTGTGTGCGCGCGCGCGTGTGTGTCTGTGCTTATGTGTGCGCGCGCGTGTGTGTGTGTCCGTGCTTCTCTGTGTCCGTGCTTGTGTCTGCGTGTGTGTGTGTGTGTCTTTGTCTAAATGTGTGTCGGTGTATGTGGCTTAGTGTGTATGTGTGTGTTTATGTGTGTGTGTATATTTGATCATGTCTGCGTGTGTCTGTGTGTGTGTGTGTCCGCATGTCCATGTGTGTGCGGCTAGGCGTCAGTGTTTGGGGTGAGTCTGTGCGTATCTGTGTTTGTGTGTGTGTGTGTCTGTGTGAGTATGTGTGTGTATGTGTCTATCTGTATTTCTGTGTCTGTGTGCTTGTGTGTGTGCACGTCTCTGTGGGTCTCCATGTGTCTGTGTGAGTGTGAGTATATGTGTGTTTCTGTGCGTGTGTCTGTGTGTGTCGGTGTTTGTTTGTATCTGATCACAACACTAACCAAGTGCCGATTCTTATATAAAATACAGCGTTAGCACTATATGTTTACTCCCCAAGCTGAAGTATCCACAGTTTTAGGATCTTCTTGATTCTGTTGTGTGTCTCTTAACTGGGTCGACAAACACCGCTCGGGAACTATCTTCCCTCCGTCTCCAACTCGAGCGCTCTGTTAAAGGATGTAGCAATGCAGCAACTCACTATTTGTCTGTGGCAGACATCCGTGTATGTATTACGTTTATAAGTTTGTTTCTTAGAATGTCTTGTGTTTAGATAATTTACATCGCCATGATCATTGGTTAACTAGACACTCGCGACGAAGATCAATTTCAGAAGTCAACCAATGAAAAGAGCCATTTTAAAAACAGAAGTTTTGTTCCGTTACGTCATTCTTGTCTGCACTTTAACTTCGCTGCAGCTAATCTGAGATATGTCTTTGCTTATAGAACTCTGAGTCTATCTTCCCAGTTAGCGCCATTTCGGCCTGTTGGTAGTCCTCTAAATAAAGCAATCCCCTCTTTTAACGCCCCTTTCTTACAGTCTATGTTATAAAACAAATGAAAAAGGAACGTAATATAAAAATGTAAAAAAAAAAAAAAAAAAAAAAATTAGTAATGTAGTGGATAAAAAAAAAAAAAAAAAGAAATATTCAAAGTAATATAACTCCTTCGAGAGTTAACTTTTGCTGATTATTGCTATAATTATAAGAAATTTACATAAACAGGGCCGCCAATATGACTATTAAATAAAACATTTTAGTTATAACTGCAACTGAAAATTTAACTCGTGTAGTGGTCACGGTTAGGGAGGAGTTGAGATTTGACTTAAAATTAGCACACATAATACAGGAAGGCGTTTGTGCTTTATAGAGTAAATAGATAAATAACGCACTTGAACTAGGCTTGAGTGCCTTCAGCTAATTTCCTCGAATAAAACCCTCGTCTCCTCCCTACCCAGCCATGCACGGAAAATCTGTAACAGGGAAGGAAACTGTAGTCGTCGTCAGAAAATTGACATCAAACTGATGGACAATCGACGAACTGTTTCTGAGGTTTTGAAAAACGGAGCAGCATCATGGCATACGGGGAGTAACCCCTAAGTGCTCCGTTCCTCTTCTAACTCAAGTCTGAGCCCGAAGAATCTCAGCGCACTGAACGAACTAGGTAGCACCGGCGAGGATCCTGAACTGCTTATCTTTCTACATCTTTTTATGAGTGCCCATTAATACATTTTCTGTTACTTTAATAATATACAACATTTACGGCCTCAAGAGTTCCCCCTCTGTTTATTTATGTCGTTCGACTTGACATTGGGATCCGGTATCGATCTCTCCTGGGTACAAGATACTTTCATACGAGAGACGGTATTTGTATACATATTCATAAATCTCAAGGAAGCTAAACGGGTTTTCGTTTCATATTAATGACAGTTAATTGGACAGAGAAATAGAAAACAGAATACGGACGGCAAACAACGTACATTATCAAATAGCGCCATCTTTGAGACCAAAAAATTAATATCAACACACACACACACACACACACACACACAAACACACACACACACACACACGCGCGCGCGCGCGCAAGTAGTTGATAAATACGTTATTCGTACAAACCTTGAGGTGCGGAGGTTTTGGACAATAGATCAATATCATGGCACACGGATGTAACCCATAAATGCTCTGTTCTTCTTCTATCTCAACTCTGAGTCCGAAGAAGCTTAGCACAGTGCACAGGCTCTGTAGCACCGGCGAGGTTCCTGAAATACTTTAGGTACTCAATTAACTCTAAATTTTGCCCTGGCAGCGCCGTTAGTCTAATCTTTTTAATTTCCAACTGCCAAGGGATTGTCTACGTGCGCAACAATGTACACGGGCGTCCGATCTCACTACCCAGAGACCAGGGGGAATTACTAGAAGTCCAAGTCCACGTGAAAAAAAACGTTCCTTACCGAGGATTAAACCCGGAACCGCTAGCGCTATCAGTGCCAATCATGGACAGTTCTAAAAAACATAAACGAGAAATGACAAGACCTGAGATGAGATGTATATGAAATTCAGCAGAAAAAACCAGAGGAGACACAGATGAAAAACTAAAAACTACAGTAGACACAGTACTAGTAAATTATTTTATAGAACATCAATGATTCACACATGGTTTGTCAATTAGTCTGAATGGAACAAAATCAGCCAACAGCTACAGCGTACTACGCGAGGAAAGCAAGCAACAAGTCAAGAGGCCGACCAAGAACGAGTTGGGTAGAGGGAGTGAAAGAGACAGGACAGAAACGCAATGTGGCATTAACACAAGCTGCGCAACTAGCAGAAGACATGAAATGACATCTTCCAATTCCTCTCTGGTTCGTTTGACGGCATAAGATGCAGGACAAAAGACAGAAAACTACATTCAACTCCTGCTCTCTGCAAAGCTTTACGATACAAACAGTAGAACAGAAGACAGGAAACTACATCCAACTCCTTCTCTCTCTGCAAAGCTTTACGATACAAACAGTAGAACAGAAGAACAAACAGAAACTCCTTCTCTCTCTGCAAAGTCTTTACGATATCAAACAACTAAGACAGGAAACTTCAACTCCTTCTCCCTGCAAAGCTTTACGATACAAACAGTAGGACACAAGACACGAAAGTACATCCAACTCCTTCTCTCTGCAAAGCTTTAGTATGCAAACAGTAGGACAAAAGACACCAAACTACATCCAACTCCTTCTCTCTGCAAGCTTTATGATACAAACAGTAGGACAAAAGACACGAAACTACATCCAACTCCTTCCCTCTGTATGGCTTTATGATATGAACAGTAGGACAGAAGACAGGAAGCTACATCCAACACCTCCCTGTGTGGCTCTTTGATGAGAAGAACGCCACAGGACAGCATGCATAACAGGGGTTCGCCGATCATCAGTAGAAATATCCTACTTCGACGATTGTTTTGACCTATTACTTCCTAGACAATCTCAGAAGGTAGGTCCGACCTGGTTCATGACTCTAGGCCTCGATCTTCCCCTGCTGCACTTTACTGACAACAGGACAGGACACGACGATAGTGACTTTGCAACAGGTGTTGTGATATTTGGTGTTATATTGTTGCTGCGGTAGCAAATTAGATCAGTTGACTACCTTAACAACCAGACTGACAAGTTAACGGTTGGTTCATCGGACAGGTGTTAGACTTTGGCATTTGGCAGAGAGACACTGACAGACATTTGTCGGACACTTTGGCTGTAAGCGATAAGAAGCTCCTTTCCTATAGAAACTTGGACCAGTCTACGGGTTCTCATCCCCCACGACGTTCCGTTTCATCCAAGCCCTTTCTGCGGCTTCGCAGTTTTTTTTAGCTTTAGGATACAAACAGTTGAACCAAAGAAGGAAAGAAAATTATAGCAAGCAATTTTTTTCTCTATTCAAATGAGGGTCTACAACCAGATACCCGATGTCACTATGGCGTATAGACAGTCCAGAGAACCGCGTTTAGCCCTTAGACTATATTTGTTGACGGGCTATATTGCGGCCCCTGGCAACAGCAAGGGGTAGGGGTTCAAAATAACTAAAAATTGCATCTCACAAGGGGGTGATTATGTTAACGGGTAAGTCATCTGACTGACTGACATTCTACCTCACCAGGACATCACACAAGCGATAAACACCCGATGACACAATATGCCACCATGTGGGTGAGGATCGCCGTGGAGAGGTCCCAGAAACCGCGTTCAGTCATTAGGGATTGTTTATGGCCGGGCTATATTGCGGCCCCTGGCAAGAGCCAGAGCAGGGCTTCAAATAACGAAAACTTTCATCCTAAAAAGGACGAAAAGTCATAATTTTAGGAAAGTCATATGACTGACTTTCTACCCCACCAGGACATCACACAAGCGATAAACACCTGATGACTCAATGTGCCACTGTGGAGAGGTCCCAGAAACCGTGTTCAGCCATTAGGCCATATGTATAGCCTGCCTATATTGCGGCCCCCGGCAAGAGCCAGGTTGGGGCTTCGAATAACGAAAAATTTCATCCTAATAAGGACGCAGGGATTAATTGACCAAAATAATGAAGTCATATTCTTCGTCGATGCATCTGAACAAATAATAAGATCAAAAGAAATGTGGTAAGGAAATAACAAAAAGATAAATATAACAAACCAGAATAAACAATCGTATGTGTCTAAATGCTATACAATGATGTCTTGCCCCTAGTTATTTCCCCCTTGAAACAAACATGACCGGATAGTAATCTTCCTGACAGGATAAATCTCCGCACCAACACCCGGGACATTTTTGACAATCTGAGATCCATAAAATATGCTTGTCTCCCTTACTTCACAAACAGGGGCATTTACTTCCCCGTGTGGCTGTAGATGTATTTGATTCTGTCATCAGCACGTCGACACAGAGAAAACATTTGGGTTGGGAGCGCCTTCAGCGTAGGACTGTGATTTCCCATACGTGCCTACAGCAGTATTCAACAACATCGTCTGAAAAGACGAGATGATGTAAACAAAACGCCAACCTCGGAAATGTTAGAAGAATACTTCCGGTCAAAATGGACGCTAGGCAGGGACACCGTTCAAAGCCGAGGCAAATTTTTGGCTTCTGCTGGACGGTGGCCGATGCATTTTTGCTCCATTTGTAGACTGGATATAGTTTCGTCGCCCAGCTTCTGAGTTGAATGCATGGCGTGACAGTGTGAGCTGTGGATTTCATTTGAAATGTTTTTTTCGACTGTGACCAATGTGGTGGTGTGAATTTAGATTCCGAAAATAGCGCGATGCCTGTCGTGCAATTTTGGTGGTGCCCGTATGTTATTAAAATTGATCGCGTTGGCAACTGCTGATCTGTTAGTGATTTCTGCTACCATCAATAATGAACTGCATTTCTAATGTCGGACTGTTTGTGTTCGCACTCCGGATGGCTACCGTATGCTTAATGCTAGTGTATGCTAGATATGCTGAGACAGCAGTCTGTCAATCTTTCCACAAGGGACTATGATAAACATTCTGTGTGTTTTTCGTTGGCACAGAAGCGAAGCAAAGTTGGGGTGATCCGTTTGCCATTAAGCTGAAACTAAGACTACCAGACCAGACCAGACTACCAGTTAGAAGAATATTTTGTAAAAGTAAAAAAGGTAAAGTCGGGAGATGTGAACCAGCGACATTGCACACGGTTATAAACCATAAGTGCTCTGCCACCAGTACAGATAGCTGATAAGAATCTGTAGCTACAGCGGCGTTCCTCCATTTACCCCAGAGTGTCAACACTGGTACACATTTCCTAGAGGCTGGGTGAACCCCGGGAACCGCGCGGTTTCGATCACCGACCGTGGGTTGCAGCGAGTTGCAGCTGGATTTGAAAGCGAGCCTCTTATCGACTGCGCTAACGCAGCCCCTTGGAATTTAACAACATCGTATGAAAAGACGAGACGATGTCAACAGAACACCAACCGCGGAACAAGTTATAATAATCTTTTGTAAAAGGTACAATAATAACATAGCAATAAAAATCACACACTACGAGAAACGAAAGCTAACTGGAAAGTGTGAATGCTGGCATACTTGTTCCTAGAGCAGAAAGTCCGGTCGGCCAATCCACGACCGCCTCCAGCTGAGGGCCGTGCTGCTAACGTCACTGGGACGGGCTAACGATGCGTTATTGCAGCGGTTCTCAAACAAGAAATAAAATAATTTTGACAGTGACGAGGATCGACAACCTCACTTTGAACTTTCATGTATCTTCATGCCCTTTTTAATAATTTCACAATTTGTAGCCGTTCGATCTTGATTATTGCCGAGGCACCCTTAGCATACGCTCACAGCACCCCTAGCATACGCTCACAGCACCCCTAGCATACGCTCACAGCACCCCTGGGTGCCTCATCACCCAGTTTGAGAACCGCTGTTTAAACGCATCGTTAGCCCGACCCGGTGACGTCAGCTGCACGGCCCGTCAGCTGGAGCCGGTTGTGGCTAATCACAGCCCATGGTGAGGGCGAGTGAGATTAGCAAAGCTAGCTGGCATACAGAAAATGTCTTCTAAGATTAGATCAGAAGATTTTAGGACCATTGTGAGTGAATGAGTGCGTGAGTGAGTGAGTGAGTGAGTGAGTGAGTGAGTGAGTGAGTGAGTGAGTGAGTGAGTGAGTGGGGTGGGGGAGGTGGGTGAGTGAGTGAATGAGTGAGTGGGGGTGGGTGAGTGAGTGAATGAGTGAGTGAGGGGTGGGGGGGTGTGAGTGAGTGCGAGTGAGTGAATTTGCGGGTGGGTGAGTGAGTGAGTGGGTGGGTAAGGTGGGTGGGTGAGTGAGTGAGTAAATGAGTGTGGGGGTGGGGGGGGGTGGGGGTGGGGGGGAATGAGTAAGTGGAGTGTGGGTGGGTGAGTGAGTGAATGAGTTAGTGGGGGTGGGGGTGGGTGGGTGAGTGAGTGAGTGGGCGGGTGGGTGGGTGGGTGAGTGAGTGATTGAGTGGGTGAGTGAGTGAGTGGGTGGGGGGTGGGTGGGTGAGTGAGTAAGTGGGTGGGTGAGGGGGTGGGTTGGTGGGTGTCTTCTTCTTCTTCTTCTTCTTCTTCTTCGTTTTCTTCTTCTTCTTCTTCTTCTTCTTCTTCTTCTTCTTTCTCTTTCTCCTCTTTTTCTTCCTCTCTTCTTCTTTTCTTCTTCTTCTTCTTCTTCTTCTTCTTCTTTTTCTTCATCGTCTTATTGTTTTCTCTATCTTCTTCTTTTTTTTTTTCTGTTATGATGGAGGCATTCTAACCACAACATCCCATTCGATCACTATTAAATAATTAAGCCCCCGTAAATCGACCCTTCCCGCCTTCCATTTGTGGTGATGTATCTGCCATAGAGACCTACTTCTTTATAGAACCACAAGGGAAGATAAACTGACTGATCTGCCTGTTTCTGTACAATCAACTTGTGAACTGTAGATCTGGCCAAACGCTTCAACGTGTCGCTTAAAAGATCGATGCTAAAAGCTTAGCAATGAACACTCACTCGCAGATAAAGTGACTTGTCGCAGATACTCGGTATCTACCCACGCTGGTTTTTTGGTGCCAAGTTCTTCAACATATAGTCCTCAGACCTGCACCGGTTCGAGGAATTGTTCGGTGTTTCGCCAGGACTCCCTACCCAATCCTTAGTTATTTTCTGTTTTGTTTGTTTGTTTGTTTGTTTTGTTTTAGTATCATGAAGCCATGAGTTGTCAACCCTTAGGCTAGATATTATGGATATCGCAACCTTTCGGCCTTGATTTCATTGTAAATACCGTAAATCTGGAAGAAATGTGGCTTTTCTGCCTACCCCCGAGAGTGAACCCGGACCACAAGAAGTTCGTCATCCGGTCACCGCGCAATCCGGTTTAGCCAACTACGCTAGAGAGCCGGGCTAGTTATTTTCTGTTACTTCACCCCCTCTCAGAGACCCCGAGATGTCGCGGGGAGCTAACGGAAAAGTCCAATATAATATGGGGTAAGGGTTAGTGTAAGTTGATGCTAATTTCTCACCCTAACACTTTTATTCTATCGGACTTTCCCGGAAACCGCTCGAAATCGCAGAGTCTTTGAGAGGGGGGAACTAAAAGTAACGAACCATGTAATCTGGTAATCCTAGTTTCAGCATCAAATCAAACGGGTCACCCCATTGTTGCTCCGCTCCTGTGCCAACGAAAAACACTCGTAGCTCACAGTGTCACACCATGCACTCAACTCAGAAGCTGGGCGACGAAACTATATCCTTCCAGTCTACAAATGGAGCAAAAATGCAACGGCCACCGCCTGGCAGAACTGCCACGGCTTGAAAAAGTGGCCGTGCCTAGCGTCCACTGTGACCTGAAGCATTATGTGAGGGATTAACAAATGGTCACGAACCATGTCTTTCTTGTTTTGTTTTTGTTAATTTTATCTTGTAGGATTGCATTCTGTTAAATGAACATTTCAAGGATGAGAATAATACAGGTACAGGTACAAATTTGGGAAACTTACTAACCCCGCCTAGCCATATGAAAAAAAAATATGACCCTTTTCCCATGCTTTCATGGGTTTTGGGCATGAAGGGTTAGACTTATTTTTTAAGACAAATCGGCACTTGGTGGGTGATGTGGTTGGTCAGCAACACTCGGCCACATTTACTTCCCGGGACTTGTACCTGGCACCCAAGTCCGGTTCCATAATGTCTCGAACCCACGACCATCCGGTCTGGTATAGCCATATAGCACACTTATATTGGAAAACCATATATGATGTATGACAAGCTGAATGTTGTAAGCCCTTTGGAAGCAAGTGAACAGTGCCGAGGCACAGATAAATCATTACGGTCTGAGGAGAATGGCGCTGCGGGGAGTTACCAGGGGATCTGGCTGACGCTGGAAACTCGGGGAAAAGGTTAGGTTAGTTGCGTATCCTTTGCAGGACGTTGCAGAACCAACCCATACAGACCCTAGCTGTTGTGTGGGGTTTTTTTTTTCCTAGGCAATTTACGACCAATAGTTTGCCATTGCTTCTGGACGGTCGGATGTCGTGATAACACTGTCGAAACCAACACAAGGTGCATGGCCCGCACCTGGGAGCGAACCCGGCATCCCGGCATAAAGAAGCGTTCGCATCGACTTAGCCACAGAGCCGACTCAGGGAAAAGGCGAAACGGATATACAACCAGACAGTTAGTCGTTCTATTTGAATTGGAACTCCTTGCTTGCTGCTGAAGATGGGGACGGAGTGATTATAGGGGTGTGATAAGATGTCAATTCCCAATTCTACATTTAGTATTTATAATTGGGGAAACACAAAACGGTTACTGAGCTTCCTCACAGCGCTAAAAGTTTCAACGGGTTCGTTACCTCTGCCTTAATTAAAACTTTCCTAGGGATTGAAGGGACTATTGATGAACTGCCTAGCTTGTCTGTCACCAAGATAAGGATTGCTTTTTTATCTCATGTTGGCAGGCCTTCAGAAAGCAGCCCGGGAAGAACCGAAGGAGGGATCAATCGACAGTGGAAACCAAACAGCAGAGCATTATCTCTTAGAAACAACACTCCAGCAACGTATATAGGATGTTCTAACTTGTAATCAGCAATAGGTGTCGGATCACCTAACAAATATAATGCAATTATATAGAATTAAATTATTAATTTCAATTTAATCATTAACGAATTGTTCACTAGAACCGAAAACAACTATATGTCAAATGCGATGTTTCCGCAAGTTCACTAACAATACTAAAAGAGGCGGTGTTACGAATACCAGCGTTAGATGTTTGTACTATCAGAAACAAGAAAGAAAAAAAAAAAACTGTTTCGGCTATCTAGTGAGAAGGCAGCCAGACCAAACTGCATATGAGACTTTTTACAGGAGAACATCTGGGAGGAAGGTTGAGGAAAGACACAGAAATAGATGGATAAATAGTTTTGTCGAAACCTGCGAAAAGATGAACAAATCTATCACCCAAGCCACCCGAAACGTGCAACACTTATACAGAAAACCACGACACTGGGCTACAACCTGGTATCAGTGAGACAGCAAAACCATGACACTGGGCTACATCCTGGTATCAGTGAGACAGCAAAACCACGACACTGGGCTACAACCTGGTATCAGTGAGACAGCAAAACCACGACACTGGGCTACAACCTGGTATCAGTGAGACAGCAAAACCACGACACTGGGCTACAACCTGGTATTAGTGAGTCGATAAAACCACGACACTGGGCTACAACCCGGTATCAGTGAGACGACAAAACCACGACACTGGGCTACAACCTGGTATTAGTGAGTCGATAAAACCACGACACTGGGCTACAACCCGGTATCAGTGAGACGACAAAACCACGACACTGGGCTACAACCTGGTATTAGTGAGACGATAAAACCACGACACTGGGCTACAACCTGGTATTAGTGAGTCGATAAAACCATGACACTGGGCTACAACCTGGTATCAGTGAGACGACAAAACCACGACACTGGGCTACAACCTGGTATCAGTGAGACACCAAAACCACAACACTGGGCTATAACCTGGTATCAGTGAGATGACAAAACCACGACACTGGGCTACAACCTGGTAACAGTGAGATGACAAAACCACGACACTGGTCTACAACCTGGAATCAGTGAGACGACAAAACCATGACACTGGGCTACAACCCGGTATCAGTGAGACGACAAAACCACGACACTGGGCTACAACCTGGTATTAGTGAGACGATAAAACCACGACACTGGGCTACAACCTGGTATTAGTGAGTCGATAAAACCATGACACTGGGCTACAACCTGGTATCAGTGAGACGACAAAACCACGACACTGGGCTACAACCTGGTATCAGTGAGACACCAAAACCACGACACTGGGCTATAACCTGGTATCAGTGAGATGACAAAACCACGACACTGGGCTACAACCTGGTAACAGTGAGATGACAAAACCACGACACTGGTCTACAACCTGGAATCAGTGAGACGACAAAACCATGACACTGGGCTACATCCTGGTATCAGTGAGACGACAAAACCATGACACTGGGCTACAACCTGGTATCAGTGAGACGACAAAACCACGACACTGGGCTACAACCTGGTATCAGTGAGACAGCAAAACCACGACACTGGGCTACAACCTGGTATCAGTGAGACAGGAAAACCACGACACTGGGCTATAACCTGTTATCAGTGAGATGACAAAACCACGACACTGGGCTACAACCTGGTATCAGTGAGATGACAAAACCACGACACTGGGCTACAACCTGGTATCAGTGAGACGACAAAACCACGACACTGGGCTACAACCTGGTATCAGTGAGACACCAAAACCACGACACTGGGCTATAACCTGGTATCAGTGAGATGACAAAACCGCGACACTGGGCTACAACCTGGTATCAGTGAGTCGATAAAACCACGACACTGGGCTACAACTTGGTATCAGTGAGACGACAAAACCATGACACTGGGCTACATCCTGGTATCAGTGAGACGACAAAACCATGACACTGGGCTACAACCTGGTATCAGTGAGACGACAAAACCACGACACTGGGCTACAACCTGGTATCAGTGAGACACCAAAACCACGACACTGGGCTATAACCTGGTATCAGTGAGATGACAAAACCACGACACTGGGCTACAACCTGGTAACAGTGAGATGACAAAACCACGACACTGGTCTACAACCTGGAATCAGTGAGACGACAAAACCATGACACTGGGCTACATCCTGGTATCAGTGAGACGACAAAACCATGACACTGGGCTACAACCTGGTATCAGTGAGACGACAAAACCACGACACTGGGCTACAACCTGGTATCAGTGAGACACCAAAACCACGACACTGGGCTATAACCTGGTATCAGTGAGATGACAAAACCACGACACTGGGCTACAACCTGGTATCAGTGAGTCGATAAAACCACGACACTGGGCTACAACTTGGTATCAGTGAGACGACAAAACCATGACACAGGGCTACATCCTGGTATCAGTGAGACGACAAAACCATGACACTGGGCTACAACCTGGTATCAGTGAGACGACAAAACCATGACACAGGGCTACAACCTGGTATCAGTGAGATGACAAAACCACGACACTTGGCTACAACCTGGTAACAGTGAGACGACAAAACCATGACACTGGGCTACAACCTGGTATTAGTGAGACGACAAAACCACGACACTGGGCTACAACCTGGTAACAGTGAGACGACAAAACCACGACATTGGTCTACAACCTGGAATCAGTGAGACGACAAAACCATGACACTGGACTACAACCTAGTATCAATGAAACGACAAAACCACGACACTGGGCTACAACTTGGTATCATAGAGACCTAAGAAACACGACACTGGGCTACCTGGTATCAGTGAGACCTAAAAAAAAAAAAAAAAAACCACGACACTGGGCTACAACCTGGTATCAGTGAGTCGATAAAACCACGACACTGGGCTACAACTTGGTATCAGTGAGTCGATAAAACCACGACACTGGGCTACAACTTGGTATCAGTGAGACGACAAAACCATGACACTGGGCTACATCCTGGTATCAGTGAGACGACAAAACCATGACACTGGGCTACAACCTGGTATCAGTGAGACGACAAAACCATGACACTGGGCTACAACCTGGTATTAGTGAGACGACAAAACCACGACACTGGGCTACAACCTGGTAACAGTGAGACGACAAAACCACGACATTGGTCTACAACCTGGAATCAGTGAGACGACAAAACCATGACACTGGACTACAACCTAGTATCAATGAAACGACAAAACCACGACACTGGGCTACAACTTGGTATCATAGAGACCTAAAAAACACGACACTGGGCTACCTGGTATCAGTGAGACCTAAAAAAAAAAAAAACCACGACACTGGGCTACAACCTGGTATCAGTGAGTCGATAAAACCACGACACTGGGCTACAACTTGGTATCAGTGAGTCGATAAAACCACGACACTGGGCTACAACTTGGTATCAGTGAGACGACAAAACCATGACACTGGGCTACATCCTGGTATCAGTGAGACGACAAAACCATGACACTGGGCTACAACCTGGTATCAGTGAGACGACAAAACCACGACACTGGGCTACAGTCTGGTATCAGTGGGACGACAAAACCACGACACTGGGCTACAGTCTGGTATCAATGAGACGACAAAACCACGACACTGGGCTAAAACCTGGCATCAGTAAGACGACAAAACCATGACACTGGGCTACAGTCTGGTATCAGTGGGACGACAAAACCACGACACTGGGCTACAACCTGGTATCAATGAGACGACAAAACCACGACACTGGGCTAAAACCTGGTATCAGTGAGACCTAAAAAAACACGACACTGGGCTACAACCTGGTATCAGTGGGATGATTCAAAGCAGAAGACAAAAAAAAATTTTAATAAATGCGGTTTACATTTGTTTGCGTCTTAGCCGTGAATCTGTCCATGAAATATTTCGGACATTTTCCTGAGCCGCGGTTGTGAAGAACTTGAAAAACGCTGCTTTAGTTGGTGAGGTAAACTTCAGACGGCTGCCTTCGCTGGACACAGAAATACCTCGTGAATCCGACGGAATGCTTCAGTGATTCGACTGAACTAATGATTGGCGACAGTTTAAAAGGCGATTCTGGCCAGAATGACAGATTAGACCAAGTGACAGATTAAGTAATGCTCCTCGCTCACCATTAGTTAGAATGATTGTAGTTGAGTTAGTTGACCGAGCGCAACTCGAGGGCTTCTGTGGTCAGTCTCGGACCAAGGGCTTTTAATCTGTCAGAGCAAGTGTGCAGTGTGTGAGTTTGGGAAAGAGGTGGACCGGAGTGTATTAGTAGATGTGGAGGGGGGGGGGAGAGAGACTGGAGAGGATAAAAAAGACAAAAAAGAAGAAGGTAATAATGATGATGATGAGGATGATGATGATGATGATGGTGGTGGCAGTGGTAGCAGAGATGGCAATGATACTCCAAGCAATTTAAATTACCACTATATACCAAACCAAACTGCCAGGTGGAGACGCAACCCTCACACAGTTGGGGTAAAAGCTCCTCACTCAGTCAGCTACTCGGTTCCCACATCTTTTGGAGACACAAAATCCCACACAGTTAGAGACCAAATCCACACATAGTTAGAGACACAAGCCACACACAGAAACACTACCGACACACAGTTAGAAGCACAACCTACACACAGAAAGAACTCCACACACAGTTAGAAGCACAATCCCCAAACAATTAGCGACACTGTCCCCACACACAACCCCTTTACAGTTAGAGACATAGCCCTATACAGTTGGAGACGCAACTCACCACCCCCCCCCCCCCCCACACACACACAGTTGGAAACACAACCCTCCACACAGTTGGAAAAACAACCCTTCCCTCCTTCTCCCCCCCCCCCCCCCCCCCCCCATTTCACAAATATAGTTAGAGACAAAGCTCCCTTCCCCCCCCCCCCGCTTACACACACACACATAGTTGGAGACACAACCCTATTTTTCCCACAAACACACACACACATATAGTTAGAGACAAAGCCCTCCCCCCCCCACACCCCCACCCCGCCCCCATCCCTTACACACACACATAGCTGGAGACACAACCCTCCTTTTCCCCTACACACACACACACACACACATAGTAAGCAACACAAGCTCCCGCTGAAAGACGCAGCCCCCACACAACCGACGACCCCAAATTCCGAACAACACAGCTCCCAACAACTATCGCAAACACCACTCGAGGATATGCTTGCATCGCATGATCTCCACTCCAAAGAATCGTCAAGCCCGCGGAAATACAGCAATTCTCCTTCACCACACTTATCCACCCCATAATCTACACTTCAAAGAACCGTCAAGCCAACGGAAATACAACAATTCTCCTGCATTGCGTATATCATCCCAGAAGATTACCCACCCACAAGGATTTGAACTATAATACCATACTGGAATCCTGCAGGGTTGAATAAGCTCTAACGGTGTCAAAATAATCCCATGGGAGGACGGGAGAACAACAAATCCTATCACTGCCAAACGTACACTAAGTCGTTGAGTGTGAACGCGGAGTTAGTAGAATCTGTTGTTTGAGTCAGTCTAGATTTGGTTCCTGTGTCAAGGACGCAGTAGAGTTTTTGACTTGTGGTGGTGTGGTAAAAAATATGCACTGTGTTGTGAGGTAGTTTGGTTTAAATCGTTATTAACATGGCATAAACCATGGAATAGTAAGTAAACAGAGTTATCATGAGAGTGTAATGATGTTTCATGAGATAAGGTAAAGGTAAGAGAATCGACTTCATTGCACATGGTTTTATCCTAAAATGGCTCAGTCTTTTCCGCAGAAGGTCTAGCTGCCTGCTGATAGTGTCGTTATGAACGTGACCTCCGTAGCTACGGCAACGATCCGAAGAGATTTTCGTTGAAATTGCACTCGTCAACTGAGATGCACCAATGTGAAACCAACCCACGTTTTTCAGAGGTATTATGAAAAGATATAAAACGAGTTGAGAAGTATACTAGCGAACTTCAAAATGTAACAAACCACAAACTGAAAGTGCAGTGACAGCAGCTCTCCAGTGGCAAGAGAACACGATGCTTACACTTGAAAGGTCACGCGGGGTGAGGATACTTTGGATCTTTTCTCCAGGCGATGCCTGCGTAGTGGGTAATAAACAGGCAGACAGAGTAGCTGGATCTGCACCACTGGGTGTTGAATTGATACATGACAATGCAGGTGTGGTCAAGGCCTTTTAAGAACAAACAACGGAATCAGTAGAGAAACAAAATAATAATGGCCTGGAGAGTATGAGGCACCTGGGTGTAACCAGAGGGTCTGGCCGGCGCACTACACTCAGAGGAAAGGCAACACCGACATAAAACCAGATTGTGACCCGTACCATCAGCATTGGAACTCTGCGCTGGCTGCTGAAGATGAGAACGGAGTACTTATAGGAATGCGCTTGGTGCTGTGACGTCATTTTGTGACTCAACTTAACGATTATGATAACCATAGGCCTATTGTGAAAACTACCCATACAAACTACAAAAGTGTCTCTAAAGAATTTATTGTATGATCTGTCCTGAGTGCTGTTACTAATCACAATTTGTGCAAGTGCAATGGAAATGAACAAGCTGATCGGCTTGCAGATAAAGGTACTGTGAGGGGCAGACGAGCAATGGACCATGCTGACATTCTGAAGGCTCTACGAGAAGTAATACGTCTCCGAGAACCAAGTGGTGACTAAATCTGCGAGCATGAATGACCAGACTGCAAAACAAAAAAGGAGAGGTGAGGGAGGGGGGGGGGGGAGGGGGCTGGATAGACAAGAGCACTATGCAGAAAGCCAAAAAAGAATCAGAAATCAACACAGAACTGGTGTCGCGGGCCGCTTCAAGCTGCAATGAGGATAGTCTGTCGACTAACTAAGTTGTTAGGACAAATTGGCAGAAGACTCATCGAGGCAGTCTTTCAGAGAACCAGTGAGTTATTAGTTGATGTGTTCACAACCGACGTCATAGTACTCAGGGTATTTCCACATGCTCCCCTTTCCCACCTTCAGCAGCCAGCGCAGACTTCAAGTTCTGATGCTAACAGTAAGAGCCTCGCCGTAAGTCGGTCTCGCAACCTGATCCACTGGTTATTAGTCTTCTCCCTCCGCGGAGCACCATATGCTAACCGTCCTGGGCATTTACTGCGTGCTCTGCAGGCAGAACAGTTCAGGAGGCCAGTGTTGCCTTCTGTATAACTACTAGAAGCATGATAATGGAGGTGATGGCGGTAACACGAGCTTTCATGTGGCTAGCATCCCAGGGCAGTTCTCACGTGTGTGCGCTGAGTGATTCCATGAGCATGATCTGGTGGGTGGAGACGGACTTTGTACGCAGGCGGTGGATCGAGTCATTGCATAAATTCCACTGTGCGTGGAGTTACCTTCATCTTTGTACCAGGGTATGTGGGTGTTGTTGGCAATGAAAGAGCCGACAGATTAGCCGGCTCTGTCATAGTTTTAGAGGGCCTGTCCATGGATCATGCCGACATTGGAAGTCTGGTAGTCTTAGTTTCAGCTTCATAGCAAACGGGTCACCCTATCTTTGCTCTGCTCCTGTACCAACGAAAAAAAAACACAGAATGTTTATCACAGTCCCTTGTGGAAAGATTGACAGACTGCTGTCTCAGCATATCTAGCATTAAAAACATACGGTAGTCATCCGAAGTGCTAACACAAACAGTCTGACATTATAAATGCAGTTCATCATTGATGGTAGCAGAAATCACCAACAGATCAGCAGTTGCACACGCGATCAATTTTAATCACAGAAGGGCACCACCAACATTGCCGACACTTTTTATGCCATTAGAGAGGTTGGACGTTTGGAGGACCTGGGAACAGACTTCCACATCTTTGCTGAAATTGCAAGAACGGGGAGTAAAGATCGGTACAGCCAGGCACAAGGACTGCGAGTATCAACCACGGGACGTTGATGTATATGTTAGAGAAGGAATCTGAGCACCAATGGACGTGTCCGGAGTGCCGTGAAGATAATCCAAATCATAACTCATGCTTACCGTCTTTTTCAGAGTTCGCGTAGAAGAAGAATTACCTTCGGTCTAACATAACCACAGATTATCAGACCTTCTGGAGTAAATGTGTTGAACTACAATTCTTAGTTATGTCCGTCCAGCCCTTCAAATGTCATACAATTCATTATGGGACAGCTCTCTGTGGATTTGTTGACTCGACACTCACAAAGCTTCTTTCATTAGTCGTCAGCAAAATCCTCTACAACCGAAGTCCCGAAGTCCCTGAGCTCGTTTTGGCTAATCATTCGCGTGTTCTGCTCAGTTTGGAATCTGTGCGTGTTTCGTTTCACCGAGATTTTGGAGTACATCTTTTAAAACTCACCCAGAAATTGAATGTTTGCCCAGCGACGAGATCGGTAATGGGCAAATTTGTTTAGTGGGTCAATTGTCGTTGGGTCATAACCCCAGAAAAATTTTAAACATGTGTACCTCTTCGTCTAGGAACAATCGCGGCGTAGCGGTTAGCCGCTAGCCTGCGGGCGCTAAGGTGGTAGGTTTAAATCTGTATTGAGTCTAATGTCCCTCTCCCCCCCCCCCAATCTTGGTTCTCAGGTCGACTTAGCATTAAATGGTGTCTATGTAAGGTTCTGGGAAATAAAGGCAGACCACATCACCCACCGAGTGCCGATTGATCTATAAAATATAGGTCTAGCCCGATATGACCAAAACACCTAAGGGCGTGGAACCTGGTCCTTTTACTTCTTCTGTGTTCGATATCAAAAGGGGAAGTCTGCACGAAGTGTCGTAGTTTACAGCTAAGCTGCGACATCTACGCTGTTCGGCGCAACATATCCGATGTCATTTAACTCCGAATTATTCGCCTTTTACGCCACGCTTGTAAACACCTGACCCGATTAACAGGCAGCAGCACAGAGCAGAAGAGCTCTGTGAACTCACATCGATCAATACTCTGTATCCTAGGAAGTCAGAGTGCCTCTGACAGAGAGGAGAAATACCAACAGTTTGCATACATATAAGCCAGATCAGGGAAACGGATATGCACACAATATTCAAGTTCTCTAGCTAGACCAAGGTCCAGAAGTGGACGAACAACCAGAACTTTCCGGCTGAGTTTACAGTCAGTGACGGCAAAGAAAAAAGAAGGATAAAGTTATTAATGATCTTATTTTAATAGACTTAGAGACTTACTCAAACTACTGGACGTAAATTTGCCTAGAAAAACGTTGGTTCTGCAACGTCCTGTGAAGGATACGCAACTAACCTAGGGACTTACCACAGTTAACCATTGACGGATCGACATGGCATTCGTAAATAAGGTAAAAATGGAGGAAACAGGACCGGCTGCAAGAGGTAGACAACGACACAAGTGCAAAGACAACATCAAAAGGTGCATAAACATCACTTTGCTGGTGATTCCAACCAAAGAAGGGTAGCCGAAGTGGTGTAGCGGGGCTAGGCTCTCGAAAGTTCTGGTTGTTCATCCACTTCTGGACTGCAGTCCTGTTCCACAACCTGAGTGTTGCGTGTGCATCATTTTACAGATCTGACTCATTTGTGTGCAGACTGCTGTGCAGATGCACTCGACTTCGAACTAATGTCTGCCTAAAATCAGTGTCAGCCTTCTGTGGCTTATGCGTTGCGAACGTGCTTCGTAATGCCGGGATGCCACCTTTGATACCAGCTGCGTTACTGTTTGTCTTGAGTTGGTTTCTGCAGTGGTACCGAGTGCTGACCGTTCAGAGCAATCGTAAACTCATCATCATCATGCAGCGGGTCCTTTGCAGAACGTCGCTCTCATCACAGTCTGCCTGAACGAAACTCAGTCTCTCGCCAGTTCTCCCCCCTCATGCACTTTCACACTCAGGGAGTCACTTATATCCTGTGCCGATCTTCGCGTACCATGCCTTCTGCTATAATTCTTTCCAATCCGTCGTGGCGCTTGATATGACCAAAATTTTTCAGCTTTCGAGAAAGGATGCTGTTTATTAGCCAGTCTTGCTTGATGTTCTGATCTTTTCAGATGTCAATATTTCCTATCTTCTTTGTCCAAGATATTCTGACAATCTTTCTATAGCATTTCAGCTCAAAAGCCCCTATTCTCTTTCTTAAGGACTGAAGGATAGTCACATCCGTATGTAGCCACAGGAAAGATGCATTCATGCTCTCAAAATTCTATCGTAAACTACTAAACGTAAAATGTGGGTTCTTTATTAATATCCTACTCCCAGATGACGTCACAGGACAATCCCACATTTTAGAGGGTGGTAAGACTGGGTCTCCCGGTTTTCTGATGCTTTTAACGACCCTAAAACATCTAGAACTGGCCCTAACCCCAACACACTTACGTCCCACAAGTAGTGCAGCCAACGTCCCACGACTACATGTCACCTATCTACCACCCCATGAAATATTAGACTGTTCCGTGACCTGTGATAACCCCTGTTGTGGTTGGATATTAATAAAGCACCAAAACTTGCCTAGAAAAACGACAACAGCCAACAAATTCTAGGGTTGATACTGCAATGTTCTGTAAAGTATTACAAATTTGTAAATATTTTTTTAAAAATAGTTGACAGTTATACAGAAGAGAGAGAGAGAGAGAGAGAGAGAGAGAGAGAGAGAGAGAGAGAGAGAGAGAGAGAGAGAGAGAGAGAGAAATTTAAGACAAAACAAACAAATATTTACGTCAGCTTTACAAAATCAATTACAATGAATAAACAAAGGACGTTGCGGCGATTAGCCTTCATCAGCAAACAAAGACAACACAGCACACATACAAAATATACACTAACTATGAAATGACTAGATTGGACTACTATGTAATAAATAACTGATACTTAGATTACGTTCCTAGTGACAACTCCGAAAGAATGACCTGGACAGTGACTGACCTATATATCATCACAACGCCGACGGAAATTGAAACTGGGTCAGTAGTCTGGGTAGAGGGAGGAGTTTACGCCAGTAATGAAAGTAAAGTCGGTTCTGTGGCTAAGTCGATGCGAACGCTTCGTAATGCCGGGATGCCGGGTTCGATTTCAGCTGCGGGCCATGCGCCTTGCGTTGGTTTCGATAATGGTATCAAGAAAGCCGACCGTTCAGTGAGTAATGGCAAACTACAGGACGTAAATTTGCCTAGAAAAACCACACAACAGCCAGGGGCTGTTGGGGTTGGTTCTGCAACGTCCTGTAAAGGATACGCAACTAACCTTGATGGGAGAAAGGAAACAGACACGAAAGTTTTCACTAAGTGTCAACAAAAAAGAGTGTGGGGGTTGGGGAAAAGGGGGGGGGGGGAGGTTAACTTACATGGCGTACCCAATAAAGGAAACGCGGCTAACCAAACAGAGAAGGGCACTCACTTGTCCTAACTCCGAAATTACTGCCAAAGGTGCCGGTTAAAATACCCACGTGTGGATGTGGAATACAACGGGAAGCCACAACATTATATTCCCAAAAGATGACATGAAGAAACACTGTTCTTTGGCCACGTAATGAGAAGAGAGACATTGGAGAACATTGTGACAACTGGAAAGATCAGTGGGAAAAGGGGTAGAGGCAGACCAAGAGAGATGATGCTGGATGGGCTGAAACGATGGCTTGGAGGGATATCAAGAGAGCTGTTCCAGGCAACCAGGGATCGTGATCTGTAGATACGCATGAGCGCCTACGCCAGTTGGCAGGGCACATGATGATGCTGATGAACTAACTGACTATAGTCGGTGAAACCAACATAAAACTATTTTGTTGGCGTTCTTTCCGAGATTAGATGTAAGTTCTTATTTACAACTCGAGACAAGCACACCACGTGAACTGGCCGCTCCGTGTCGTTAAGAAGCCACCGTTTGTGATATCCAAGATTAATAACCTCGCCTGGGTCCTCGATTGGAAGAGTCGATACGTTCGTGGATCTATTTATTAATTGGGGTCAACTGGTGACTATCGGAGAGAATGGGCCATTTTATTGGAGTTTTGTGCTTGTAGGTCTTGTCCTGGAGGCGCGGAATTAATTTCCCTTAATCAATCAGTCAGACAATTAACCATATGCCGTCTTCCCAAAAGGGGTTGGCTGCAATAGAACTCTAACACGATCTATCTCTTGTCCTAGTAGTACACTCTCTATGACTGCTGTGTTAGGAAACGAGCAGGCAGATAGACTGACAGGTTCCGCGTCATATGTTGGTATATTGACGTATGAAAAGCCACATTTTTCAAGGGCCGTAAGCAGGGAGTGACCAGAGCGGAAGCACAGATGAATCATCACGGTCTGAGGAGGGATGGGGCTGCGTGGAGTGACTAGGGGATCTGGTCACACGATCAACACGTGAGGAACAGGCGAGACGGACATACCACGACCGGCTTCAGCTGACGGGCCGTGCTGCTGACGTCACTGAGTCAGGCTAACGATGCGTTGACGCAGCGGTTCTCAAACAAGAAATAAATTATTTTCGACAGTGGCGAGGGAAGACAACTTACATTTTAACTTTTAAGTATCGACATGACTTCTTTAATAATTTCACAGTTTTTAGCCGACTTTTCTTGAATATTGCCGCGGCACCCCTGGCAAATGCTCACGGCACCCCAGGGTGCCTCTGCCCCCAGTTTTGGAACCGCTGCGTTTACGCATTGTTAGCCCGACCCGGTGACGTCAGCAGCACGGCCCGTCAGCTGGAGCCGGTCGTGGACATACAGACAGTTACTGCTACTATACGAAATTCAACTTCGCGCATGTTGCTGAAGATTAGTAGTAGTACTAATCTTACGACACCAGGACTGATTAGTAATAAAAAGTAAAGATCCCTTTTTAAGCTTAAGGCGCATTGGGCATATGGGCAGAGCGTCCCATATTTTTACAGACCAATCGGCCCTGGATGGGTAATGTGGTCAGCATTACGCCGGCCGTCTTTACTTCCACAGGACAGCCATTCTGGTACCCATTTGAGACTGAGTCGACCTGCGACGTCTCATACCACGATAAAAATCCACCCAGCCCTCAGTGGGTTTTGATCATGGTACGTTGGATTACGAGTCGGACTCGCAACGCCTTAGCCACGGACGCCGCACAAGGACTGATTAATTCATAATATTTAACGGCCTCTGTTTATTTATAGAAGTGACGTATACACACCGGAACCTAACAATCAAATACCTTTCTTAAATGTTTGTGTATTCTAGACAAAGCATTAAGGTTTGCTGCGTTCGTAAATTGTTGCTGTGATTGTTATTCGACAAATGCTTCGTTAATTTTAATTTCTGTAACCTATGGTGACATTTTAATGGTTTGAAATGAATTCTGTCCGTATTCCATAGTTGTGGATTTCAAGTTGTACGATAGACATGGCCAGTAAGACACCTTTTTTTTTTTTGGGGGGGGGGGGGGGGGGGGGGGTTCCTAGATGATCATGTTCTTAGTGCACTTGTATTCATCGCGAGGCGCAGACGCCGTCTGGAGGTGACAGGTTCAATTCTCGGCACGGTAACTAAAGCTTTCGAATTTATGTTGTCTAGTGTGTTCTTCTATCTATCTACTTCTTTCTATGAGTGCCGATCAATACACTTTCTGTTACTTGATTAATTCATAATATTTAACGACCTCAAAAGTTCTCCCTCTGTTTATTTTAAAAAGGGATAAACAACATGTGACACAAAGTGCCAACATTCGGATAAGGTTCACCCGTGGATAGGTCCCGAGGCCGGGCTATATTGCGGCCCCTGGCAAAAGCCAGGGTGGGGCTTCAAAATAATGAAAAATTGCATTCCACAAGGAGATGACTATGATTATAACTTTAAAGATGGGGACAAAGTGCTTGTTGGAATGCCCCGAGTGACGTGATGTCGATTCTTGATTCAATATTCAGACTGCTGTTCGCCCATCTCTGAAAGTTGTCCACCCACTTGTATTTTTGTCTTCCTGATGCTTTTTTTTCCCCTTCGACTGTTTCCTCCAGGCTAGTGTATATATATATATATATATATATATATATATATATATATATATATATATATATATATATATATATATATATATATTAGAAGGTTATATCTTCTGATGTGGCTACAATATTTGTTTGTCGTTTCCATTAAATAATTTTTCCCCAATCTTTTCCTGTTGTTGTTTTGTTGTTGTTGTTCTTGTTGTTGTTGTTGTCACCTTTCCATCTTTCTAAATGATAGTGTTTCTTATACTATAGGGAGGCATGAGAGTCACAAGCCGTGGCGATGGCCAATGTAACTAACTCTTCTCCATACCACAAAGTCAGGGTTGTGTCGTAGAAACATTGTGTTGCCGACGCAATTTGCTCCTTTTTTATAGTCTGCTTTGTTAACTTCAAAGAAAAGGTAACACCAGTACATTAGGAAAAAAAAACAGATCCTATTTACGTTTCCCGGAACATCTCATACTTTCTCAGTGTGGTCTAGGTCTGAGGGGTGTCACTTTGTACTGTTTTCTTCAAAAAGAGTCTCTCGTGGGACCTAGGCTTAGGCTGTGGGTGGGTGGGGGATTGGGTGGGAGAGGGGTGGGGAATGTTTTACTCTTCAGACTTAGAAGAGTCTGAGAAAGTATGAATGAAAGGTCAGACAGTGTGTAAATGGGCCGGGAAACGTGAACAGGACGTAGAGACAAACTACAAAGGATACGTCTAGGCGGGGTCAATGTCAGGATACGGTGACCTCATACGGAATATCCGAAACAGATCGTGTGCAAAGTAGACACCTGCGGTAAAACTAACGTTGGTCTCCCCAAACAAAGTAAGTCACGTTTCATTCATAAGTTTGCTGGGCTGGTCTACTTTCCTGCAGGTTATGGGTGTGCCGCTCTGTTTTTTGCTTTCTGGGTTGTCTTTCATTTACGTTTTTATTCCGAGAAAGAGAATGCCTGTGACAAAGGTTGCAGCACTCTATAGGGGGTTTGTGTTAGACCCATTTTGTCCATGTTTTAGGAGTCTTAAAAGTGCTGGCGTGCTGAAATATACAATGCGCGTTATCAACTGCATTGCGGAAATCCCCTGTAACCTTGTGCCTAGGACACGTGACTCAATGTCCACCAATCAGAAGTGAGCTAGTTTTTATATGGGCGGTGCGTAGAGAGATCAATGTTAGTTTTACCGACACGTGTCTAAAAATTGTTTTGTTTTACAAATCTCCCCCCCCCCCCCCACCCCCCCCCCTCCCCCACCAACTTTGTTGGTAGCCATGTCCATCCTCAGTGTCCTGTCTCCTGTACTTTCAGAAATGATCTTCTTTAAAATGATGTCAAACTGCAGAGCATCTTCTCTCTCTCTCTCTCTCTCTCTCTCTCTCTCTCTCTCTCTCTCTCTCTCTCTCTCTCTCTCTCTCTCCCTCTCTCTCTCTCTCTCTCTCTCTCTCTCTTTTTTTTTCCAGATTGTTACCTTTATTCACATTCCCTTCCCGATTTTCATGCTCCATGCAACACGGTCTATGGCACAGTATTCCCATGAATACACCCCAATACCTGTATCATTCATTTACTGCTTGCACAAATCTTTATATCGTTGCTGAGGTCAACATCTTCCACATATCTATAATTCACCATCGAGCAGCGGTTTTCAACTTATGGGTCGCCACCCATTTTGGGGGTCGAACGACCCTTTCACATGGGTCGTCTAAGACCACAGGAAAACGCGTATTCATTGAGGTTAAGAAGTAGCAAAAAAAATATTTTACAATTAGGGGGGTCACTACAACATGAAGAACTGCATTAAAGGGTCGCGGCATTTGGAAGGCTGAGAACCAGTGCGATAGAGGATGTGCTTAGGGACTCTCTTCTTCTTCTGCCTTCTATCCCCCACTGGAGCATAGGCCCTCAACTAATTGACTCCAGGTAGGAAAGCTCTAGCGTAGACGATGACTCTTCCAGTCACCTAAGGCTCATGTCCATGGCGCACCCAAGCCCCCAGAAATGTGGAAAGTGGGCAGGGGCGGGGGGGGGGAACTTGCAGCCCCTCATTAATGTTTTCTTTGTGGCCGCTCGCCTGATAGTAATAGCCTCATATCAGCTATACCTCCATAGCCCAGTGACTCTCAACCTCCCTGATGCCGCGACCCTTTAATACAGTTCCCTCATGTTGTGGCGACCCCTAAACAATTATTTTCCTTCATAACTTCAATGAATATGTGTTTTTTCTATGGTCTTAGGCAACCCCTGTGAAAGGGTCGTTTGACTCCAAAAAAGGGTCGCGACCGGCATGTTGAGAATCGCTGCCTTAGATAAGGGAGTCAACAGACGATGGCCTTTACTTCCCCCCGATATATATGGGGAGCTGCCATGCTGTAGCGGCTATACGCTAGCCTACGAAGATGAAGGCTATGGGTTTAAGTCCTGATAGAGTCGGATCAAATAGACATGACGGCAACTCCTAGGTCAACCCAGCCTTAAATGGGTACCAGGCAAAGTACTGGATCACGGTGATGCTGATCGATAGGTCTAGCCTGATTGATTTAATTCAAGACCCGACATCACAGACTCGGAGCATTTCCATAAGCGCTCCGTCCCCATCTTCAGCAGCCAGCGAAGAGTTCCGATACTAATGGTGCAAGTAGCATTCTGATTAAACTTCCTTCTTGCCTTTCCTCTGAGCCCCGAGCATCTGCCAGAACCTCTCGTCACTCCCCGCTGCATCAATCTCACCAGACTGCGGTGATCCATCTGCTCCTCCGAACTGTACACGCCCTCCCACAAAGCACTAACCACGTCTGCCTTATCATGTATCAGTTATTAGTTCTAGCTACAAATGCCCAATACACCTGAATACTTGGACAAGGGTCCTTTACCTACTCCATCTATGGTACATCGGCATCTGTGGCTTAGGAGGTGCAAACGCGCTTCGTAATACCAGTGTGCCGGATTCGATCCTAGCTGCAGGCGAGATGACAGCAGACCGCCTTGCGTTGGTTTCGACAGTGGTATCGAGAGCCGACTGTTAAGTAAGCAATGGCAAACTACTGAACGTAAATTTGCATAGACAAGCTGAAACAACAACATATATATCTTTTATATATATATATATATATATATATATATATATATATATATATATATATATATATATATATATATATATATATATATATAAGGTACTTATTTTAGAATTGGTCCACTTGAGATCTCTTATAAAAAAAACACAAAGACGCGGATTTAAACCGCAGACATTTAGAGAGGCAAGAGTCTAGCCAACTGCGCCCCATAGTGGTATTTATAAAGTAAAGTCGGGAGATGTGAACTAGCGTAATTACTCACGGTTATAAACTGTAAGTGCTCTGCCACCAGTACGGACAACTGATAAGAAACTATCGCTACAGCGACGTTCCTCCATTTACTTCCCAAGTGTTAACTCTGGCACCCATTATCTAGAGGTTGAGTGAGCCCCGGGAAACGCCAGGTTTCGAACACCGACCGTAGGCTGCAGCGAGTCGCAATTGGATTTAAAAGCGAGTCTCCTATTGACTCTAAGCAGTATTTATAAAATAATTAAACAAACTCCAAAACTTTTTTTCTCGGCAGAGCCACTTATAAATGATGCCACGCCCATATTTGGGTGATGTAGTCACATCACGCCGGCCGCATTTGCTTCCCAGCATAGGCATCAAAACATCGTCTACGTACCACTAATTCTGTAACAGGCACAGAACCTTTACAGAACTATATCAGTAGACAGCAGATCAAATGGTTTGGCCATGTAACAAGATTGGCAACAGAAAGGGGCCCACATAGAGCAATATTATGCAGATACGGCGGTATCAGAACTAGAGGTCCACCAGGCAGAAGATGGACCTCGGAAATATCAGAGACGAAAAGTTCTTTAGACGAAGAGATCAGAAGGACCCGTTCTAGAGATCTCTTCCTGTCCTGACACCACGAGGTAATCCTGCAGTAGAGAAAACCATAAGGTTAGTTGCGTATCCTTTACAGAACGTTGCAGAACCAACCCCAGCAGCCCCTGGCTGTTGTGTGGTTTCTCTCGGCAAATTTACGTCCAGTAGTTTGTCTTTGCTTTCTAGACGGTCGGCCCCCTGATACCACTGTCAAAACCAACGCATAGCGCATGGCCTGCAGCTGGGATCGAACCCGGCACCCCGCATTAGGACTTATATTTATAACCACATTCTTTCAAGGATATTGTTATCAAAATTTATTTACCATTTAGCAAATTATAAAATAATAGTAAGTAAGTAAAGGATTCTTTATAGACGTATAGGGCATTTAGGGTCAATCCTATTTTTTAAAGACCAATCGTCATAAGATGGGTGATGTGGTCAGAATCCTGCCTTTACTTCCCGGGGACTACACTTGGTACCCATTCAAGGCTGGGTCGACCCAGGAGCCAAGGTAATTTTTTGAAAAAAAAAGCCAGGCTCCACCAGGGAGCGAACCCACGACCTTGCGATCTAGTCTCTTTGCCACGAGGACTCTCCGTAATAAATAATTAATAATACAATAATAATAATAGAAACAAAAACGATGTTTGAATAGCAAATAAATTTAATAATGTTCTTGAAACGATATGAGATGTGTAAGCAAAGACCTTGAAAAGAATTTTTAGATTAGAAACTCTGGACTTGGATCTGGTTCCATGGTTTGAGTTTTGCGTGTGTATCTGGGTACTAATCACGGAATTCACTCCACGTCGCTGGCGCGCGAGAACTTGTTGCTATTTCCATGGGCTGTCCTATCTTCTATGAGTATCGGTGTTGCTTGTTTTGACAGGTTTAAGTGTATCTTCCACCAACGACAGCCATAGCCAAGACACGTTTAAAAAAATATATTGGATATTCCCGAACGGTCGCGCCTTTGGCGCTTCCCCCTACAGTACTTCTTCCTTGTACATAGCCATCTGCAACGGACTCAAAATACAGTAGCAAAACTGAAGTGGTAGTTATGTCCGCGAGACAGTGTGTCGAGCTTGTCGAACAAACGCGTCACTTTTCACCACGCTTTGTAAAGACAGCGAACAGAGGCATCCCATAATACCCCTAGAAGATAGAACAACTTGTATAAACGGCCATGAGGACTCGCGCGGGAGCGAACTAGGGTGATTAGTATCTCTATCCTTTTTTCATATCTCGCTTAACTATATGCAGAGTATTGGTTGATCGCCTCTCAGGCAGATGCACTCCGACTTTGAAAGACATTATAAAATCATGGTGTTTTCAAATAATACAATTTGAAGGAAAACAATTCAAAACATAAATCTATCTTTAATTTATTCATTTATTATTTCCTTGGAAATGTTAAAATTTTAATAAAGTACATTATCAAACAACGAATCTAATCGATAAATTTATCAAAGGTAAGACTGTTTTATCAACATTTCAACCCCTTTAGGTCGGCTCTGTGGCTAAGTCGATGCGAACTCTTCGTAATGCCGGGATGCCGGGTTCGATCCCAGCTGCGGGCAACGGTCCTTTCGCTGGTTTCGACAATGGTATCAAGAAAGCCGACTGTCCAGGAAGCAATAGCAAACTACTAGACGTAAATTTGCCTAGATAAACCACACAGCAGCCAGGGACTGTTGGGGTTGGTTCTGCAACGTCCTGTAATGGATACGCCACTAACCTTTCAAATAGAATTTTAAGGGAAACAACTCAAAACATAAATTTCTTTTTAATTTATTCATTTATTGTCTCCCTGGAAATGTTACAATTTTTATAAAGTACATTATCAAACAACGAATTTAATTGATAAATTTATCAAAGTTAAGACTGTTTCATCAACATTGTAACCTCTTTAGGTTGGTTGCACATTTTTCTTTAATATAGCCTGTGGGGAAAAAAGTGTGTGTGGGGGGGGGGGGGACACACACATGCATACGCACGCACACATTCTCAAGAGAATTCCAAGACAAGGCAATCGTATGTTGAGTTTTGATATTTTGATCACAAACAACCAACTGTCTTCTCAATGAAAGTTGGCAACAAGTGATCTCAAATATTCTCTCTTTTTCAACCACCATTGTCTAATGTCATATGTTCTATAAGTATCGGTGTTCTTGTTTCATCTTAAACCGACGACAGCCACAGCCAAGACATAATTATCTGTATGTAACTGTATGTGTTTGTGCAAAATGTTAGTGCTTATCCTTTACATAATAAGCTTTCTGTTTATGATTTCACGTGGTGGGTAATGAACAGGCAGACAGATTGGCTGGATCAGCACCACTGGATGGTGAACTGATCCATGACAAGGCAGATGTGGTCAAGGACCTTTGGGAACAAGTAACGAAGTCAGAAGAGAAAGTAGATCACTATGGCCTGGGTGTGGAGAGAAAGTCTGGCCGGCACAATGCACTCAGGGGAAAAGGCAAAGCGATCATAAAACCAGACTACGACAGGTACCATTAGTACTGGAACTCTGCACTGGCTGCTGAAGATGAGGACGGAGCGCATGCTGGGATGTCAGTTCTTGACTCAACTCAGCTTTGATTTCATTAGGCAGTTTGAGGTTCAGAAGACTACCACAGCTCTGTGAACGGTCGGCTCTCGTCACCACCGTTATTCCACATTTATTAAAAATATCAGTATTAAAATGTTTTTTTCCAGAAAACATGACATTTTTCTTCTTCCTCTGCCGTTCTAGCTCCCAGTAGAGCATAGGCCCTCATCTGACTCACGGCATGTCACTCCATTCTTCGCAGTCATTCTGCTGAGAAACAACCGACCCGGCTGCTTCGAGATACCAGCTAAGTGATTTTGTGTAACTGTGTAGTATTGTTTGACGAAGGCTCAATAGCCGCAACTTTCACGTTTTGTTTGTATTTGTTATATTGTGAAGCTTGCTAATATACTTTTCTTTCGGTTTTACATACTTCGCTTTAGCTTGCGGCTCTCCCCATGTTCTCCCCATGTTCTCCCCATGTTCTCCCCATCGTTTTAACGTCACTCTCTAGCTCATATCTCCGTGTTTTGTGGTCTTCCTTTATTTCTATGCCCCAGTGGTTTCCATTCTAGCTACAAAAACATACCCTTATATCATCTAACTTGAGCCTTTGTATTTGACTATAGAAACATAACAAAAAAGAAGTAAAGGTACCTTTTCCACGCCTTTAGGCATATAGTGCATATAGGGCTAAACCTACATTTTATAGACCAATTAGCACAAGATGGGTGATGTGGCCAGCATTACGTCGGCTGCCTCTACTTTCCGGGGTACCCATTCAAGGCTGGGTCGACCTGGGAGCCAAGGTCGTTTTTTAACTATAGAAACGTGGTCTGTAATAACTATATCCACAACTCGTATTGTGCAATAATTATGTATGGCCTCAATTCGCCTAGGGGACTTAACATCCGACATAATATCTAATATTTGTGAATTACGGCCCTTGCCGTTCACACCTCTTTCTGGACCTGAAATAGAATGACGGAAATACTCCTGGGTGTTAAGTAAGATATATTACAGCAAGACCAGGATAAGGAGAAAAAACGTTTGGTCTGTGTAAGAGACACAGGGATAATATTTTCACCAGAAATTTCGGTACAAGCAACGTTGTCCGGCCCAGGCACACAGTGACTGGCTGTTTATTCATGCTTGCTAACCTTTCACGTGCTCTAGTCTAAGTTATGTAGGAGTCACGTTGTATTGTCTTCGATGCTCGATGATGCGTGCTCTATATCACACGATGTGGCCACTTTTAACGATCCCCAGATTATTTGGGCCACACCCACCCCACGCCTTAGCGTCAGCCTACGTCCCACGAGAGACTGCAGCCTACGTCCCGTTGTTTGAGAACTGTTATCATTTTGCGGTCGGCCCTTCTTGTCGGTCGTCAAAGTTGACAACCATAGTAAATTCATGAGCAATTGAAGTCTAAGAAGGCTAGAATATAGGCAATGTCTCTGGTCGATCAGAACAATGAGTAAAACACAACGTGTACCTAGCCGCTAACACGACGCGCAGCATATACATAACAGAAAATACAACGTGACTCCCCCGTAACTTAAACTAGCCCATGTGAAAGGTTTGCGAGCATGAATGAACAGCCCATCACGGTGTGCCTGGGCCAGACAACGTTACTTGATTGAAATTTCAATCCAGGGACAGCACAAGACAAAATAAAGAGAAGGAAACGTTAAAACTGATTGAGAAGAAGATTATGGTTGGTACGAGTGAGTTACGGAGAGTGCTGCAAAACCAAAGTGGACATAATGTAGATTAACTAGTATCACAGCTCCTTGCAGAAGGCCGTGGTGGGATTGGGGGAGGATTTGTGTAGAAGAGGAGGAAAGAGTATTAAAGAAGAAAAACAATACGAAAAGGAAGAAAAAAGAAAAAGAAGAAGAAGAAGAAGAAGAAGAAGAAGAAGAAGAAGAAGAAGAAGAAGAAGAAGAAGAAGAAGAAGAAGAAGAAGAAGAAGAAGAAGAAGAAGAAGAAGAAGAAAAGAGAAGAAGAAAAAGACAAATATTAACGAACGACCCTGCGACAAAAAAAACAACAACCGCTACCACACGTGTGAAGTCGGTACTACGACTTGCTGGGCCTGGCCGAGGGTGCGGAGGTGTCGGTGACTTTTGCCAGGCACACGGTGCAGCAGGAGATGAGGAACACCAGCAGCAGCAACACGTAGGAGATGGTGGTCACCACGAAGGAGTACATATAGAGGATGTTGTTGCAGTAGCCATCGTCACCACTCTGCTGCTTCCACGGATAGTCCGCGAAGTTCTTGTAGACGTAGAAGGATCCTGGATGTGTGGGCAACCATGCAGGATGTACTTCTTATCTATCCATGCATTTTATCATCACTCCATCCACCCACCTAGCTCCAATCAATCAATCCATCCAACCACCCATCCATCCTTCCATCCTTCTACCAGTCCACCCATCCATCCAATAATACATCCACGGACCCATCCATTAACCCCACCCTTCCATACACCCCTCCATCTACCCATCTATCTATCCATCAACCCATGCATCCTTCCACCCATCCATCGATGAATCCATTAATCCATCATTCATCTATCCACCCACCCATCCATCAATACATACATATATCATCCCCCCACCCCCGTACATCTATCTATCTATCTATCTATCTATCTATCTATCTATCTATCTATCTATCTATCTATCTATCTATCTATCTATCTATCTATCTATCTATCTATCTATCTATCTATCTATCTATCTATCTATCTATCTATCTATCTATCTATCTATCTATCTATCTATCTATCTATCTATCTATCTATCTATCTATCTATCTATCTATCTATCTATCTATCTATCTATCTATCTATCTATCTATCTATCTATCTATCTATCTATCTATCTATCTATCTATCTACTCTGCGTGTCTGTGTTTGCGTCTGTGTATGTATGTCTGAGTTTATATGTTTGTCTGTGTATGTCAGTGTGTGTCAGCGTGTGTGCCTACGTCTGTCGTGTCTGTGTGCTTGTATGTCAACGTGTTTGTCTGTGTGTGTATGTGTCTGCGTCTGTTTCTGTGGTTGTTTCTGCATGTGTGTCTTTCTATATGTGTATGGGTCTGGGGATGTGTCTGTCTGTGTGTATGTTTTCTCTCTCTCTCTCTCTCTCTCTCTCTCTCTCTCTCTCTCTCTCTCTCTCTCACTCTCTCTGTATGCGTATGTGTCTGTGGTTATGTCTGTGTCTGTGTGTATGGTGTGTGTGTGTGTGTGTGTGTGTGTGTTTGTGTCTACGTGTCTGTCTTTGTGTGTCTGTGTGTTTCTGTGTGTGTATATATATCAGTGTGTATCTGTATGTGCGTCTGTCTGCGTGTATGTCTGTGTGTGTTTATAAGTGTATCTGTGTGTGTGTCTTTGTGCCCGTGTGTCTGTGCGTGTGTGTATGTGTCTACTTGTGTGTCTGTGTGTGGTTGTTTGTGTGTTTATCGGTCTCTCCCTCTCTCTCTCTCTTTGTGTGTGTGTGTGTGTGTGTGTGTTTGTGTGTAAGTTCCTTTGTTGTGTGTGTTTGTATGTGTATGTTTGTGTCTGCGTGTGTGATTCTGCATGTGTATGTGTGTCTCTGTGTGTCTGCGTTTATGTTTGTGTATGTGTGTCTGCATATGTGCCTGTGTGTGTCTGTGTGTGTCTGTGTGTGTGTGTGTCTGCGTGCGCGTATGTGTGTGTGTCTGCATGTGTGTTTGTCAGTCTACCTCTTTGCTGTGTGTGTGTGTGTGTGTGTTTTTATGTATGTGTCTGTGTCTGCATCTGTGTGTCTGCCTGAGTATCTGCGCATGTGTGTCTGCGTGTGTGTCTGTGTCTGCGTATGTCTGAGTGTATGTCTGCGTGTGTGTGTGTCTGTCTGTCTGAGTGTGTATCTGTGTGTGTCTGCATGTGTGTGTGTCTGCGTGTATGCGTGTGTCTACGTGCATGTGTGTGTATCTGTATGTGTGTCTGGGTGTGTCTGTGTGTGTGTATATGGGTGTCCGTCTAAGTGTCTGCGTGTGTTCTGCATGTGTGTATGTGTGTGTCTGTGTGTGTTTCCGTGTGTGTCTGTGTGTGTGTCTGCGTGTGTGTTTGTGTGTATGTGTCTTTGTTGTGCGTACCTTTATTGTGTGTTTTTGTGTGCCTGTATGTGTCTGCGTTTGTCTGTCTGAGTATCTCTGCGTGTGTGTCTGTCTGTATGTGTGTCTGCGTGTAAGTATGTGGTTCTGTGGTTGTCTGGGTGTTCTTTGCGTGTGTATTTGTATGTGGATGTGTGTGTGTGTGTGTCTGTCTGCGTGTGTGTTTGCGTATGTGTTTGTGTCTGGGGTGTGTCTCTGTGTCTGTTTATGCGTATGTGTGTAGGTGTGTATATGTGCGTGGAATGTGTGTATGTATGTCCTATGCATGTATTATTTGTGTAAGTATCTATGTATGTGGTTGTGTAAGTATGTGTATGTAAGTGAGTGAGTCGGCGTTGCATATGGGTGTTTGTGTGCGCGTGCCATTGTGTGCATGTATTTTACTATACATGCGGGTTTTTTTAACTTGATATTTATAATTTGCATATTATCTAACATGGCCATAACGTGCTCTTTTAATAAAATACAACTGCTGTGTGAATGATGGGTGCTTTGAAAGGGCCGAAATGTACGACGGGCCTGCGTGCCTGATTTATTAACCTTTGAAAATAAAGTTTGTTTGTTCGTTCTATCTATTTGTATGTCTATCTCTTTGTCTGCCTGTCCGTCTGTATGCTTTATCTTTTATCTATGTGTGATGTGTTTTTTGTTGTTGCTGGAGGTGGGGGGGGGGGGTGTTAACGAATTATCATTAGCATGTAGCAGGTCCTTTGCAGAACGTCGCTCTCATCACAGTCTGCATGTAAGAAACTCGGTCTCTTGCCAGTTCTTCCGCCTCATGAACTTTCACACTCAAGGAGTCACTTTTATCCTGTGCCCAACTTCGTGTCGGTCGGCCCCTGCCCTCCTTCCTGGTACCATGCCTTCTGCTATTACTTTTTCCAATCCGTAGTGGCGCTTGATATGACCAAAATATTTCAGCTTTCGAGACAGGATGCTGTTTATTAACCAATCTTCCTTGATGTCCAGATCTTTCAAGATGTCAATATTTCTCATCTTCTTTGTCCAAGATATTCTGAGAATCTTTCTACAGCATTTTTAACTACTATTTCTTCATAATTATCTGCGTTTGTGTCTGTCTGTGTAAATTGTCTGTCTGTGTAGCGTGTCTACCTGCACACACACACACACACACGAAGAACAACAGAAAAATCACCAAAGATGAACCAGACGAATTCCCCAAGAGTGTAGACAAAAGCCACCAGGGTCAGAACCACCTCGTTCTCGGCCAAGCAGTCCTGGTTAAAGCAGTTCTTCACAACGGCACCGAAAACGTCCCGGACCACCGCCAGAATCCCGCCAATCAGCAGGTAATACACGATGATCATTTCCACCGGGCACTCGTCGAAAAAGATCAAAGACATTATGATCTGGAATATCAAAGAAATTATGATCTGGAAAATCAAAGACATTATGATCTGGAAAATCAAAAACATTATGATCTGCAATTTCAAAGACATTATGATCTGGAATATCAAAGACATTATGGTCTGGAATATCAAAGACATTATGATCTAGAATATCAAAGACATTATGATCTGGAATATCAAAGACACTATGATCTAGAATATCAAAGACATTATGATCTGGAATATCAAAGACATTATGATCTGGAATATCAAAGACATTATGGTCTGGAATATCAAAGACATTATGATCTGGAATATCAAAAACATTATGATCTGGAAAATCAAAGACATTAAGATCTGGAATATCAAAGACATTATGATCTGGAAAATGAAAGACATTATGATCTAGAATATCAAAGACATTATGATCTGGAATATCAAAGACATTATGATCTGGAATATCAAAGACATTATGATCTGGAATATCAAAGACATTATGATCTGGAATATCAAAGACATTATGATCTGGAATATCAAAGACATTATGATCTGGAATATCAAAGACATTATGATCTGGAATATCAAAGACATTATGATCTGGAATATCAAAGACATAATGACCTGGAATAAACAAAATTTTAACATTTCGGAACTATCCAAAATCAAAACCTGTTTTCAGTACTTTTTGGCATAATAAAATACTCAAAATTGTAAAAATGTAAATGGTGGTCCAAAGGACGTTATGTAGAAAAGCTCGCTTTCCTACGAAATACGCCTGACCAAATCAAAGCAAGACCATACATACAGGAAACACCAAGTCAGAAGAGGAAAGATGCACAACTAACAACAGGATGGAGGACGAGCGGTCTGAATCGGATGGAAGCATCAAGCCTAGAAATGGCGCAAATACTAGAATTGAGTCACGAAAGTGACTCAAATAACCCAGACCACAAATATAGGCGGAGACTGTTAGCAGTCTCGGCTAGCTAGTAGCAGTCTGAAAGTGGTCGACCTTTCAATTTTTCTTCTGAAAGAGAATCGGAATTAAAAAAAAAGGTTCATACCCAAGATTTGCCATATTGTAAGATGGTACATGGATTAGATATAGTAAATGATTACGAGAATGAATGAATAAATGAATGAATGAATAAATGAATGAATGAATAAATGAATGAATGAATGAATGAATGAATGAATGAATGAATGAATCAAGAACTGACATTACTGCACTTGGGGCATTCCAACATGTGCTCCGTCTCTTTCCTTTATAGCCAACGAAGAGGCCACAAGATAAAGGTACTAGTTTTAACCCGATTTATATTTACTCCTCAGTGTTGATCATCTTCCAGATCCTCAGCCGACACCTCGCTGAATTAGTCTTTCAAGATATGGATTCTCTGTCACCTTTATCCCAGAGAGCTCTCACCACGTCTGACTTATCACGAAGCAGCTCACAGCCCAGAGAAGCCGCAGCAGCTAATCTATCACCTCCTCGTTACCCCGCACACCTGAATTTCTAGACAGAAAACCCACGACCAGCTTCTGATCCGAGTCTTATCAAGTTGTGCGAGCCACTCTGGGTGGCAGGTTCAAACTTCCCAAGCATGCTACGTGGATCCGTTGTTGCGCTGCTCTTATAATAACGGAAATCTGCCGTTACTGCCTCCACCTCCATTCTCATACTGGATGAAAGAACAAGAAGAAGAAACACTTTCAATGTGAAACAATGGCACGTACCTTAGATATAGGAATCAACCGCATCAGGAAGAAGGTCACTTTGAATACCGTTGAACTGGCTATGATCATTAAAGCCTTTCTGAGGAAACTAATGCTGTGCTTTGAGGATTTTCTGGCTACCTGGATCTTGGTGATTTGCGGATGCTCCGAGATTCGACGCTTTTGACGAGTAAGAAAACTATCCTCATCAATAGCCGGCTCCTGCGGCTTCTCCTCTGTATCAATATGTGAATCGTGCCATTTGATGTTGGAAGCTTTCGCATTTATGTCATCCACGGTATCCGTCATTCCCGCAGATGACAATAGGGTTTCTTTCTCTGACGGCAAAATATAACTCTTTTACCTTAGACGCTATTTCTCCAAAGGAGAAGAAAACATTCTAATCTTCCTCTAATTCTAATTAAATGCTTAATAGCCTTACCAGATTTCTTGACTGTCTTAAGTCCAAATGTCTTCTCTTACAAGGTATTACTAGGGTGTTAGCTTTCTGGTCCCAGCTGCTCGACGGATGTCTCTTGCCAGGACAGGGTAGCTTCTTTGAGCAATAGAATGTCCTAAAGATAGTGGCTTTTTTTTGGCACGGGTGTCTTAAGCCTTATTTCAGGATATGAACGCCCCGACAGCTTTTTTCAAGATGTAAATGCCCTAAACAATATTTTTTTTTCTTCAGATATACAGATGTTTCAAAGATAGCCTTTTACGGGATATAAATGTCCTAAAAGTAACCTCTTTCCAAATACGAACCTGGACCTAAATAGATTAGCGTAAATTACGCTAAATTAATCAAACAGTAGACGAACAAAGCTTTTTTTTTTTTTTAGATTTTACAGCAGGATTCTTTTAGAATAATAATTCCCTAATTATTTTTATTTGTTAAAATATACGGATGTCCTAAAGATACCTTTTTAACATATATAAACGTCCTCAAGATGTCCTTTTTTAATACAATGGGCCTTCTAAACTGATTGATTTAGGTTATGCTACGATTATCAGACTGATTTAAGTTACGTTAAACGATACACAAGCTCTAAAAAAGTATTCGTGCAACATGATTAATATGCAACAATTATAATCAGGAGGTGTATACTCTTTGATATCCTCGCGTGCTGTGTGGTTGTCTATCCTCGAAAATAAAGCAACATTTTCTAGAAGATTTTTAGTTTACATCTTGTCGACATGGATCCCACGTTGACGATAAGTGTACAATGGTGAGTTTTCAGACGGAAAACAGTTCCAAGATGGCAAAGACGGAGAACGTCCGTTCAAGAAAGGCGCAAAGTAGCATCTGTACGATTTTATTTGTAACACGCGCATCAAATGAAGTGAAACAGCTGATAGGTTGGCTGGATCCGCTATCACTACATATGGTCAGTCTATGGATCATGCTGATATTATCAATGCCCTCAGAGAAATGGGAAGGATAGAGGAGTTTGGGGGCAGTGAATCCACATCACTCGCCGGAATGGCAGACTTGGGAATTAGGATCGGCATAGCAACAACAAAAAAAACAAAAAAAAACGAGACGCACACCAGACACACCAGCAGACTTGTTAATCAACATAGAACCGGTACTATTGGCCATCGGTCGTTGGGGTTCATACTGAGGGGAGGATCTAAGCACCTATGGATATGTCCGGAGTGCAATGATGATAACCCAACTAACTAACTAATTAAGTAATGTGAGAAATAAATAAATTGCAAGAAATGTCGGATGAAAGGAGTCACTGATACATCAAGACTGCACAACAAGTCGTAAGACTCCCCAGTGGATCGCCACCACAGCTTCAGAATTCGTGCTCTGTGAGGCGCTCTCGGCAATCGGCTAGTCGATCTGCGGAGAAAAACCGGACCATATGGGATAAAACCAGATGCGACGAAATCGATCTTCTCGACTTCAACCTTTCACCTTAACAGCATACTGGGCAACCGAGTATGCCCTAGCTCGGATACCGATCATCCGTTAACGGGAGATGGTTAGAAGCTCAAAACAGAGTATGGACAAAAGAAGAAAGAAGAAGAAGTTTTCTCAATTCAATTCATCTGTCCTCTAGTGCTTTGATGTGTTTGTATGAAGTATAAATTGTTGTTGTTGTTCGCTCCAGTCAAGTGACGAGGACCCTTCATCCTTTTATCCGTCATGAAACTGTAGTTCTCTCAGACCAGAGGTGGCTTTGTACTTTTCTGAGACAAGAGGTGACTTTGCAGTTCTCTGAGACGAAAGGTGACTTTGTAGTTTTCTAAGACCATAGATGACTTTGTAGTTCTCTTAGACCAAAAGTGACTTTGTAGTTTTCTGAGACCAGAGATGGCTTTGTATTTCTCTGAGACCAGAGGTGGCTTTAAAGTTCTCTTAGACCAGAGGTGACTTTGTAGTTTTCTGTGACCAGAGGTGACTTTGTGTAGTTTTCTGAGACCAGAGGTGACTTTGTAGTTCTCTGAGTCCAGAAGTGACTTTGTAGTTCTCTGAGATAAGAGATGACTTTATAGTTTTCTGAGGCCACAGGTGACTTTGTAGTTCTCTGAAACCAGAGAGGACTTTATAGTTCTCTTAGACCAGAGTTCACTGTGTAGTTCTCTGAGACCAGAGTTCACTGTGTAGTTCTCTGAGACCAGAGATGACTTTGTAGTTTTATGAGACCAGAGATGACTTTATAGTTTTCTGAGACCAGAGATGACTTTGTAGTTTTCTGAGACCAGAGATGACTTTGTAGTTTTCTGAGAAAAGAGATGACTTTGTAGTTCTCTGAGACCAGAGATGACTTTGTAGTTTTCTGAGACCAGAGATGGCTTTATAGTTTTCTGAGACCAGAGATGACTTAGTAGTTTCCTGAGACCAGAGATGACTTTGTTGTTTTCTGAGAAAAGAGATACTTTGTAGTTCTCTGAGACCAGATATGACTTTGTAGTTCTCTGAGACCAGAGGTGATTTCTGAGCCCTGTACGGTTTAAAGGCATGATCGCCCACTCCACTCGGCAAGGCACCTGATGATGATGATAAGTGATGACCTTAGAGTGACAAATCTATATATGGCAAATAAATGAAAAAGGAGACTAGGGGGGAAGGGACGGGTGAGGAGGAGAGACACTGCTATTCTTTCTGTCCATCTTTGACGTCATCAGCATCTCTTTGGATGTCCAGTTGGTCTGTAGACTGAGATGGCAGCTGCATTGGAGGACAGAGCACATGTGGGTCGGGCTGATGTGCTGGGTGGGATGTCAATACGGACAAAAAGTACAAAGTAACAAAAAACAAGAAAAGAAGAAGACACATTAGGACAGAGATGAATACGAAGTAGTAGTAATAGCGCCATTTGTATTAACAGCAGTGGTAATAGCAGTAAAACGATAGTGGTAATATCAGTAAAACGACTACATCAACAAAGAAGATAGATAGGGGGTTGCGTGGTCTCCAGGCATGTGTCCGCCTCGAGTGCTGGAGGTTCCGGGTTCAATCCCTGGTAAGAGCTGGAAGTTTTTCAGGTGAACTTGGACTTTTAGTAATTTCTCTGGTCTCTGGGTAGTCAGATCGGACGCCCGTGTGCATTATTGAGTAAGGGAAAAAAATTTCGCAGTTAAATATAGAAAAGAGTAGCCTAACGGCGCTGCCCAGGCAAAACTTAAAGTTAAAAATCTACCCTAGGTATTTCAGGATCCTCGCCGGTGCTACAGAGCCTGTGCACTGTGCTGAGCTTCTTCAGACTCAGGCTTGAGTTAGAAGAAGAACGGAGCACATATGGGTTACTTCCCGTGTGAAATGATGTTGATCCGTTGTTCAAAACCTTAAACCTCATGAAGATAGAGAGCAAAGGACAATAACAAGGCACGTGTAATTGTGCACCGGTAACTCATGTTGTCTGAACACCGTAGTCAGAGCAACATGGCATCTCAACGTTAGAAGTAAATTGAAACCAGCAAAGTTTTTTTTTTTCCCCTGGGACATCTATCTATACAGGTTTGTATCAAGATACACATAGACCTATGTACATTTTCAAATGTTAGATAGCAAATAATTATTTCTCATCGTGGTTAAAGGTATTTTAAGAATTTATATAGTGATCATATTATTCAAAACGTTTGAAGGAGAATTCTTCTTCTTCTTTCGTTCGCTTGAAATTAATTATCTATATCTGCAATGTTGTCTCTAGTATGAAATTCACTGTCCTTTGTAATTCCGTCAGCGACCCGTAAAGTTTGACTTGCCTTGATGTTTCTCTTGGGCAAAACATTTTGACCTGATATGTTGTATTTGGGACAGTCTTGGAGGACGTGATCTGTTGTCTCAGGTGCCAGTCCACATGTGTACATAGCTGATTCGCCGATTTGAAATTTTGTGTACATGTGGCAGCGAAGTCGACTGTGCCCTGTTCTAAGGTGTAGAATAATGACTTGCTCTGGTCTGTCCATAAAATGGTAATTGTCTTGTGCCAGTTTCAGTGGCTTTCTGATTGATTTGATTATTCTCTTCTTCTGTTCATACGGGACTGGTACGTTAGGTTGTTCTTCATTTGCACCTTCCTTGGCTAGTTTATCAGCTCAGAGATGTTGTTCTCGAGAAGAATGTTTCGAATACCTTGGACTGCCAGAATAACCAACACTGACCGCCTGGAAATGGCTTCGATCATATGATGAGAAAAGAAACAGTGGAAAATAGCGTGATGACTGGAAAGATCATTGGTAGAAGTAGCAGAGGCAGACAAAGAGAAATGATGGTGGATGGGTTAGGACAGTGGCATGGAGGAATATTATCAGTGGAATTGATCCAGAACACCAAAGATGAAGATCTGAGACGAGGCATGGACGTCTATGTCAGCTGGCAAGGCACTTGATGATGATGATGATGATGATGATGATGATGATGATCATGATGGTGGTGGTGATGATGATGATGATGGTGATGATGATGGTGGTGGTGATGATGATGATGATGGTGGTGGTGGTGGTGGTGATGAGTGATGATAATGATAATGATGATGATGATGATGATGATGATGATGATGATGATCATGGTGATGAGTAATGATGATGATGATAATGATGATGATGATGATGGTGTATTTTGGTAATGATGATGATGGTAGTGGAGTTGATGAGTGAAGATGATGAAAATGATAATGATGATGATGATGATGATGATGATGATGATGATGATGATGATGATATGGTGATCAATCTTTGTTTGTCTCTACGTAAGAAAAAGAAGCAAAAAGCCATGTGCGCCTAATATACAACAGTAAAGGTAACCTGACCCTTTTCCAGGGCTTCAGACGTACTGGGCATAGGCATATAGGGCAGGACCTACATTCGCTGATGAATTTTTATAGGTTTCTCCCCTCATTTGTCAAAAAAAAAAAAAACAAGATGGATGACAAAAGGTTGATACTCTTTGGTGCATGTCGAAAGTGGGGCGGCCATCTTTGAACTGCTATTATAAGGTCACCCTGCTCGTCTACTGTGACGTGGTTAACACTCTTGACATCTTTTACAAAATCTTTTAGGCGGCTGAGTAGTCAGAGGCCAGTTCGGCTATGGGAAGTACAACAGATGTCCTATAGTGAATCATCACGTTTGTACGAGTTGACCTTCAGTACAACTCAGTATGTAAACTGACAGTTCGTCCACGCAATAAGCCGTGCCCAGTTTAGAGGCCAGGTCGAGTTTACTCAGCCGACACGGAGTGCTGCGGATCGAGCCATGAACTCGGCGGGAATCCAAAAGGCTTTGTCCAAGCGGGTTTGAGGGGAGTTGTGTGCGGACAGTTGTGTAGGACGGTTGTGTGCTGATCGACAGAGAGAGACAGGACAGAAACATTTCGACGAGTAACGGTAGGGTAGCGACGGTTAGGTTGAAATAGGATATTCGTATTTAGTGTCTATGATAGGCTGTATTTGTATTTAATGTTTCGTCTAGATAGTATAGAGAGTTAAGGTTCTTTGTGTAGTAGACATTCCATGCAGTATTTGTTTGAGCAGTTAATCAAGGTGACGCGCATTGTAATGGCGATAACACTGCCCGGGCACGCTTAGGCCATACACCTTCCGTGTATCGCTGAAGTCCCGTTTTGGCAATAGACGGATTGATTGGCACTGAGACACTGCCAGCTAAGAGTCGTGCTCCCCTAGATCAATGGGAGCTGCCTGGGGTGACTAGTGATTGTAAAGCTGTCATCGCCAAGGTAGTTTCGGATGGGAGCTGCTTAGCCCAGTTGAAGTGTTGTACGTCTAATGTTCATTGTACATTAAAGATTATGGTTGTACTTAGCAGGAGTGTCGTCTTGAGTGTGTCTGGGTAGTAGAGTCTGTCAGCTGGCCTACCTAGCGAGCCATATAAAACAAGTAGTGTAGATTAGGTCTCTGACAGGTATCCGCCTCGAATGTTGGAGGTCCCAGGTTCAAGCCCCTGTGAAGGCTAGGACTTTTTCACGCGGACTTCGATTAATTTCCTTTTGTCTCAGGGTAGTGAGACCGGACTCCTGTTTGTATTCTTGCGCACGTAAAAAAACAATTCCGTGGAAGTTGGAAATCTAAAAGAGTAGCCGAACGGCGCTGTCCGGACAAACTGTAGAGTTAAAATTCTACCTTAAGTATTTCAGGATCCTCGTCGGTGCACTGCGCAGAGATTCTTCAGACTCAGTCTTGAGTTAAAAGTTGAATAGAGCACTTATGGGTTATTGCTACCTGTGTAACATGATGATTATCAAATAAACATAAACAAAACACATAAACACTCCAGACACTCCCATAAGCGCTGCGTCCCCATCTTCAACAACAAGTGAAGAGTTAAAATTCCGACGGTACTAGTAACTGATTGTATATCCGTCTCGCCTTTCCCCTGAGTGTCGAGCGTCAGCCAGATCCCCTTGTAACTCCTCGCAGTGCCATTCTCCTATGTTATGTATGTAAGTAAATCCTCTCGTATCATATTGTGCAGTGTTGCCACTTTTCTTTGACCAAAAAAAAAAAAACACACACACACACATCCAAAACGGAGTCAAAAAATATCTAAAAAGATCTAAATTTGCGTGGAAAACATCTAGAAACAACATCCTAAATGAAAAGAGTCACAAATTACAAAGCAATTGATATGACTTACCCTATAGAATCATATCCTCATCTTTACTGAAGTCTGCCTTACAAGATCCACAGGATAAACTTAGCTTGGATGAGGAAGTTGAAGCTTCAGATCCAAAATGACTCTGGTATGCTTTAGCTGTTCCAATTTCTTTTAATACCCAATCAGGGAGCTGATAAGTGGAACAGTCTTTTCCTACTCTTATCAAGCCAAATGTTATTGTCAGGATAGTATTTAAGAAGTCAAATTTCATCCTGTTTCTTAGGTTAGATTTGATAAATTCACTCCCAATGCAAAGCATCTAGAAAAACATCTACATTTCAAACGTCAAAAACGCCATCTAAATCTGGATGTGAAACATCCAAAGTGGCAACTCTGATATTGTGTTAGTTTATTTTACTTTGGCACCCTGCATAAAAATGTTCTCTGACTTTTTGAAGGGCACCTTCCCGTCTTTCCAGACGATAGTGTTATATTGCTCTCATGGGACGCACAGCCCATGGCGATGGCGAGTGTGACTGGCAAGACCATCCCGCGTTAAGAGAAGTCTTCCACAATTATAGCATGGGATTTCAGCAATCTTTCCATAGCACAAAGCCTGTGCCGTACTGTAGAGACCATATGCTGTCCCATGAATCCTGATCTCTCCTCGACCTGCCTTGTTTACTCCAAAGGAAAGGTAACACCAGTATGTTTGGAACGAGGCAGGGTAAATAAGCTGCCGGATCAGAAGAGCTGTGCTCCATCTGTCCGCCTGTCAGAGCTTCCCTCCTTGACAGGCTACCAGCCAAGGCGAAGGACCTCGTCTGCCCTGCCGTAACACAAAGTTGTCAGGCTGCATTTCCTCTTCCTAGGATAAAGCGCCCTCCCCAGGGCGCTCCTCCACCGGAAGCCTTTGAAACATTGTGGGATGTCAGGTTTAAGCAATGTTCTTTAGCTTGATACCTTTTGCTTTTCCCTTGCTGTCGTTGCATTTTGATCAAGGTTACAGGTTCACAGTTGCAGGCTCACAGTCGCAGGTTCGCAATCACAGGTTCATAGTTACAGGTTCATAGTTCACAGTCACAGGTTCACAGTCACAGGTTCATAGTTACAAGTTCATAGTTACCGCTTGATCTATTTTATCGGCCTACCTGTCTGAGAATATTTAGTATGTTTAGCGTCTTCTAGTGCTTGTATGTTTTCCTCAGTAACCTGCCAGCCAGCCAGTCAGCTGTTTTTTAATCTCTCACACCCGCATGCTCTATTGCCTTAGGCACCCCCACCCCCACCCCACCATGCCCCAGTAATTCCTAGAATGTCTGGAAATCATTAAAAAACTTGCAGATACTTTCATTTAACTTCCCACCTCATCTCGGTGAATCTGGGAATTTCTAGGAAAACCCAGCAATATAAATATGGATTTGGCGGGAGGGGGGCGGGTCGGGGTGGGGGGGGGGCGGTTAGAATTAGTCGGTGATCGTTTCACACCGTAACACCACTCCAATATTTAAACTTTCCCTGGAACTCTCAAATTCTCTGAGATGGGGTGAACAAAAAATAAAGAATCAACTTACTAATAGAAAGATTTTTTTAAAGTAATTTTTACAAATTTTCTTGCAGAACCCAGCTAAAAGGGGTCTCGTCTGACCCCACGAAGAATCACACAACCACATTAGGCTTCGATGATTACGCAAACATACTGAAATTACTTCCTGAAGAAAGACTGAGAAGATGTAAGTCTGTCACATCCTCGCAGAAACCGAGCCAAGGACAGTCTGGGATCTCACTTTTATAAAGTGCTTCCTGTTGCTGCAGGACTACCAGGTGGCTTGTGTCTTTGGGCAACTGTTCAAGAACTACCAGCTACCAGGTGCTTTGTGTCTTTGGGAAACTGTTCAAGAACTACCAGCTACCAAGTGCTTCGTGTCTTTGAGCAGTTGCTCTAGAACTACAAGCTGCCAGGTACTTCGTGTCTTTGGGCAGTTGCTCTAGAACTACCAGCTACCAGGTGCTTAGTGCCTTTAGGTAGTTGCTCCAGAACTACCAGCTACCAGGTGCTTCGTGTTTTGGGCAGTTGCTCTAGAACTACCAGCTACCAGGTGCTTAGTGCCTTTAGGTAGTTGCTCCAGAACTACCAGCTACCAGGTGCTTCGTGTTTTGGGCAGTTGCTCTAGAACTACCAGCTACCAGGTGCTTAGTGCCTTTAGGTAGTTGCTCCAGAACTACCAGCTACCAGGTGCTTCGTGTCTTTGGGCAGTTGCTCTAGAACTACCAGCTACCAGGTGCTTAGTGCCTTTAGGTAGTTGCTCCAGAACTACAAGCTGCCAGGTGCTTCGTGTCTTTGGGTAGTTGCTCCAGAACTACCAGCTACCAGGTGCTTCGTGTCTTTAGAGAGATTTCCCAGAACTCACTGCTACTAGGTGCTTCGTGTCATCAGGTCGTTTCTCCAGAACAGCCGGCTGCTAGGTGCTTATTGTCTTTGGGTAGTCTTTTGAAAACTCCCAGCTACCAGCTGCTTTTTGTCATTTGGGTAGCTTCTCAAACCCACCTTGCTAGCAGGTGATTCGTGACTTCGGGTAGTTTCTCAAAAAATTTCAGCAACTTAGTGCTCATTGTCTTTTCAGAGTTGCTCCAAGGCTCTGAGCTCTCAGGTGCATTTTGGTCTTTGTGTAGTTTCTCGAAAACTCGTAGCTAACAAGTGCTTCTTGTCTTTGGTTTGTGGCTTCAGAAGTACCAGCTATCAGGTGCGTCCTTTTTCGGATAGTTGCTCCTAAGCTCGTTTATACCTGGTGCTTGTTGTATTTTAAGAATTGCTCTAGGACTCCGAGCTACTGACCAATGGATAAAAACTAAAAAGTGCAATGACCGACATACTTCTGGCTGTTAAGTTACATCTCCGTTTCTCACAATGAAGAAAGTTACTTGCGTTGTGGTCGGCGACGCCGGTGTTGGCAAATCCACCATCATCACACAGCTAACCCAGTCGGTATTTGAAGAAGACTACAAACCGACTGTAGAAGATGAAGCCACTTTCCCATTGCTGGTTGGTGATCACGACGTTGAGTTGACCATATACGACACCTCAGGGAACGTGGAGTTTGCTCGCATGAGAGAAGATAAATATAAATTAGGGGAAGGATTTCTAGCGGTGTACAGTATCACAAGTGACGAGTCTTTCAAGGAATTGAAAACAATTTTAGACAAACTGAAGGCGCTGAAAGAAAACACTGTTCCTATCGTGCTGGTCGGCTGCAAGTTGGACTCGGATGAGCAGCGTCAGGTCACAACGGAGCAGGGAGCAGAGATGGCCAAACTGTTGAACTGTCCTTTCGCGGAGATCAACGCCAAAGAGCGAGATCATGTGGTGGATGTGTTTACCCGGCTGGTCCGCGAGATTGAAAGAATTTCCAGCCAACACAAAGTCGAAACTACCCCAGCTGCAGCAGCAAAGGGGAAACCAAAAAAGAAGAAATGTTGTACGGTTCTTTGACTGGCCAATTAATCAAGAACAGCCAATTGTAGCACTGACTTGTACATGTTGATGCTGCAGCCAGTTGCTGTTGGATGTTTCTATGGTTGTATATTTGTCCTTAACTTTACACCAGAGCTATCGAAACAGTCAACACAAGAGCTGTCGTTAACAGTCAACACAAGAGCTGTCGTAAACAGTCAAGACAAGAGCTATCGTAAACAGTCGACTCCAGAGCTATCGTAAACAGTCAAGATAAGAGCTGTCGTAAACAGTCGATGTACATGCTGATGCTGCAGCCAGTTGCTGTTGGATGTTTCTGTGGTTGCATATTTTTCCTTAACTCTACACCAGAGCTATCGTAAACAGTCATGACAAGAGCTATCGTAAGCAGTTGACTCCAGAGCTATCGTAAACAGTCATGATAAGAGCTGTCGTAAACAGTCGATGTACATCCTGATGCTGCGGCCAGTTGCTGTTGGATGTTTCTGTGGTTGCATATTTTTCCTTAACTGTACACCAGAGCTATCGTAAACAGTCAAGACAAGAGCTACCGTAAACAGTTGACTCCAGAGCTATCGTAAACAGTCAAGATAAGAGCTGTCGTAAACAGTCGATGTACATCCTGATGCTGCAGCCAGTTGCTGTTGGATGTTTCTGTGGTTGTATATTTGTCCTTAACTCTACACTAGATCTATCGTAAACAGTCAAGATAAGAGCTATCGTAAACAGTCTACACCAGAGCTTTCGTAAACAGTTTAAACTAGAGCTATCGTAAGCAGTCGAACCGAGAGCTTAAGCAAACAGTCAGCCAAAGCTATTGTAAAAGACCATGAAAGCTGTTTTGAACTGTCTGTTTGGCTTTCGTAAATGTCTCCAGAACTTTCGCCTACACACACAAACACACACCCACGCACACATCCTCTACTACTTCTTCTTCTCTTTCACCATTTACCTCAGCGAGGTGTTTGGGTGGAAATGTAAGGTTCGTTTGTACGCTTTTTCCAATGCATTGTACAAGTTGGTGTTAATTTCTGTTAGGTTGCTCCTAATGTTGTCTCTCCATCTCTTGCGTGGTCTTCCCCTTGCTCTGTGTTCATTATATTTCTTCAGCGTGGCTCTCTGTGGCAGTTGGTACCAGGGCATTCTCGTCAGGTGGCCAAATAATCACATTTGTTGTTCTTCAATGAATTGTTTTACTAGTTTCAGGCCTAGTCTTCTAATCTCTCCATTCCCGATTATATATATATATATATTGATGTTCCTGCAAAATGCGAACAATTTAATAATGTATGATTATTACTGTCAACATACTTGTAAATGTAACTTAATCACCGTATATTTATGCGTATTACTGTCCCTACAGACAGCTATAAATACATACAATGTATAGGGACTACTGTTTTATATCTTTTTCTTCTTTTGTCGCCTCAGTGTCCTCGTTTTTTGTGTGTTTTTTTTTTCTGTCTTGCGCTTTTTGGATGATAGATCTGTTCATCTCTTTTTTGCAGCTTTCATTTACACACTTCATCCATCTCTTACATGGTCTCCCACTCGGATTTGTCCCTGATGTTCTGCAGTAAAAAGCCTCACGTGCTTCATTCTTTCTTGTTTCGTAGGGGTTGATTACACCACTGCCGCCTTGCTAGACCCGTCGCGTGGCGGCAGGTGGAAAAAAATCCGGCCTGGTTGGTGCCTGTCTCCACCCGGGCGAGCTCCTTGCCAGTTAGTCTGTTTCTGTATTTTAGCATACACAAGGAAGTTGTGGAGTTGATCTGGGTACTCTAGGGGTCATTGGCAGGCAGGCAACGCATTTGACCTTTCACCTATGCGAAGAAAGGAGCTACTGCGATGCTGTAACTAGATGCTTGCCTGCACATTCGAAGCTCGTGGGTTCAAGTCCTAACAGAGCCCGACAATTTTTTTTTCCTAAAAAATAACCTTCTCTTTCCTCACACCACCGAACCATCTGTATAGATAATCAGATCACCTGGGCGTGAATTGTCGTAGATAGTTACCATGTAGGCGCCATGCTGCAAGATACGTGTGTTAAGAAGCAAGACCAGCTAGTCACTCAGAATATTGCATTTAATATTCTTATCCTAGTGTGGGTCCCAAGACCCCACTTTAGCCGAAACAATAACAGACCCACAGCCCACACACTCTAAAGATGCATGTCGTAAAAGGCGACTATATGGAGTTTTACTGAAAGCGAATGATTTTGCCGAAAGGCGAAGACATCCAGCTTAGCCGTAGTAAAACATATCACAGCGTACCAACTACTATTTTAAGTTTGGACGCAGAATAAAATAATAATAGTTTTAATCACGTGAATGCTTTTTTTTTTAATGATCAAAGTCTGAAAATAGCACAAGAATTTAAATATCTGGGAAGCATCTTTACATACAATGGTAAAATAGACAGAGAGTTTGTTTTAGTATCCAGAAGCCATGAGTTGTCAACCCTTAGGCTCGGTATTATGGGTATCATAACCTTTCGGCCTTGATTCCATGATAAATGCCATACATCTGGGAGAAATGTGGCTTTTCTGCCCACCTCCGTAAGTGAACCCGGACCACAAAGAGTTCATCACCCGGTCACCGCGCAATCCGGTTTAGCCAACTACGCTAGAGAGCCGGGCATAGACAGAGAGATAGAAGCCAACAATGTTACGTACCAACTTGCTCCAGTTTTGAAACACCCTGCTTTCCTAATAGAGACAAAAAATTATAAATACAATATTTGGTGCGTGAATAATATCCTACCCCAAACAGGGGAAATCCACAGGTCACGGGACAGTCTATATTTCAGGGGGTAGTAGATAGGCTGCATGCAGTCGTGGGACCTAGGCTGCATCCAGTCGTGGGACCTAGGCTGCATCCAGTCGTGGGACCTAGCCTACATACAATCATGGGACCTAGGCTACATACAGTCATGGGACCTAGGCTACATGCAGTTGTGGGACCTACGCTACATACAGTCATGGGACCTAGGCTACATACAGTCGTGGGACCTAGGCTACATACAGTTGTGGGACCTAGGCTGCATACAGTTGTGAGACCTAGGCTACATGCAGTTGTGGGACCTACGCTACATACAGTTGTGGGACCTAGGCTACATACAGTTGTGGGACCTAGGCTGCATACAGTCGTGGGACCTACGCTACATACAGTTGTGGGACCTAGGCTACATACAATCATGGGACCTAGGCTACATACAGTCATGGGACCTAAGCTACATACAGTTGTGGGACCTAGGCTACATGCAGTTGTGGGACCTAGGCTACATGCAGTTGTGGGACCTAGGCTACATATAGTCATGGGACCTAGGCTACATACAGTCATGGGACCTAGGCTACATACAATCATTGGACCTAGGCTACATACAGTCATGTGACCTTGGCTACATACAGTTGTGGGACCTAGGCTACGTACAGTTGTGGGACCTAGGCTACATACAGTCATGGGACCTAGGCTACATGCAGTTGTGGGACCTAGGCTACATGCAGTTGTGGGACCTAGGCTACATACAGTCATGGGACCTAGGCTACATACAGTCGTGGGACCTACGCTGCATACAGTCGTGGGACCTTGGCTGCATACAGTCGTGGGACCTAGGCTACATGCAGTCATGGGACCTAGGCTACATGCAGTCGTGGGACCTAGGCTACATGCAGTCGTGGGACCTAGGCTACACACAGTCGTGGGACCTAGGCTGCATACAGTCGTGGGACCTAGGCTACATACAGTTGTGGGACCTAGGCTACATGCAGTTGTGGGACCTAGGCTACATACAGTCATGGGACCTAGGCTACATGCAGTTGTGGGACCTAGGCTACATACAGTCATGGGACCTAAGCTACATGCAGTCATAGGACCTAGGCTACATACAGTCGTGGGACCTAGGCTACATACAGTCGTTGGACCTAGGCTGCATACAGTTGTGGGACCTAGGCTGCATACAGTCGTGGGACCTAGGCTACATACAGTCATGGGACCTAGGCTACATACAGTCGTGGGACCTAGGCTACATACAGTCATGGGACCTAGGCTACATGCAGTCATGGGACCTAGACTACATGCAGTCGTGGGACCTAGGCTACATACAGTTTTGGGACCTAGGCTACATGCAGTCATGGGACCTACGCTACATACAGTCATGGGACCTACGCTACATACAGTCATGGGACCTACGCTACACACAGTTGTGGGACCTACGCTACAGACAGTCATTGGACCTACGCTACATGCAGTTGTGGGACCTACGCTACATACAGTCATGGGACCTACGCTACATACAGTCGTGGGACCTACGCTACATACAGTCGTGGGACCTACGCTACATACAGTCGTGGGACCTACGCTACATACAGTCGTAGGACCTACGCTACATACAGTTGTGGGACCTACGCTACATACAGCCATGGGACCTACTCTACATACAGTTGTGGGACCTACGCTACATACAGTCATGGGACCTAGGCTACATGCAGTCATGGGACCTAGGCTACATGCAGTCATGGGACCTAGGCTACATACAGTCATGGGACCTAGGCTACATGCAGTCATGGGACCTAGGCTGCATACAGTCATGGGACCTAGGCTACATACAGTCGTGGGACCTAGGCTGCATACAGTCATGGGACCTAGGCTACATACATTCATGGGACCTAGGCTACATACAGTCGTGGGACCTAGGCTACATACAATCATGGGACCTATGCTACATACAATCATGGGACCTAGGCTACATACAATCATGAGACCTAGGCTGCATGCAGTCGTGGGACCTAGGCTGCATCCAGTCGTGGGACCTAGGCTGCATACAGTTGTGGGACCTAGGCTGCATACAGTCGTGGGACCTAGGCTACATACAGTCATGGGACCTAGGCTACATACAGTCGTGGGACCTAGGCTACATGCAGTCGTGGGACCTAGGTTACATACAGTCATGGGACCTAGGCTACATACAGTCGTGGGACTTAGGCTGCATGCAGTCGTGGGACTTAGGCTGCATGCAGTCGTGGGACTTAGGCTGCATGCAGTCGTGGGACTTAGGTGGGTTGGGATTAGGGCCTGTTCTAGAGGTTTTGGGTTCGTTAAAAGCTTCAGAACCCGGGAAACCCAGTCCTACCACTCTCTAAATTGTGGGACTATCCTGTGACTTCATCTGGGGGGTAGGATATTAATAAAGCACCCAATATTTATACCGACTTTAGGCTACCAGTTTCAGACTTGGACATTGACAAAAGAACACGAGAGAAAACTAACCACCCGTGAGATGAGATGTTTGAGAATGGATATGGATAAAACCAGAATAGATTGAGTAAGAAACGACGTGATCCCAAAAGCTGTTGGAACAATACCCATTGTAAAATTTATTGAGAAAAAAAGAATGAAATGGAAATGCCAGCAGCAATAACGTACAACCTGAAAATCGAACCACCAAGAGGCAGGGGAAGACCCAAAAAAATGGATTGAATGAGTCACTGACACCTTGAGACTTCATAACATCTCATCCAATCCAACGACCTAGCGGCATAAGCAGATGTTGATAAATAAAGAAGAAGAAGAAGAAGAAGAAGAAGACGAAGAAGAAGAAGAAGAAGAAGAAGAAGAAGAAGAAGAAGAAGAAGAAGAAGAAGAAGAAGAAGAAGAAGAAGAAGAAGAAGAAGAAGAAGAGAAGAAGAAGAAGAAGAAGAAGAAGAAGAAGAAGAAGAAGAAGAAGAAGAAGAAGAAGAAGAGAAGAAGAAGAAGAAGAAGAAGAAGAAGAAGAAGAAGAAGAAGAAGAAGAAGAAGAAGAAGAAGAAGAAGAAGAAGAAGAAGAAGAAGAAGAAGAATGCTTTTTTTTATCTTGGTGCAAAAACTCGCTTGTCACCGTATTAAACACAAAATGGCGCCTTGCCCGTTTAGAGTTAACAGACGGGAAGAGATAGTGAAACCTCCCGGTCAAGAGATTATTGTTTATCAAAGGTAATATTGAACTGTGATAATATTAACGATCACTAGACCCATCATCACTATCATGAAGTTCTTTGCCGGCGGGCGTGGGCGATCACACTTCTTGGTGTCCGAAACAACATGTTGGCGTTATGGTGAGGGGAAAAACCTGAACTGGAAAAATTAATTACTCTTGTATGGGAGGGCGGGGTTGGAGAAGAAGTGATAGAGGAAGAAAGGTAAAAGGAAAAACTGCTACTTTTAATAATATGTTACAACAGAGGATTACATTTAGGACAATAGGGTAGGGAACTTCTTCTTCTTCTTCTTCTTCTTCTTCTTCTTCTTCTTCTTCTTCTTCTTCTTCTTCTTCTTCTTCTTCTTCTTCTTCTTCTTCTTCAGAATTCTGATCTGAGCCCTTGAGGTTCATTGCTGCAGATATCACCGGTCTCCATTGATGTCTCTGGTTGGCGCTCTCTTTCCAGTTGCTGACAATAAGTGTTTGCAGGTCTGCCTGAACATTATCTCCCCATCGTCTTCTTGGTCTGCCTCGTGGTCTACGACCATTCGTCTCCCTTGTGTATACAGTTTTTACTTCTCTGTCATCTGACATTCTTTCAATATGCCCCAACCATTTCAGTCAATTAGTTCTCATGATGTCAGTGATCAATGGAGATTTAAACAGATTATGAATTTCGTTGTCTTCTCACTCTCCATTCCTGCTGTTTGCATCTTTGATGAGTCCAAAGATTCGTTATACGACTATGTTTTTTAAAACCTGTAATAAGGCTTCATCTCCTTTAGTTGTGTTCCAGGTTTTAGAGCCATATAAAACGACTGGTTTTATCAACGTTTGATATATTTTGATCTTGGTGTTGCGAGACAGACACTTTGACTTTAGCAGACGTTGAACGGTATAGTATACTTTATTTCTAGATTGTATTCTAGATTGTATTTCTTCTTTCAGAATGTTGGAGCAGTTGGAGTTTGCACCTAAGTACTTATGCGTTTTCGTTCGTGTGATTTTCATAATATCAACCTGTATGTGGCCAGAGTTTACATCCTTTCCTTGTCTAGTTATTATCATGTATTCTGTCCTATCTTGAGTGACAGCTTGTTCCATTTTCTGAGCTGATTCTTTTAAGACATTCATTGTTTTAACAGACTCTAGTTCATTTTCTCTAACGATATCAATGTCATCAGCATATCCAAGTGAAGAACTTGAACTAAATAGATTATTTATTTATTCTTGTATGTGTGCATTTGGGGGGAGAGAGGAGGGGAGGGGGGGGGTGGTGGAGAATTGATAGAGGAAGATTTTGGACAATGGGGTAGAGAACGTCTTCTTCTTCGGAATTCTGAGCCCTGGAGGTTCATTGCTGCAGATGTCACCAGCCTCCATTCATCTCTCTTGTTGACTTTCTCTTTCCAGTTAGTGACACCCAGAGTTTTGCAAGTCTGTCTGGATATGATCTCTCCATCGTCTTCTTGGTCTGCCTCGTGGTCTACGACTATTCATCACTCTGGTGTATACAGTTTCTACTTCTCTGTCATCTGACATTCTTTCGATTTGGGTTCGGGTAGGGAGCAGAGATAGAAAAATACGGAAAAAAGAAATGGCGGATAGTGGTTTAGCATATAAAGGAAAAGTAGAAGGCTATGAATGCTGATCATTGATCTACGGATGCTCATATGATCATTCCTCTATGGAACCTTATCTTCTCATTCTTCTTCTTCTTTTTCTTCTTCTTCTTCTTCTTCTTCTTCTTCTTCTTCTTCTTCTTCTTCTTCTTCTTCTTCTTCTTCTTCTTCACTTCCTCTTTTACCGCTGTGGGTGTCGAGGGAGATAAAAGGTTCTGTTTCTAGCTCTTCTGGCTGCCTCGACCATAGGCACATCGTGCAGTTGTAGAGTTTCTCTGATGTTATCCTTCCATCTTGTTCTTGGTCTACCCCGTGCTCTACGTCCTTCTTCTCTTGCCATGTATGCTTTGTATGGTATGGTGTCACAAGGCATTCTCTCTAACAGGGCAAACCATTTCACTTGCTGTCTTTGTATGTAATCCAGAATTGGTTCTGTGCCGACTTGTTCTCTTATGATCCCATTCCTGATCTTATCTCTTATGGTCACTCCTACAGCCCTTCTCAGACATCTCATTTCCGTGGTTACTAATTTTCTTTTATGGTTTGTTGTGAGTGACCATGTCCGGCACTCACAACAAACCATAACTCATTCTTCTACAGAACTAAATCTTTAAAATCTACTGTAGAACTTCATCTCCATATTCCTCTGGAGAACCTAAGCTCATTCCTCTGTAAAACCTAAGCTCATTCCTCTGTAGAACCTAAGCTCATTCCTCTGTAGAACCTAAGCTCATTCCTCTGTAGAACCTAAGCTCATTCCTCTGTAGAACCTAATCTACTCATACTTCTGTGTATCTCTCCTTTCTTCTAAAGAACCTCATCTTCTCACTCTTCTTTAGAACTTCATTTACTCATGTCTATAGAACTTCATCTCCGCATTGCTCTATACAACCTCATTTCCTCATACTTCTGTCGTCTCACCTCCTCATTTTTCTAAAGAGCTTCATCTCCTCATACGTCTATAAAACTTTATCTCTGTATTTTTCTGTACAACCGCATTTCCTCATACATCTATAGAGTCCTATCTCTTCATTTTTCCTTAGATTATCTTCTCATTCTTCTATAGAACTTCATTTCCTGATATTTCTATAGAACTTTACCTCCACCTACGTCTATAGAACTTCATCTTCTTATTCTTATATACAACCTCTTCTCTTCATTCTTCTATAGAACCTCTTCTCCTTATTCTTTTATAGAATCTCTTCTCTTCATTCTTCTATATAACCTCGTCTCCTCATTCGTCTGTGGAACTCTGCGATCAGCAACTGTGTGTATTAGTTAGTGTGTTGACACCACATCATTACTATGACAAAAGACTGCCAAGAATCTTCTAACGTTGTCTTCCTCTGACTTTCTTTCCACGGGTCTTTCCAAAAGTTACAACATTGTCCAGATTTCTTCTTCTCATAAGGTTAGTTTCGTATTCTTTACAGGATGTTGCAGAACCAACCCTTACAGCCCCTGGCTGTTGTATGGTTTCTCTAGGCAAATTTACGTCCAGTAGTTTGCCATTGCTCCTGGACGGTCGGCTTTCTTGATACCACTGTCGAAACCAACGCAAGGCGCGTAGCCCGCTGCTGGTATCGAACCCGGCATCCCGTCATTACAAAGCGTTCGCATCGACTTAGCCACAAAGCAAACTGAGCCACAGAGCCGACATGATCAAATGAATGATAACTTGTCTCTTTCTGATGTGTATGTTAAGCTATCTTTAAGTCCTCACCTCTTTCAAAATATCTGGGCTGCTCATTTTGGCGATCCAGTGAATTCCAAGGATTCTTCTGTAAAACCACGTCTCCGAGATCCTAAGACGTTGGCTGGTTTATTCATTGTCCAGGATTTACAGCCGTATGTTAGGCTGAGGTTTGAACAACGGATCAATATCATGGCACACGGGTTGTAACTCATAAGTGCTCTGTTCTTTCTTCTAACTCAAGTATGAGTCTGAAGACGCTCAGCACAGTGCACAGGCGAGGATCCGGAAATACTTGAGGTAGATTTTTAACTTAACAAATTTGCCCGGGCAGCGCCGTTAAACTAATCTTTTTTTAATTTCCACCTGCCAAGGGATTTTCTACGTGCGCAACAATGCACACGGGCGTCCGATCTCACTACCCAGAGACCAGGGGGAATTATTAAAAGTCAAAGTCCACGTAAACAAATCCTAGCCCTTACTGGGGGATTGAACCCGCAATCTCTAGCACTCTAGAGAGACACCATGCCTTAAGACCACGCAGCTCTCCCCCCTCCCTGCCGTATGTTAAAAGTGGCTCCAAACAGCTTGTCCCATTTTGGTATTTTTCTTTGTGATACATCTTCTGTCGGATGTTATTCCTGTGGCTAGATATTTTAATGTGTATACTTGTCCTAAAATAACGCCTTTAACGAAAAAGTACTTCACAGAGAGATCATTATGGTCTGAGGAGAATGGCACTGCGAGGAGTTACAAGGAGATCTGGCCGACGCTCGACACTCAGGGGAAAGGCGAGACGGATATACAGTCAGACAGTTACTGGTACTGTAGGAATTTTAATTCGTCGCTTGCTGTTGAAGATGGAGACGGAGCGCTTATCAGCTGTAATGTCGATTCCTAATTCAACATTCTTAATAGTACCTCCGCTAGAAATGCTAATTCTTAATATTTATGTCCCTAATTCAATTTTCAGGTATCATCATTGACAATACTGCTTCAGCCGAAGGGTCAGGTGTCTTTACAACGTATTGGAAATTGCTGCACCGGGGGAAAAAACAGACTGTCTAGGCACGACCTCAAACGCATACACACAAGAAGGCTACGGGTCGACTTGTTGTCTCCTTGTCAGTTCATCAGAGAGCATTAAGCGACAAATATACATCTGCAAGGAAAGGCTGTAGACAGTTTTCTGAAGATCATAAACCGACAAAAAGTCAACAAACCTACAAGTCTGTTCTTCAATTGTTTACTACCAAAAAAAAAAAAAAAAAGGGGGAAAAAATCAATTTAATACATTGTGCCGGAAAACAGCAGTGCCATTTACTAAACGTTTTTTTTGTATTGAGACATTAATTATATATACGCAATAATAATTTTTTTTTTCAATACTTCAATTCTGTTTACATAATTTCATCACAATAACAGTCTTGCGATCGAAGTCATCAATCCTCTTGTCATTTGTTATCCAGACAACAATCCTACTTATCTCTCCATCGTACCCGGGATAACCCTGCTGATCCCATTTTTCCTCTCGAAACATCAATCGAAATTATCCAGGATTTGTCTCGGCATTGAAGTTATTGCCCCTGCTACACACGAATGACCACAAGACAAGTTCAGATCGCCGTCATTGGTGGGTGTTCTGTTGGCAAGACGGCACTTGTCGTTCAGCTCATATCAGCATTGTTTGAAGAGGAATACGTTCCTACAGCCGACGAGGACCGTGTAGCGATGCTGGACTATGGTGAGACTTCTATTAAGCTGGTGATTCACGACACCTCCGGCAGTGAGAAGTTTGCTGAAGCTAGAGAAGAGAAGTACACCACGGCAGAAGGGTTTTTAGCAGTCTACAGCATTGAAAGGAGACGGTCGTTCAACGAACTAAGAATGTTTTTGGAAAAGCTGCAACAAGTGAGAGGGATTAGGAGCATACCTCTTGTGGTTGTAGGAAACAAGGTAGATCTTCAGAACGTGCGGGAGGTAGAAAGAAGTGAGGGAGAGGAACTGGCCAAGACGCTAGGGTGTCCTTTTGTGGAACTCACGGCCAGGGAGAGGGACAGTGTAGTGGGTGCTTTCAAACAACTGATTCGGGAGATGGACAAAACTGCAGTAGTCAGGAAAGAGAATATGAAGTTAAAGTTGACACATTGTACTCTTTGTGCACTTCTTTGACTACCAGTCCCTGTGGACCTTCGCGGGCGGACGTTGTATTATGCGCGTATTTTTCATAGATTAGAATCCATGCTACAGAAAGCTTGTCAGAACACCATGGCCAGAGAAGAAAAGACACTCTGACATCATAAAGGATCCGAAAAGAGCACGGAAGATTTGCTGGTAAATAGCATGTTGTTTCACAAACTGAAATATGTTGGTCATAACAAGTGCCACAGCGGATTGGGGGGGGGGGGGGACGAAAGGCATGGTATCAGGAAAGAGGGGCAGGGGCCGACCATCAAGAAGATGGACACTCGTTGGGTAGAAAACTGCACAAAGCCGGCAACAGACCACGTTTCTTTCAGGCAGAGCCTGTTCAGAGGTACAGCCTGTAAAGGATCCGCTACGCGACAATGAGTGTCCAGATGAGAAGATGGGGATGAGTGTCCAGATGAGAAGAGGGGGATGAGTGTCCAGATGAGAAGAGGGGGATGAGTGTCCAGATGAGAAGAGGGGGATGAGTGTCCAGGTGAGAAGAGGGGGATGAGTGTCCAGATGAGAAGAGGGGGATGAGTGTCCAGATGAGAAGAGAACGATAAGAGTCCAGATGAGAAGAGAGGGATACGAGTCCAAATGAGAAGAGAGGGTTTAGAGTCTAGATGACAAGAGAGGGATAAGAGTCCAGATGAGAAGAGAACGATAAGAGTCCAGATGAGAAGAGAGGGATGAGAGTCCAGATGAGAAGAGAGGGATAAGAGTCCAGATGAGAAGAGAACGATAAGAGTCCAGATGAGAAGAGAGGGATACGAGTCCAAATGAGAAGAGAGGGATTAGAGTCCAGATGACAAGAGAGGGATAAGAGTCCAGATGAGAAGAGAACGATAAGAGTCCAGATGAGAAGAGAGAGAGATGAGAGTCCAGATGAGAAGAGAGGGATAAGAGTCCAGATGAGAAGAGAACGATAAGAGTCCAGATGAGAAGAGAGGGATACGAGTCCAAATGAGAAGAGAGGGATTAGAGTCCAGATGACAAGAGAGGGATAAGAGTCCAGATGAGAAGAGAACGATAAGAGTCCGGATGAGAAGAGAGGGATGAGAGTCCAGATGAGAAGAGAGGGATAAGAGTCCAGATGAGAAGAGAACGATAAGAGTCCAGATGAGAAGAGAGGGATGTGAGTCCAGATGAGAAGAGAGGGATGAGAGTCTAGATGAGAAGAGAAGGATACGAGTCCAAATGAGAAGAAAAAAGGTGAGAGTCTAGATGAGAATAAAAGATTTAGAGTCCAGATGAGAAGAGAAGGGTTAGAGTCTAGATGAGAAGAGAAGGGTTAGAGTCTAGATGAGAAGAGAAGGCTGAGAGTCCTGATGAAAAGAAAAGGGTGAGAGTCCAGATGAAAAGTGAAGGGTTAGAGTCCAGATGAGAAGAGAGTGATGAGCGCCTAGATGAGTAAAGAAGGATGAGAGTCCAATCAGAAGAAATGCGAAGAGAAGGGTGAGAGTCCAGATGAGAAGAGGGATGAGAGTCCAGATGAGAAGAGAGGGATGAGATGCCAAATAAGAAGAGAAAGGTGTGAGTGTTCTTTGTCAATGGAAGAGACTTTTTACAAACAAGGGATCAAGGGATAAATGGACCATCTGTGGGTTAAACGGGGGAGAAAGTTTTTGACGAGCCGGTCTGGAAGCATTAGTAGTTTACCCACTGGCACTCCATGACTGGCCTCCCTACGCAGACAAGGTTCTGGCCATGATGAAAGCACCCAACACCATATTTTCAAACATCTTGAACTGAAACATCAGCGAGAGCTGTCAGAAGCGTCTTTAACAGGGATAAATTCACTTCTTGGCTTCATGGAGCCTGAACTTTCAGAAGTATCAAGTCTAGCGGCACACGTGGGATCAGTGTTGTCACTTTTCTTTGACAAAAAACATCCAAAACGGAGTCAAAAAATATCTAAAAACATCTAAATTTGCGTGGAAAACATCTAGAAGAAACATCCAAATGGAAAGAGTCACAAATTACATAGCAATTGGTATGACTTACCATATAGAATCATGTCCTCATCTTTACTGAAGACTGCCTTACAAGATCCACAGGATAAACTTAGCTTGGATGATGAAGTTGAAGCTTCAGATCCAAAATGACTCTGGTGTGCTTTAGCTGTTCCAATTTCTTTTAATACCCAATCAGGGAGCTGATAAGTGGAGCAGCCTTTTCCTACTCTTATCATGCCGAATTTTATTGTCAAGATAGCATTTAAGAGGTAACATTTCATCCTGTTTCTTAGGTTAGATTTGATAAATTTACTCCAAATGAAAAACATCTAGAAAGACATCTACCATCTAAACGTCAAAAACGCCATCTAAATGCAAGGAAAAACATCGCAATCTGTGTAAGATCCAGGGGATGGAGGCAGGCTCTGTACGCAGACAGTGGACTTAATCATTGTGGAACTCCACTGTGTAATGAAAGAGCTGATATATTGGCTGGTCCTGCCTTAGTTGCAGATGGACAGACTGTAGTTCGCGTCGAGATTGTTAATCCCCGTATACAGACAGGACGATACGGGAGTTTCGAGAGCAGAGTGTTCATATAACTGGTAAGATTGCGAGTATTCGGAGTAAAGATCGACACAGTCAGGCATGAGAGGCGAACCGGACGTACAAAGAGTCTTGCCAGCCAGCAGAGGATTGACACTATTCACCGCGTGACGCTGGTGTATATGTTAAAGGGGAAATCTGAGCACATGTGGACGTGTCCGGAGTGCTCTGAAAATAACGCACTCATAATTAAGAATCAAACTGCCAGGTTTAGACACTTAAGCAGCCTTTAAGCTAGTTGGTGGACAGAATCATTCTGTGTACACACGGAACAATTCAACAGCCTAGCACACAACATCGAAACATCTAGCATGAGAATGGAGGTGGAGGCGGTAACTGCAGCTCTCCGGTGGCTAGAGAACAAGATGCATACGCATGTCGTAATTGTAACAGACTCTGAAAGAATGCTGAGAAAGGTGAAGACAGTGATGCTTCGAGCATAGTGGCAATCTTCACTGGGAAGGTCACGGGTAGTAGCATACTTTGGATCTTTTTTCTAGGCCATGCCTGCGTAGTGGGCAATGAACAGGCAGACAAACTAGCTGGATCTGCATCACTGGGTGGGGAATCGATACAAGACAAGGCAGATGTGGTCAAGGCCCTTTGGGAACAAGCAACGGAACCAGTTGAGAAACAAGATTATTATGACTGGAGAGAATGGGGCACCTGGGTGTAAGCAGAAAGTCTGGCCGGTTCACTGCACTCAGAGGAAAGGCAAGAGGGACATATAACCAGATTGTGACCGGTACCAATCAATATTGGAACTCTGCGCTGGCTGCTGAAGATGAGGACAAAGCACGCATGGGAATGCCCTGAGTATTGTGACGTCAATTCTTGACTCAACATAACACAACTCAATGGAACCATTCATTTCTTAACTGCCCAATAGATCTGTCAGCGTGTAGCTTCTTGGAAACCCCGGTTTGTATAGATATTATTTCTTCTTTGACTTGCTGCATAGTGTTCTTGTCTGGCCTCACGTCTTTTCTAGTTCTTCTTCTTCTTTCGTTCGCTTCGAATAGATTATCTATATCGGCAATTCAGGCTGTAACTCGCGAAGTTTGGTTTACACCGATGTCTCTCGTGGCCAAAAATGTTGTTTTGAGGGTTGTGATCGACTGTCTCAGGTGCCAAGCCACATGTACACATGGCTGGTTTTTGTCTGGTAGTCTGGTAGTCTTAGTTTCAGCTTCATAGCAAACGGGTCATCCCATCTTTGCTCCGCTCCTGTGCCAACGAAAAACACACTGAATGTTTATCACAGTATTAGTTCATCATTTATGGTAGCAGAAGTCACCAACAGATCAGCAGTTGCCCATGCGATCAATTTTAATCACATACGGGCACCACAACACTGCACGACACGTATCGCGCCATTTTCTGAATCTACAATTCACACCAACAAGTTGGTTTTTGTGTACATGTGGCGGCGAAGTTGATTGTGTCAAGTTCTAAGGTGTAGAATCATGACTTGCTCTGGTCTGTCCATAATATAGTAATCGTCTGGTGCCGGTTTTGGTGGATTTCTGATTGATTGCATTATTCTCCTCTTCTGTTGATGTGGAACTGGTTTTTTAGGCTGTCCTTCAGTTACACCTTCCTTGAAAAGTTTATCAGCTCTTTTGTTTACGGGAACACCACCTCTTTTCTTCTACTTCTTCTTCTTCTTCGTGTTCACCGGCTGTGAATTCTCGGGGAAAGTTCTGGTTGTTTATCCAATTCTGGACTGCAGTTCTGTTCCAGAGCCTGAGTGTTGTATGTGCATCCGTTTTACAGATCTGACTCCTTTGTGTGCAGACTGCTGGTCCTTGCCTCTTAGGCAGATGCACTCCGACTTGGAAAGTAGCTCCCAGTTAGTCGACTCTGACGACATACTTTTGGGTAGGTAGTGGATCTATTCTTGTTTTCCCTATAATAGGGCCC
>CAJHNH020000594.1:70000-72500 GCA_905116865.2 Candidula unifasciata
CCAGTGAATGATTTCATATAACATCTAAGGATCAAATTGTTTGGTCATTGTGTCAGAATAAGACAAAATTAGCCAGCAGCTAGAGCAGCTAGCACAAGACAGGAAACTATATCTAACTCCTCCTTGCGAACACTTAACGGCGTAAACAGTATGACACAAGAAGACGAGAAATAAAGAAATAATAGATGCAGGAGATTTTATTGGGTTGAAAATTTTTCTCAACACCGTGCAGTCAACATGGCGGCTGACGTTGGCCCAGGAAAGAAAGAATGACAAGATAATAGTTACTAGTTATAACATGATTGTAACTTCTTTACTTTGAGATTATAACATGTTATCTGTTTTAACTCCGTGGTAAGATGTTTAGGAGTACTGTCTCTGGGCGAATGATCTAACGGTAAGTTAAAAAAAACTGCTATGTTTACTTTTCATAATGTACCTACGTGCATTTTTTTAAAATGGAGGTGGAGGCAGTCACTGCTGCCTTCCGCTGGATTGAGAATCAGCGGTAATTGTAACTGACTCACAGAGCATGTTGAGAAATGTGGAGGCAGGCATGCTCCGTGTAGAGTGGCAAGCATAACTTCAGAGGTCCCGGGAAGATAGCGTCTTTTTGATATTTTATCTAGGTCACGCTGGTGTGATAGGAGACGAGCAGGCAGATAGACTGACCGGTTCTGCACCACTTGGTGATGAACTGATATATGATAAGCTAGATATTGTCAGGGCCCTTTGGGAGCGAGTGAGCAGTGCGGAGGCTAAAATAGATCATTACGGTCTGAGGAGAATGGCGCTGCGAGGAGTTACCAGAGGATCTGGCCCACGCTCAACACTCAGGGAAAAGACGAGACGGATTACCACCATTTAATTGCACTGTGTTAGTGAGATGGTTTACATTTTCATAGTAAAATTTGTCTAATTCACAACCCGGAAAGGTGTGAGCAAAGCAATACTTGAAACTCTAATACCCATTACGTAACAGTTTTAATTAAAAAATTACACGGTGTATATAACATCTGAACATCAAGGAAGATTGGCTTGTAAACAGCATCTTGTCTCGAAAGCTGAAAAATTTTGATCATATCAAGCGCTATGGCGGATTGGAAAAAATAAAAGCCGAAGGTATGGTATCAGGAAGGAGGGGCAGGGGCCGACCAAAATGAAGATCGGCACATGATATAAGTGACTCCTTGAGTATAAAAGTACATGAGGCAGGAGAGCTGGTGAGAGACTGGGTCTCTTTCAGGCAGACCGTGGTGTGAGCGACGTTCTGCAAAGAAGCTGCTACATGATGATGATATAACATATATATATATATATATATATATATATATATATATATATATATATATATATATATATATATATATATATATATATATATATTCAAAGTTAGTTGCGTATCCTTTACAGGACTTTGCAGAACCAACCTGGTTTCTCTAGGCAAGTTACATCCAGTAGTTTGCCATTGCTTACTGGACGGTCGGCTTTCTTGATACCACTGTCGAAACCAACGTAAGGCGCATTGCCCGCAGCTGGGATCGAACCTTGCATCCCGTCATTACGAAGCGAAGCGTTCGCATCGACTTAGCCACAGAGCCGACATATATATATATATATATATATATATATATATATACTCTGAGAACTTGATGAACATCTTATATCCCAAACATAACTTTGAGGGTTGAACCGGATATTTTGTTTTTAAAAACAAATACTACTACCAAACACACACACACATACACACACACACACACATACACACTTACACACACACATACACACATACACACATACACACACACATACACACACACATTCACACACACATACACACACACACATACACACACACATACACACATACACATATACACACACACACATACACACACACATACACACACACACACATACACACACACACATACACACACACACACATACACACACACATACACACACACACACATATACACACACACACACATACACACACATACACACATACACACACATACACACACATACACACACACACATACACACACACACACACACATACACACACACACACACACATACACACACATACACACACTTGTAGATATTGGAATTAGAGAGTGGACTTCTAAAAGCTGCTTGAAAGTGGAATATCCCATCACATGCTTGGGTGGATCGTAAAATATCTTGAAAATGGATCTGCAAGAGTCAAGATACAGGGTTCAAGGAGCAGATCAGTCTCAATGAAAGATGGAGTTCCACAAGGTGGAGTTCTGTCCCTAATTATTTTCCTACTTTACATTAACGACGTAAAATCAACCCTCTGTAATGGAGTTCAAGCTGTTATGTATGCCGATGATCTGGCGCTACTTAGTTCAGAGGAGAAATCTGGAAAAGCACAGACAAAGCTTCAAGAATCCCTCGAAACTCTAGATAGGTGGTCCAATAGTTGGTACATGCCTGTAAATGGGGCCAAAACCACACACACCATTTT
>CAJHNH020000594.1:77500-82500 GCA_905116865.2 Candidula unifasciata
GTAACTAGCATGGATTCTTTTCTTGACTGTAAGACGTTCATACACACCATTCAAGAAATCAAGAACACCAAACAAATACCGATAGTTCTTGTGGGATGTAAAGTTGATTTGGAGGATTCCCAACAAAGGGAGGTAATCGAAAGCAGTGGCGAGGCTCTAGCGAAAGAGTTTGGCATTGCCTTTCAGGAGGTTAGCGCCAAGGATAGGAGTTTAGTAGAGGCTGTGTTTAATGAGCTGGTGAACCAGGTGGAGCAGGCTCGCGTGGCTAAGGTGAAAGGGGACGCTTTCGTGCAAAAAAAGAAGGGCTGCTGTGTGGCGCTGTGATCGTCTGCTGGTTCTTGGATTGCAGGTAATTTGCTAACGTTTGTTAACATGGATCGTTGAAGTTTGTTTATCAGATAGACAGACAGAGACACGAGTCAGTCAGTCAGACAGAAAGATAAAAGGGTGGATGGATGAATAGACGGACAGCCGGATGGAAAGAAGGATGCATGAGTAGATGGATGGTTAAGGTGGATAAAAAAGATGGATGGATGAAAGGATGGATGGACACATGGACAGACAGACAAACAGATAGTTAGTTAGACAGACAGACAGAAACAGAAGATAGATAGACACGCAGACAGACAAAAATACAGACAGACAGACAGACAGACAGACAGACAGATAGAGAGAGAGAGATAGATAGATAGATAGATAGATAGATAGATAGATAGATAGATAGATAGATAGATAGATAGATAGATAGATAGATAGATAGATAGATAGATAGATAGATAGATAGATAGATAGATAGATAGATAGATAGATAGATAGATAGATAGATAGATAGATAGATAGATAGATAGATAGATAGATAGATAGATAGATAGATAGATAGATAGATAGATAGATAGATAGATAGATAGATAGATAGATAGATAGATAGATAGATAGATAGATAGATAGATAGATAGATAGATAGATAGATAGATAGATAGATAGATAGATAGATAGATAGATAGATAGATAGATAGATAGATAAAGTAAAAAGAGAAGAACTTACTTTTACTAATACTGTTAATGATGATGATACTGATAATGATGATACTGATGATGATGATGGTGATACTGATGATGATTACGAGACTAATGATGATGATGATACTGATAATGATGATTAAAATAATAATAATAATAATAATAATAATAATAATAATCGCATACAATAACTCGATTTTTGAAAAACTCTTTTGCTTGGAATCTTTCTTAGCCGTTAACTTTCAAACAAATCTTGTATTGTTGATAAAATTTGTAGTGGACACAATTATCCCGCTACACCGCAGGAAGTTAATCAAGTCAGCCGAGAATGGAGGTCGAAAACTACCGTAGCAACGCCAAAGCTGTTTGACTTCATTTCCAGAATGTGCGATAACTAAAAAAGGTAAACCCTTTGGATTTTGGTCATCATCATCCATTATCTTGCCATCTGGCAAACACTTTTCTCGTTTCTCCATATCTGCTGTCTGTGTTTCTAGTACATTTCAATACCATCAGGAAAAAAATTAAACAAAAAACTTTGTATGTAATAAATTTTTTATTGTATGTATATATATATTTGTATGTATGTATGTATATGTATATATATATATATATATATATATATATATATATATATATATATATATATATATATATATATACATTAAGAGGCATACGATGGACTCCATTCACCATGCTTGAGGACCTTGATTTTGCAGATGAAATAGCACTCCTATCACATAAACATGAACATATACAAGAGAAAAGTAACAGACTAAACTGCACAGCAGAAATGGTGGGACTGAGAGTAAATACAAAGAAAACTAAGATCATGACAAACAGTCCAAACCAACAACCAGTTACCATAAGTAACCAATAACTTAAAAATGTAGAACATTTCACATATCTTGGCAGTGTGGTGTCCTTACTGGGAGGGACAGAGGAAGACATACAGTCACGTCTGAACAAAGCTAGAGCTGCTTTTTGGAAGGATGAGGCAAATCTGAAAATCCAAAAATTACTGCAGAGGAACGAAACTCCGACTCTACAAGAGCATCATTTTGCCAGTTCTTCTTTAAGGAGCGGAATGCTAGAGAATGACCAAAAAGGATGCACACAAGCTGCCCACCTTCCACCACACATGTCTACGTAGAATTATCAAAATTTTCTGGCCAGATACAATCTCAAACACTAAACTACTTCAAGCCACAAACCAAGAAACTTTAGACAGTATGATTACCAAGAGAAGATGGAAATGGCTTGGCCACGTTATGAGAATGACTTCTGATATACCTGCCAAAACAGCTCTCACATGGACACCAGAGGGAAAGAGAAAACAGGGGCGCCGAAAAACAACATGGAGACGAACGATGGAAAGTGACCTGAGTGCGGCATCTTTGACATGGAAAACTGCACTGAAGATTGCACAGGACAGGAAAGCATGGAAAGTCCTCTCTGGAGCCTTATGTGCAACTAGGCATAACGAGAACTGATGATGATATATATATATACAAGATCACAAATGAAGAACTGTGGAGGAAAACAGAATGCGCATCACTGGCACATGTTATCAAAGTAAGACAATGGAGATGGCTAGGACATGTTTGTAGAATTTCTTGTGACACTCTGGCAAAAACAGCTCTCCAGTGGACATCAGATGGGAAACGGAGACGTATACGACCCATAGAAACCTGGAGAAGGCAATAGAACGGGAAATAAAGGAATTTAAACTGACATGGGATACCATGGGCAGAAAAGCAGCAAACCGGCAACAAGGGAGATCACTTGTGAATACCTTATGTGTCAACAGCGACATGAAGAGGATATATATATATATATATATATCCACGGCTGGATGCGTGAATTTTTGTCGTGGTATGGGGCGTCGCAGGTCAACCCAGTCTTAAATGGGTACCAGAATGGCTGTCCTGGGGAAATAAAGACGGCCGGCGTAATGCTGACCACATTACCCACCTAGTACCGATGGTCTGTAAAAATATGGGTGCTCTTCCCATATGCCTGATACGCTTAAAGGCGTGAAAGGGATCTTTATCTTTGTCTGTCACTTTTATCGTCAACAGTAGGGAGGTATAAATGGTGATCCCAACGCTCGGTGGGCTGCACAGGCTATTGTCGTTTCTTGTGAGGGTACGGTCTCTTTAACGTCCCCAGTTCAGATATATATATATATATATATATATATATATATATATATATATATATATATATATATATATATTGCATACAATAATCAATGAACTAAAAAGGTACATAATAGTTTATCATATGGCTTATTGGACACAATTCTTTTTCTCTAGAATTCCGAGCCCTTGGGGTTCATTGCTGCAGATATCACCCTCCTCCACTCATCTCTCTGGTTGACCTTCTTCAGCACTCCGAGCCCTCGAGGTTCATTACTGCAGATATCACCCGCCTCAACTCATCTCTCTGGTTGGCCTTCTCTTTCCAGTTGGTGACCTTCAAGTGTTTGCATGTCTCTCTGGACATCTTTTCTCCATCGTCCTCTTGGTCTGTCTCGTGTTCTACGACCATACGTCTTTCTTGTGTATACATTTTTTACCTCTCTATAATCTGAAAATCTCTCAATATGCCCCAGCCATTTCAGTCTATTAGATCTCATGATGTCAGTGATACCCTGGACAGATAAAAAGAGTAATGAAGACGTCTTGACAGAAACTGATTGCCCACATCAGAAAGAGACAATATACATTCTTTGGTGATGTGATGTGAAGGAGAAAACTGGAGTTTATCTTGACGGTAGGAAAGTTGGAGGGAAGAAGAGGCAGAAGGAGACCGAGAGAAACGATGCTGGACAGTTTGACATCATGGCATGGAGAATCATCTGTGTCAGAGTTGATTGAAAGTAAACGAGACAGAAGGTTGTGGATAGACATGACTACCAACGCCACACGGCATGGACTTTGGAAGATTATCTGTGTCAGAGTTGACTGAAAGTACACGACACAGAAGGTTGTGGATAGACATGAACAAGAAACAGATTCAAACAAGATGGCCAAACCATTTTGATCTGATCGACTGTATGACACATTTATATTTGGGTACCTGGCGCTTGGGATCAATTTGCAGTCGAATGTGGATGGATAATTACAACGGTGGGTTTATCTTATTCGCCTCACAACACGGCCAAGAAATGACGACTGCCTAAAGTCGAGAGCACCGACTTTACTGCACCGGGTTTTAACCCCTATGGCTTGGTCTCTCCCCGCAGAACGGCTAGCCTCTTGAAGAGAACAAACTCCGTACCCTCGACGACGATCCCTAGGGATTTCTAAAAAAAAACTGCGCTCGTGAACTGAAAGGGGCTGCCGTGAAACGAACCCAAGACCTTCAGAGCAAGAGGCAACCAGCGTGACCACTTTGCCACGCAGACCACCCTTCCCTCTCCCCTTTTCCCACCCACCAACGGCTGCCTAATGTGTGCGATAAGTCTATTTGTGTCCTTGCCACAAATTTTCTACACACCTTTCTAGCTGTAGGGGATATGCACGGGTATAGGGCAATGAAAGAGCGGATGTGTATGTGGGTGTGTGTGTGTGTAACAAAGGCGATAACTACAGGAACACTCGTATTGGACAAGGGGAGCATTCGGACTCTGAAAGTATGCTTAGAAAGGTGAAGACAGAGATGCTTCAAGCAAGTGGCAAGCTTCGCTTGGAAGGTCACGGGTGGTGATCACACTTTGAATCTTTTTCTCCAGGCTATGCCGGCATGGTGGGGAATGAACAGGCAGACAGATTGGCTGGATCTGCACCACTGGGTGGTGAATTGATTCATGATAAGGCAGATGTGGCCAGGGCCCTTTGGGAATAAATAACGAAGTCAGAAGAGAAACAAAATTAATATGGCCTAGAAAGAACGAGGCACCTGAGAGTAACCAAAGAGTCTGACGGGCTCACTACACTCAGAGGAAAGGCACGACGGACAAGTAACCAGACTAC
>CAJHNH020000594.1:87500-95000 GCA_905116865.2 Candidula unifasciata
ACCAATATGAAACTGATGTGATCAACCCCGACCGCCTTAAAAACTCCGTCCACTGTCGTAGAATCCAGCCCTCTATTCTCTTGAGCATACTCACAGAGAAGGTCAAGGTGCTTCTTCAGCCATGCTACTGCTTTGGTCATTTTCATGACCTCCACAGTCAGACTCTTGTAGTCAAGGCAACAATACCAGAATCTTGCTTCACAACTTTACCCTGAGGAGTAAATGCCCACGAGCTTCTCGTGTGGCAATCCACTGACTCATTTGTGTAAATGACTCAATAATTACAAAGAAAATGGGCCTTCCAAACTGAAGCATCAAAGAAACGGGACAATCTTCAAGCAGGGTGTAAATACTTGGGTACCCTGATAACAGCAGATGGAAGATTTATTAAAGAAGGCAAAAGTCGATTAGCTTAAGCAAAAGCATCAGTTTACAAAATGAAGATATTTTATGCAATCTTTCTTTGTCAACTGAGATGAGAAAAAGAATTCTTAAAAACCATGTAAATCCTATCCTGATACACGGAAGTGAATCATGGACAGCTAGAGGATTAGCGAAAAATGATGTTGAAAGTGCGGAAATGTGGTTTTATAAACGAATGATGAAAATACCCTGGAAAGATTTAAGAAAAAAGTAATGAAGATGTCTTGAAAGAAGTTGACTCATAAAGAGAACTGGTTGCCCACATCAAAACGAGACAAGCTACATTCGTTGGTCATGGGTGAGGAGAAAACTGGAGTACATCATTACGGTGGGAAAGTTGGTGGGAAAGAAAGGCAGACAGAGACTGATAGAGAAAATGGACAGTCTGACGTCATGGCATAGAAGATCATCATCATCATCATCAGGTGCCTTGCAGACTGGCATGGGCGTTCATTGCCTCTTCATAATCCACGATCTCCTGCAGCATGTATCAGTTCGTGTGCGGACACACCTCCATGCCATGCAACAAGACTGTCAAGAATCTTCTCTCGTTGTCTTCCTCTATCTCTCCTTCCACAGATCTTTCCAGTGGTCACAACATGTTCTATTTTTCCCTCTTCTCATAACATGGCCAAAAAATGATGACTGTCTCCTTCTGATGTCTGTGATAAGTTGTCTTCGGGCTCCCGCCTCTTTCAAAACCTCTTGGTTGCTATTTTTGGCTGTCCAAATAGAAGATCATTTGTGTCAAAACTGATAGAAAGTACACGAGATACAATGTCGAGGACAGACATGACTACACGCTATTTACTTCACAGTGTACAAAGCTTGAAAGGATTCAAAATGAAGGAATGAGAATCGTCTTGGGCTGCACACAGGATATTCCAAGGAGAACGATGAGCTATTTGCTTGCGCTTACACCGGTAAAGTCTAGACTGTTCCTGGCACAAGCCAAGGCCCATATACGAGTCAGTTACCAATGATGAAAAGCATCCACTGCATAATAATCTGACTGATTTAAGATTAGACCGTTTGAAAAGAGGACAGTCATGGATGGTATCAGCTTCGGTCAAGCAAATACACAGGGGGCATAAATGGGTCGACACGAACATCTTCAACAGCAGTTTCCATCAGGTCATTATCACGTTGGGAAGAGAATGTAGAGAGTGGTGTAACGGTATGGCAGAATTAGAGGTACAACAAGTTATAGATGGAAAGGCTGGATTAGATGATGCAGTAGTGTATGGGTTTGTTCATCTGGGTGTGAGATATGGCTGGGGGTTTTCAGTTAGAATGGAGGGAAAAATTGTGGCAGAACAAAACAGCTTTTTCATCTACCACTTAAAGCATGATGATGGAAGTGGAGTCAATCACTGCAGCTCTGAAGTGGATAGCAGAAAATAAAGTTACCAGAGGAATTATTGTGTCTGATTCTCAGTTGGCATTGCGGAAGATTCAAATAGACTAATGTGGCATGAGTGGATACCATGTATCAGTACGCCAACACTTCATTGAATCACGTGGTTATTCTGTCCGGAAGATGCAGGAGTGCGAGGGAATGAAAGAGCGGATTTTCTGGCTACAAACGCGAAAGCTATGGAAGCACTTGAATTGGACAAGGGAGGTATCATGAAGACCATATATGAACGACTTTTGGCAGAAGGCACTAGATTAGATGAAATAACATGGGCAAGAAAGTGTGAATGAGGATTTAAGTGTGGATCCGGCAAGGATGGACGGATGAAAGGAAGAGATCGGCATGTGTATAATCAGTGTTACCGAAACAGCATCTACATTTGGTGCGTGAGACGGAGCATCTATGGGTATGCCCGTTGTGCTATCATGTCAATTCTTAAATCCAGTAATTATGACTACAGCCGTCACACGGCATTGACTATTGGAAGAATGTTCAATTATTAAAGAGAAATTAGACCGAATCACTTTTTTGCTGGTACACCGTTTAAAGATAACATGTCCGACAAGATGGCGGAAAGTTGGTTTAGCGTGCCCGTTCAGTTCTAGCTACTATAGATGGAATAGACTCGTTTTGTATCTTTAGCATCCCTTTAGCATAGGACTTCGAGGTAAACTTCTTTAACTATGTTGATCCATTTACCCATTTTATTGAATTCCCCTTGTAGTAATGGTTGTTATGTAAATATGTTCCTGTTCAAAGCTTAAAGTTATACCTGCGATTGTTGCTGGCAACATGCCAGATGATAAAGTTATCTGCAGGTTATATGAAATAAACTTTGAAATGCAAACACGTGAATATGAACCTAAAAGTGCACTGTTCAACACAGTATTCTTGTCAAAGCTGTGCTATCAGTGTCAAACATTGACACAGTCTTCAGAAGACAGAAGGACGACAGAAATGAAAATGATGACGTACTATATGCTAGGTTTAACGAGGAAATAACGACTTAGGAACGATGATATAAGGAGGAAACTCGAACAGAACCAATACTGATCTCTATCGGTAGACAACATATCAAATGGTTTGGCCATGTAACAAGACTTGCAACAGACAGGACACCACACAGAGCTATATTATTCAGACATAGCAAAAACAGTGCCAGAGGTCGGCCACGAGGAACATGGACCGCATACTTATCAGAGACACCGAAAAGTACTCGATACGAAGCGAACAGAAGGGCCCGTTCCTGATATCCCTTTCTGCTCTAACGCTGCGAGGAGTCCCAGGAGTAGAGAATAGACGTAGTAGTTTTGTGATGTGCAATGTGGAGGCATAGGACTCACAGCCCATGGCGATGGCGAGTGTGACTAGCAAGACCCGTCCGCGTTAAGAAACGTCTTCCACAATTAGAGCATGGGATTTAAAGACCGTTGTTGCCAGTTGTATATTTAATGTGTTTCTTACTAAATGCTCAGCTCTCATAAGTAAAGTAGAGGTCCCTTTTCCACGCCTTTAAGCGTTTTGGGGTCGGCTCTGTGGCTAAGTCGATGCGAACGCTTCGTAATGCCAGATTCGATCCCAGCTGCGGGGAGGGGGAGGGCAGAAAGGGGGGGGGGAGAGAAGGGGGCAGGTGGTTTTTGAGCCTGAGGATGTACGGCCGCATGGCTAGTGCTGTCGCCACGACTGTGCAGGTGATGATTTTTTTGTTGTTGCCCCGACAGAAAAAATCCCCAACCTTACCAGGCATTTGAACCCAGGTTTCCCGCTTAAGAATAAATTGTGCAATCTAACATTTGTTTCTTCTGTGTTTAAATTCACAACTTTGAAACATTGATTTGACTACCCATTTTCATTTTTCAGTGCAAAGATTCCATTGACTGACCTTTCTCAAAGCATGGCTACTTACCGTAATTTACGAAACATTTCTATTTGGCCATTTCTTCTGGATACACCGGAGACATGCCAGGATGACTAAATCACAGAGCCTGTGTGTTTAGTTTAGCCCACTTTTGACAGCATCGCAGCCACTTCTGCCTACCAGAAGATATTACAAACATCATGAAATTGTGATTGCGTTAGTTTCAAGAAAGGATTATTTTTTCGTTATCGAAATGAAACTTTATAAAGTGGCTTTTGTAGGAAGTTCTGGAGTGGGGAAAACTTCTATAGCTCTAGAAACAAAACGTAACCGGTACAAGGCTACGATTTTAGCGCTACATAGAAAATCCCTCACTGTGGATTCTGTAGTTTTAGCTATGGATATACTTGATACTTCAGGTTCTCAGGAATTCGTGTCGATCAGAGATGACGCGATCAAAGCTAGTGATGGATTTATAGTGGTATACAGTATCATCAGTGGGGATTCATTCAAATCTATTTCCAAAATGAAGAACGTAATTAAGGCTTTAAAGGGTTTGGAGGCGTTCCCTGTTGTTCTTGTTGCCAACAAACTAGATCTGGAAAGACACAGGGAGGTGCCACGTTTTGAGGGCGAGACGTTAGCTGGGGAATGGGGTTGTCCTTTCTTTGAAACTTTTGTGAGTGAGGAGCGTTTGCCAGTTGTCTATGAAGCTCTTGTCCGGCAGATGAACAAAAGCATCGCCATTGTCTTTGAAGACGTTGGCCAGCAACCGAAAGAGCCTGTTGTCGGACAGAAAAAGGAATGCACGTGTGTCATCATCTGAGAGACAACAGACTTGACTCTGGGGGCAGATGTACCTTCTTCCTCCTCTTCTTCAGTCCTGTTCTGCCTCTCAGACTCATATTTTGAAGAAGCATCGGATGCCACCCTTGCTATGTGCAATGTATATGCTGGTATTCACGACCTCTGAAATTCTGTCCGTCCACGGCTTGCGATGTCGACCTCTATTTTGCTTCAGTTGTGTCCGAACGACAGGGCTCTCTGTGGTGAACTAATTGGTGGTAGTTTTGACACATGTCCAAACCATTTATCTGTTGACTCTTGATGTAGTTTAACGATAGCTCACTCTAAGCTCCGTTTGACTTGAGTTAAAAAGAAGAACGGATCACTTGTGGGTTACTACCAGTGAGTCATGATGTTGATCCGTTGTTCAAACCTCAAATCCCAGGTTCTTTCCTGATATCGTCATTTCTAATTCTGCCTCTTCTGGTCACATATAGCATTTCTCATAGACATTTCATTTCGGTTGTTTCGATTTTTTTGTTCTTTCTTTCGCTGTTGATGTCCACGTTAGGCACCGTTAACATGTGTTTGTTCTTTCTTTCATTGTTAATGTCCACGCCAGGTACCGTTAACACAGTGTTGGTCTATGTGTTTGTTCTTTCTTTTATTTGTAATGTCCACGTAAGGCACCGTTAACATCTGTTTGTTCTTTCTTTCATGTTAATGCCCACTTTAGGCACCGTTAACACAGTGTTGGTCTATGTGTTTGTTCTTTCTTTAATTATTAATGTCCACGCCAGGCACCGTTAACATGTGTTTGTTCTTTCTTTCAATGTTAATGCCCACGTCAGGCACCGTTAACATGTGTTTGTTCATTCTTTCATTGTTAATGCCCACGTCAGGCACCGTTAACACAGTGTTGGTCTATGTGTTTGTTCTTTCTCTCATTGTTAATGCCCACGTCAGGCACCGTTAACACAGTGTTGTTCTATGTGTTTTTTCTTTCTTTCGCTGTTGATGTCCACGTCAGGCACTGTTAACATGTGTGTGTTCTTTCTTTCATTGTTAATTTCCACTTTAGGCCCCGTTTATACGTGTTTGTTCTTTCTTTCATTGTTAATTCCCATTTTAGGCACCGTGAACATGTGTTTGTTCCTTCTTTCGCTGTTGATGTCCACGTCAGGACCTGATAACATGTGTTTGTTCTTTCTCTCATTGTTAATGCCCACGTCAGGCACCGTTAACATGTGTTTGTTCTTTCTTTCGCTGTTGATGTCCACGTGAGGCACTGTTAACATGTGTTTGTTCTTTCTTTCAGTGTTAATGCCCACGTCAGGCACCGTTAACATGTGTTTGTTCTTTCTTTCATTGTTAATGCCTACGTCAGGCACCGTTAACATGTGTTTGTTCTTTCTTTTGCTGTTAACCCACGTCAGGCACTGTTAACATAATGCCTACGTCAGGCACCGTTAACATGTGTTTGTTCTTTCTTTTGCTGTTAACCCACGTCAGGCACTGTTAACATGTGTTTGTTCTTTCTTTCATTATTAATGCCCACGTCAGGCACCGTTAACATGTGTTTGTTCTTTCGCTGTTAATGTCTACGTCAGGCACCGTTAACACAGTGTTGGTCTATGTGTTTGTTCTTTCTTTCATTGTTAATGCCCACGTCAGGCACCGTTTACACAGTGTTGGTCTATGTGCTTGTTCATTCTTTCATTGTTAATGCCCACGTCAGGCACCGTTAACACAGTGTTGGTATATGTGTTTGTTCTTTCTTTCGCTGTTGATGCCCACGTCAGGCACTGTTAACACAGTGTTGATCTATGTGTTTGTTCTTTCTTTCGCTGTTGATGCCCACGTCAGGCACTGTTAACACAGTGTTGGTCTATGTGTTTGTTCTTTCTTTCATTGTTAATGCCCACGTCAGGCTCTGTTAACACAGTGTTGGTCTATATGTTTGTTCTTTCTTTCGTTGTTAATGTCCACTTTAGGCACTGTTAGTACAGTGCTGATTAAAAAAGAATATACTGCCTTCAGTGGTTCTCTGCCAGTGCCAGTTGTTATGTGTTTGTTCTGGAAAATTGGGGACATCTGTCTAATGTTTTAATTTTCTGTATTACATCTATGTTCTGTCTATGATTCCTTTTCTTTCCTGTCGGATGATATTATGCTCCCTAGAAAGATGAAGTTTTTTCCTTGCTCGTTGTTGTTTTTACCTTGTATAGTAATCCTGATGCTATACCATACAAGGCATATAGGAAAATAGGAGAAAGACGTAAAGCAGGAGGTAGACCAAAAACATTATGGGCAGATATCATCAGAGAAACTCTACAGAATCACGATGTGTCTATGGTTGAAACAGCCAGAAGAGCCGAAGCAAGATCTTGTGTCTCATTCGACACGCATAGTACTAAAAGAGGACGTAAAGAAGAAGAAGAAGACGATAGTAATCACAGAAAAATCTGTGTAGAGAAATAAATACCAATGTATGTCATTATTCATTGTCTTTTTATACTTTCTTTGCATCATCTCACTGATACCGTGGTTTTCTATACTTATCTGACACTTCTCGTGTGGTTTTGGTGTCATAATTTATCCATTTTTTCTTGGTCTTCCTCTCGCCTTCCTCCTAGGCATTATCATGTTAAAAACATATGCAGTTTGGTCTGGGTGCATTCTGACTAGATGGCCGAACCTTTTCATTCTTTGTCTGTCAGTGGAATCAAGACATGGTCTTATTCCAACTCTCTATTCGTAACCCTGTAACTTCTTGTGTTGTTAGAGACCTTAACTCTTTGAGTCCCAAGGAACGCATCATACGTTCATAGGTTGATACTTAGAAACCAAACAAACGCAAGATGCGCCGATTTTATGTCTCTCTCTCTCTAAACCTCCCCTTAGACCTATGATGCTAAACTCAATGAGTTAAGAAACATTGCATTTCACATGTAGTCATTTTCTGTACTAATTCTCTTTTCATTATCCATGGTTGGCACTGATAACGTAAATTATG
>CAJHNH020000594.1:97500-254802 GCA_905116865.2 Candidula unifasciata
CCCCACCACCCTTTCCCTAGCAAAGCACCACGGCCAGATCCAGTTTCCGCAAGAGTTTACAGCCAGTGTTCACGAAGCATAAGTCAAATGGTTAAGGAATAATATTATTAGTGTACTGCTACAACATATAATTATACTGTTAGTCAACAATTAGTAAAGAGGCAAAGAGTGACTTGCTGTGAGAAGTTAGTTAGTAAATTAAATATTATTTTCATCCACTTACCTAGAGCTTGGAAATATCTTGACACAATTTATCCACAGTGTGGTTGCACCATTTATGCACAGTCAATATGAAAGCAATAGTTTTCTTCATGCACAAGATAGTTTGCACCTGACAACCGTCGATATTCTCCAGATATGGCTTCTAAATTACCTGTTTGTATTATCCCTTAAAGCTAGATTTCTTCATTTAAAATAGAAAAGTAATAAACAGTCAGTTCCCAAAAATCCGAACTACTGTCTAGAAACAGTGACACTGACACATACATCACAACACGACTGTTTTCCGTGAATTAAAATTAAAATTAAAATTGCTGTATATCCACTTCCCAATATCCATTTGTTGATTTGTAATACGAATACTTTTAGAACACAGGACTTTGTAAGCATATTAATATGTCACACAATGCAACATGGAAACGCTCACAGTAACATATTTTCGAGGGGGACTCTTCCAAAATGTACCGCGATTCAGTTGTCAGGACTGAATATGCAGCCGGACGTGCAAAGCACCTACCAACCTAAAAATTACCGGAAATGGTAAATGACAAACACAACTCAACCGCTAGCCACAGACTGTGAGTCACTGCCTCGTGTCACGGCGCACAACAAACTCGATGTACCCCGAAATACAAGTCTACAGGACCCATAGTGTTTGATGTATCATCATTACCATGTGCCTTGATGATTGTGGTTGGTAACCATCAGGTCCCCCCCCCCCCACCCCCGCCCCTCTTGTAGATGTAAGCAAGCATGTGGATGCAGTAACGCCCCAACGCCTTCTCCCAGGTTGATGAATGCTTTTGACATTCCTTGACATGCTCGGGTTCAATTTATGTAACATAAGGTTTATTTAGCACAATAATAACAACTGTTCTCATGACATTTGGGCATTGGTAGCAGAGTCACACCATGGAAAAAGTTAGGGTCTCGCCACTCATATTCGCAGAAACAACTGTACCTTGTAGAAGACGGTTAGGTTCCCCAGACAAAGTAGGTCACTTTTCATTCACAAGTTTGTTGTGCTGGTTGACTTTCCTGAAGCTTACGGGTGTGTTCCGCTCTCTTGTGTGCTTTCTGTGGTGTCATGCATTTACGTTTTTATTGCGAGAAAGAGAATGCCTGTGACATAGATTGCAGCCCTCTCTGGAGGGCGGGGGGGGGGGGGGGGGGGGCGGTTGTTATGACCAGTTGGTCTATATTTTTGGATCGTTAAAAGCGCTGGCGTGCTGAAATATACAACAAGCAATATCAACGATATCGTGGAAACTTGTGGAAAGGTCACGGGGTTTAGGAACTATCAATCTGAAGTGAACTTGTGTGTATATGGGCGGGCCGTGGTGAGATTAACGTTACTTTTTACCTAGATGACTAACATTGTGGAGACGGCATACTATTTATATTTAACAATGTGGCCTGACTCGCACTCTTATAACAAGTGACCAAGTTCAACGCTATAAATACCATAGAAGCATCTTTAGAAATAGTGGCAAAATAGACAGAGAGATTGAAACAAGGATCACACAATGTAACATATCAACTGATGCCAGTTTTGAATCGCCCGTCTATCTCAATTGAAAAAAAGGGGGGGGGGGGGTTGGGGTGGAATTTGTAAATGCAATCTTTATACCAACTTTGCGCTCTCATCATCAGACATGTACATTGACTAATGCATGAGAATCTAATTCACATATAGTGGTCCCCATGCGGGACGCAATTTTCCACTATTTGAAGCCCCCACCCTGGCTTTTGCCGGGTGCCCTGAATATAGCCGGGCCATAAATATGGCTTAAACGGCTGAACGGGGTTTCAGGGACCTCTCCACGGGTCATCTTCATCCCCATGATGGCACATTGTATCACCGAATGTTCATCGCGTGTGTGATGTCCTGCTGGGGTACTATTTACTTACTTCCTTGACTAATGCACACGAAAGAAAATGATCGTCTGAGAAATAAGGTGTTTGAGAAAAGATGTGAAAAAAAAAACAAAAAAAAAAAAACTAAAAGAGACTATATGAGAAACAATCTAACAGCATGTATAATTAAATTCACTGCAAATCAAAGACTCAAACACCTATAATTGGTCCAAAATAGAGAGCTGATCTACCCTATGTAATCATCAAAGATGCGATCACACGAAGAAGAAGAAGAAGAAGAAGAAGAAGAAGAAGAAGAAGAAGAAGAAGAAGAAGAAGAAGAAGAAGAAGAAGAAGAAGAAGAAGAAGAAGACGCCAGCGAAAGACCTTCTAATTTTGAAGCCAACTACAGTTAATTAAAAAGAACTAAATACATCTACTAAGTATATAATTATTACAATCCATACTATTAACATACACCCCAGAGATATGGCGCAACATAGTCGCCCACGCCAGCGCGATTACCACAAGAAAACAAACCCGGATAGTTTGTCCCAGGGAAGAAGTCCTGGTGACACCGCACAAGCAGCTGGTTCCCCCAAAATGGCGTTCCGTGATTGTGTGTTTTGAAACGGGACTTCAGCATTTCACCTCGTTCGCTCTACCAGCCTCCACCACAGACAGTTTCACAGGTATGGCTTCGTATTTTACATCTACACATATTTGTTAACGTCGTTTATTGTTGAAGTTTGTGATTTAAATGAAAACTGAGAGAATATCAACAAGGAAGTGACAATGTTGGAGTAAAATTGGTAAGGTTGCTAACTTGAGCTATTCAGATTCTGATTTCACTCATGTTATCAAGTTTTACGATCGCTGGCGGGTTGTTTCGCTTTCTTGTCTGCCCCTTTCGCCTTCAAATTATCAATCGGCTCATTATTATATTATACATTTGCTTAATTTTAATTACCAGTCGACAGAAGTATATGATGTATTAACAAAACGCCTCTTGCTGTCGTCTGGCTGTCACCCGGTTCGTGTGGTGTTTTGTTTAGGGATGGTTTGCGGGAGTGTCCCTCCTACTTAGTTCTACCTACTAATTAAATAAATCGTGACCCGGTTGTAGTAAGTTTGGCGTCATTTCCCTAAATATAAACTAAATTTCATGGTTTTGCTAGAAATAAGAGTATTGTTAATTGTGATAACATAGTGAACTCATCTTTTCTTAATTACTTACTTGTGAAAATAGTTATTAGTATTACTGTTATTTACAATAATACTCTAAAGAAGGAGCACGTTGTTACCGAATTTACATTTGTTACAGTCTGTGAACGTACATGTAATAATAAATAATACTATTACTAAATAAATAGAAGTAACATGTTTCTCAGTTTTCTTTCACATGCAATATAGTAAAAGAAACAGTTAACACGTAAACATGTTTATCCTATTTTAAACATGTAATAGTAGAACAAGTTACATTACAGGTTTGTCCTACCTGGCGGACATATAGTGGCATACGTATAATTATAAATAAACAAACATTTCTGCCATCTCCGCAGTGACTGGGGGAAATGTATCCACTGCTAGCTGTAGGGAGGCCTCAATCTCTTCCACGGTGCAACTCTCATACAACTGACAACCATGAGAATATTTACCTTCAAAACCACCTACACTACACTGCACAAACTAAACCCTGGCAAACATCAAGGGCATATAAATATTAATTCACATATTTCCTGTTTTGGAAATGTAATTATAGATGAAGCTGGCATGTTTTTCCTACCTCGGACATCATCATCTTCATATAGCAGACCCTTTGCAGAACGTCACTGTCATCGCGGTCTACCGAAAAAGACTCAGTCCTTCAGCCAGCGGTCCCGCCTCATGTACTTTCATATCCAAGTAGTCACTAATAACTTTTATCCTTTGCTCATCTTCGTGTTGGTCGGCCTCTGCTCATCTTTCCCTGTACCGTGCCTTCTGATATATTTTTTCAAATCTGACGTGGTGCTTGATGTGAAAAATATATTTCAGCTTCCATGACAAGACACACTGAAGACAAAACTGTATGGTACATGAGAGGATATGGATTGCACTGTAGCTTTCATAAAGGCTACCGGCCTCCTGATATAAGTTTTTTGACAGAAGGATCGAAGAAGAAGACTAGCCAATCTTTTTTGATGTTCATATCTTTTAGAATGTCAGTATTTATTCACAGTCTCGCTCTCTTCCTCAGTTTTTTATTTGTATTTTGCCTGGTCTGGGCGCCTCACCATCAGATCTGTTGAGTTTTGTTTTTGTGTTCTTGAGATAGTAATGTGGTAGTTTCCCCTTGCTGTCATCATCTACTTGGCTTTAAACCATTTCCTCAGCCTTCAGCAACTTTTTAGATTGCCAGGGCAAGTGAGTGACCAGCTCTGTGATGCTCCTGCTAACAGCAGAGGGCACCTGGAGGATGTCCGTCTTTCTCATTTGTGTTGTCATGGCATGTACTGGAAGTGCCAGTATTTTGTGGCTCTCTCAGTTAAAAACAAACATCACGGCACTTGGCACATTCCAGCGTGTTCTGCATCCTTATCTTCAGGAGCCAGTAAAGAGCTCCGCTCCAATTCTGATGATACCAGTAGAAGATTATTGTTTCCATCTTGCCTTCTTTCGTATATAGAGTGTCGGCCAGATTTGCTAACCACTTCATGCTGAACCTTTTTGTCTGGACAGTAATGATCTGTTTGCATTTACACATTTTTTGCTTGCTTCTAACTAAGGGTCATTGACTACATCATACATGTGCATGGAACAGAGAAGTTTGCTAATTTCTTCTTCTTGTTTACCATCTGTAAACTCCTGCGGAAGGTTCTGGGTGTTGGTCTACCTGTGGACTTATGTCCTGTTCCAGAACCTCTGTGTTGTGTGCACATTCATTTTACAAATCATACCATGGAAGAAGTTGGGCCTCGCTACTTCTATTCCCAAGGGCAGCAGTGTGTACCTTATAGCTGAATTCCATTGTGGAGAGGGTATACAATTTATATTTAGCGATGTTTTTAAAATTCATACTCAATCTCTGAAGAAAGAATTGGAGCTTTTGAACTGAAATGGTACATACAATTTTTTTAGAATATCGTGGACTTAAAACACTAGTTCTCAACCTTCCTAATGCTACAACCCTTTAATACATTTCCTCATGTTGTAGCGACCCTTCAATATAGTTCTTCATGTTGAGGTCGCCCCCAATCACAAAATTTTTAAAAATCTACTTCCTAACTTCAGTAAATATGAGTTTTGCAATGGTCTTTGGCGACCCCTGTGAAAGGGTCGTTTGACCCACAAAAGGGTCGTGACCCATAAATTGAGAACTGCTGACTTAAAAGAAGAAAACATTGACAGTCCCGAAAGCTGAGCTATTTTGGCTCTGAAAGCTGAACTATTTTGGCTCTGAAAGCTGAACTATTTTGGCTCTGAAAGCTGAGCTATTTTGGCTCTGAAAGCTGAGCTATTTTGGCTCTGAAAGCTGAACTATTTTGGCCATGCTGGACGTCATGGTGGCCTGGAGAGAGAGGTGATCAAAGGTGCAGTTTTCAGAAAACCGCGGCAGAGGCAGACCTTCTTGAAGGCGGACACAAGATATTGGTGATGCATGGGCTATGAAAGCACACAGGGTTGAAAAACTGGCTAGAGAGACTTTGTGGCGTGCCATGACAAGTGACATTCTTTAAAGGACCTGTTGAATGACGATGTCTAGGAAGAAAACCTAACAAAGAAGGGAACTGGCTGCCTCATCTCATAAAGACCTAAAATTTGACATTCTACTGAGGCTGCATTTATTATATCACTCCCGTATATTGTTATATAAAACAGCATTAAAAGTCTATGGTTAAGCAGCAGCAAGGAGATCAATATTAGAATTTTGAGAGCATGCATCTTCCCTGTAGCAACATACGGATGTGAGTCGTGGACTATCTCCCAGTCCTTAAGAAAGAGAACAGGGGCTTTTGAGCTGAAATGCTATAGAAAGATTCTAAGAATATCTGGGACAAAGAATAGAAATATTGACATCTTGAAAGATCTGAACATCAAGGAAGATTGGCTAATAAACAACATCCTGTCTCGGAAGCTGAAATATTTTGGTCATATCAAGCGCCACGACGGATTGGAAAAAATAATAGCAGAAGGCACGGTACCAGGAAGGAGGGGCAGGGACAGACAAACACAAAGATGGGCACAGGATATAAATGACTCCTTGAGTATGAAAGTCTTAGAGTCCATGCCGTGTGGCTTTGGTAGTCATGTCTGTCCATAACCTTTTGTCTGGTGTACTTTCAGTCAACACTGACACAGATGATCTTCCATGCCATGATGTCAGACTGTCCAGCATCTGTTCTCTTGGTCATCTTCTGCCTCTCCTTCCCTCCCACTTTCACATCACGATGTACCCCAGTTTTCTGCTTCTCATCACATGAACAAAGAAGGTAGATTGTCTCGGTCTGATATGGGCAATCGGTTCTCTTTGTGAGTCAGTTTCTTTCAAGATGTCTTCATTACTCTTTTTAACCAGCAACACTAGTGAACGCAATACTGTTAAGTTGTGTAATAATTACAGAATGTTGCAGAAGCATCGCAGGCTTTGTATTTTGCTCGTTTGGATTTCATTAACTAATTTTTATCATCATAATTTCTCATTGTGCCTAGTGGCACATGAGGCTTCAGAGAGGACTTTCCATGCTTTCCTGTCCTGTGCAATCTTCAATGCAGTTTTCCATGTCAAAGATGCCGCACTCAGGTCACTTTCCATAGTTCATCTCCATGTTGTTTTTGGGCGCCCCTGTTTTTTCTTTCCCTCTGGTGTCCATGTGAGAGCTGTTTTGGCGGGTATATCAGGATTCATTCTCATAACGTGGCCAAGCCTTTCAATCTTCTCTTGGTTATCATACTGTATAAAGTTTCTTGGTTTGTTACTTGAAGTAGTTGAGTGTTTGAGATTGTATCTGGTCAGAAGATTTTGATAATTCTATGTAGACATGTGTGGTGGAAGGTGGACAGCTTGTGTGCATCCTTTTTGGTCATTCTCCAGCATTCCGCTCCATAAAGAAGAAATGGCAAAATGATGCTCTTGTAGAGTTGGAGTTTCGTTCCTCTGCAGTAATTGTTGGATTTCCAGATTTGCCTCATCCTTCCAAAAGCAGCTCTAGCTTTGTTTAGACGTGACTGTATATCCTCTTCCGTCCCTCCCGGTAGGGACACCACACTGCCAAGATATGTGAAATGTTCTACATTTTCAAGAGTTTGGTTATTTGTGGGCACTGGTTGTTGGTTTGGACTGCTTATCATGATCTTAGTTTTCTTTGTATTTATTCTCAGTCCCACCATTTCTGCTGGGCTGTGTAGTCTGTTACTTTTTTCTTGTAAATGTTCATGTTTATGTGATAGGAGTGCTATTTCATCTACAAAATCAAGGTCCTCAAGCATGGTGAATGGAGTCCATCGTATGCCTCTCAGTGTCCTGTCTACTGTGTTCTTTAGTATCCAATCAAACACAAGGTTGGAGAGGAGAGATGACATAACACATCCCTGTCTTACATCCCTGTCAACTAATTCTTATGTTCAGTTGAAAAGTCGCTGGCGTTGGATAGGACATATGTTGAGAAAACCTGGGAGCAATATAACTTGAATGTCTTTGCACTGGAACCCTCAAGGGTATAGGAGTAAAGGAAGACACCCCTCCCCCCCCCCCCCCCCCCCCCCCCCCAAAAAAAAAAAAAAAAAACTCAGTGGGTAAGAGAGCTAGAGAGTGAAGTAAAAAAATATGGAGAGGGTTGCATGTGATAGTGAAGGATAGAACGACTTGGGATGGGTTGGCTGAGAGCCTGTGCTCCACTGGGGGTTAGAAAGGCAGAAGAAGAAGTTTGCACTTTATTCTGGACAGGTGGCTCTAGATAGCATTGTCAAAATTAGTGCAAAGCAGTCTCAGCAACACTATACAAACATCAACATCCACTGTCAAACAAACAATGGAATCAGTAGAGAAAGAAGATTATTATGGCCTGGAGAGAATGAGGCACCTGGGTGTAACCAGAGGGTCTGGCCGGCTCACTACACTCAGAGGAAAGGCAAGACGGACATATAACCAGATTGTGACCAGTACCATCAGTATTGGAACTCTGCACTGGCTGCTGAAGATGAGGTCGGAGCATGCATGGGAATGCCCTGAGTGCTGTGATGTCAATTTTTGTCTCAACTCAGCTCAACTTAATCCACTGTCACAAAAAAACAAAGGACCACATATCCTTATTTTAACCCACAAGGGTTTAACAGGATCTCTTTAATTCAGTTGTCGGTTGTCATCTCTACAGTTAGGGTCGGCTGCGATGGATCTTCAGTAGTCTCTGCCTGATATGCCTGGATCTCTAGCATAGTCGGCGTGACCGGGTGACGAACTCCTTATAGTCTGGGTTCACTCCCGGGGGTGGACAGAAAAGTCACATTTCTCCTAGATTTACGGTATCTATCATGGAATCAAGGTCGAAAAATTGCGATATCCATAATACCGAGCCTAAGGGTTAACTACTCATGGCTTCTGGATACTAAAACAAACAAACAAACTCTTGTCTCATATCTTGGTTGTACACTCTCTAAGACTGGTGTTCATCCATTTCTTGATGTTGTCTTCCCACTTGTAATATTGTCTACCTCTTGCTGTATGCAGTGAAACTTGGTCAACTCAGTCACAGTAGGAGAAATGGCTGAAGCTTTCACATGCGATGCTTAAGAAAAATACTTGGCATTAGGTGGCAGGACGAGATCACAAACACTGAGTTATTGGAAAGAGCAGGTGCTACACAGTCTTCTCAATGCTCAGTCTACGAAGGCTCAGGTGGCTGGGTCATACATGGAGGATGGCAGAGTGCGTAAGGACATCCTATATGGTGAATTAAAGACACATGGAAGATATCAAGGCCGGCCTCTACTACGGCATAAAGGTGTGTGCAAGTGGAACATGAATGATAGAGGCATTGAGGTTGACTCGTGGGGGGGGGGAACAAAATGCCATGGACCGTGTTGTGTGGAGGGACACATCAGGAAGGGAATGAGAGTGAAGGGAGAAATGATTGCGGAAAGGATGAGACCTGAGCATCTGAGAGGGAACAAGCTAAACACAAATGTTGTCAACAGTGGTCTTGAAATTCAGTGCTGTAATCGTGGAATATTGAAGAGGGTTGGCTAGTAAAGACAATAAAACAAAGGAAATATTTTGGTCACTTGAAACGTCATGGAAGTCTAGAGAGAACAATAATGGAGGGGTATATGCCTGGGAAGAGAGGAAGAGGAAGGCCAAGGAGAAGATGGGTGCAGGATGTGGCAGATGATCTCCAGATGGGTGTATCAGACGCAGGACATCTTGCTCAGGATAGGAAGGTTTTCCGGAGGGTTGTTATGGCAGCGAGGTTCCGCGAGGGACATGCTACTGAATGAATGAATGAATCGTGGAAGACTTGTCTGAATGTGTGCCGGCCCCGCTAGTCACACTCACCATCACCATGGGCTGTGAGTCTCATGCCTCCTCATAGCGTAATAAACACTATCGTGTAGAAAGGTGCCAATCAGTCCGTACACCATTGATAATATCAACTCTGTCCATACTTTCCCTGTTTAGATTAGTGCTTTACTTGCCAACTGATCAGCTCTTTCATTACTTTTTACTCCTGCATGCATGTGTATAGATCCAGATGATAGAGTTTAACTGCTAGAAGAAAGAATATTGATTGTTTATCTGAAATACTGATTAAATAAATAAAATTGATTGAAATTTGTTTATTTCGCAGGATTTATGTGAAGCAGTCGTCTTTAAGAAGCAGCCGGATATTGACTATTGAGGATATCGATTTATAGAGAACCTGTGAAATTTTCAAGTGGGACACCTTTCGACTGCAGTTTTCTTCTAAGTGACGGGAGCGTTCATTCACCCCGAAGATAACTTTGTGGATAATTTGATGCTGTTCTTAGCTCTCTAGTTTTGCTTGTAGTTATCAGTCTCACAATGAAAGAGTTCAAAGTAGTCGTTTTAGGCAGTGGGGGTGTTGGTAAGAGTGCCTTGACTGTCAAATTTGTGTCCGGAAAGTTCATGGAGAAGTATGACCCGACCATCGAGGATTTCTACCGCAAGGAAATAGAAGTGGATTCGGCTCCGTCAGTTTTAGAGATTCTGGACACTGCGGGTACTGAACAGTTTGCCTCCATGCGGGATCTGTACATCAAAAATGGCCAAGGATTTGTTATCGTCTACAGCATTACCAGCATTCAGACATTTCAAGATATTAAAACCATGAAAGATCAGATCCAGAGGGTGAAAGGCGTGGTGCGTATCCCGATGATTCTCGTGGGCAACAAATCAGATTTAGAGAGCCAGCGGGAAGTTTCTTCGTCGGAAGGGGCATCTCTTGCCCAGCTGTGGGGCTGCCCCTTTATGGAGACCTCCGCCAAGAGCACCAACAATGTGAATGAAGTATTCATTGAGATAGTCCGGGAAATGAACTGCAACCCCTTGCGGGATAGCAAGGGCTGTTGTGTTATCCTCTGATGAAGCTTGTGGATATTTACAGTTTTTTGTTTTGTTTTTTACTTATTTTAGCCAAGGTAAGAACCTGTTTGTTTTTGTTAGCTTTGTTTTCTTCAGTATTCTGAGCTCTTGATGTTCATTACTGCAGCTGTCACTTGCCTTCAGTGATCTCGATTTGATCTGCTGTTCTGAGATTGTGTGTGCCTGTTTATGTATGCTTTGTGTGTGTCATCAATGTGTGAGCCTTTCTATTAGTAAGGTTTTCCTGTATGTGTATGCTTGCTTGAGTGTGTGTTGTGTGATTATCTTTTTTAATGTATATTTAAAGATATACATTTATTGTTCTTGCCTTTGTATTTCTAATTCACATTTATTTATTCAATGAATTTTGGGTTAGGGTCACGTTCATCTCCCCAGACAAAGTAGGTCACTTTTCATTTACAAGTTTGTTGGGCTGGTTGACTTTTCTGAAGGTTGCAGGTGTGTCCTGCTATGTTGTTCGTTTTCTGTGGTAATTTGCATTTACGTTTTCATTCTGTGAAAGTGAATGCCTGTGACAAAGGTTCTAGCACTCTCGGGAAGGGGGGGGGGGTGTTAGATCCAGTTGGTCTATGTTTTTGGAGCGTTAAAAGCAGTGGGGTGCTGAAATATACAACACGCAATATCAACGGTATCGCCAAATTTCCCATAACCTTGTGAGAAGGTCATGGAACTCAGGAACTACCAATCAGAAATAAGCTAGTGTGTATATGGGTGGGACGTGAGGAGATTTACGCTACTTTTACCTGAGTTTTGACGTATTAACATAATATGCTTGATATATAAGATGCAACTATCATCTGAAAATTTTTGCTTGGAATGGCTGAATGTAAGACGAGCTTGCATGCCCAATTTGTAACTTTCAAGAAATAAAGTTTGTTCCTTCGTTCGTTCAGTGACAGGCCCTGTTGTTCCAGTTTGGGACTTTGAGTGTTTCTGGGTCTTCTTTTCCTCTTTTACCGCATTGAATATTGAGGGAGACGTATGGTTCTGCTTCCTGCTCTTCTGTCCACCTCAACCACAGAAAAATCGTGCTGTTGTAGAGTATCTCTGATGTTATCTTTCCATCTTGTTCTTGTTCTACCTTATGCTCTTCATCCTTCTCCTCCTTTAGCTTTGTTTGGTGTGGTGTTGCAAGGCATTCTCCCTAAGTGGGCAAACCAATTGATTTGCTTTTTGTGTATGTTGGACTGTTATTACACAAGAAATATTGAATAAGAAACGGGGTTACGGATACCAGGATTAGATAGAGAGAAAGTTGGAATAAGACCATGTCTGGATTATATTGACAAAGAATGAAATGGCTCAGCTATCAGTGGGAATGCAGCCAGATCAAACTACATATGAAACTTTTTACAGTAGAACAACTGGGAGGAAGGCAAGAGGAAGACCAAGAAGGATATGGATAAATGGTGTAGCCGAAAGTTTCAAAAAGATAAACAAATCCATCTTCCAAGAAGTGCAAGACAAATACAGAAAACCGCAACACTTTGTTAAAACCTGAAATCACTGAGACGACAAAATCACGGCACTAGGCTACAACCTGGTATCAGTTAGGGGACAAACCACGAGGGTTACAACCTGATATCAGTGGGACAACAAAATCAAGACACTGGGCTACAACGTTGTATCAGTGAGATGACAGAACCAAGACACTGGGCTACAACGTGGTATCAGTGAGACAACAAAACCACAACACTGGGCTACAATTTGAAATCACTTAGGCGACAAAAGAAGAAGAAGTATGTTGGTCTGTAAGTCTTCATGTTTATTACCTCTCCACCATCTGCCTGGTTTGGCTCACACTCTACTCCCATTCAAACTCTTTTGAGTTTTTATGTTTTAAAGACGGTGATGAGCACACTATTTTTTGGCCAGCACTATGCTGTCAATGCCAAACGTGGACACTTACATCCTTCAATGAACGTAAAATTGTGACAACAGAGATGAAATGCCTTAGAAGAGCTGCAGGAGTTGCAAAGAAAGACAGAATACAAAATCAGATGAATGCTAGGAATAAATCCAGTCTTACAGGTCATCAAATAACAACAAATTAAGTGGCTTGGACACCTACCAAGAATGCTCTGGTACTGTCTGCCACAGCGAGCCACACTAAAACGTTTTTGTGCATTATATACCAGACATTGTCTAGTATTTCTGTGCGGTATATACCAGACATTGTCCAGTATTTCTGTGCGGTATATACCAGACATTGTCCAATATTTATGTGCATTATATACCAGACATTGTCCAGTATTTCTGTGCATTATATACCAGACGTTGTCCAGTATTTCTGTGCAGTGTATACCAGAAATTGTCCAGTATTTCTGTGCAGTATATACCAGACATTGTCCAGTATTTCTGTGCAGTATATATATACCAGTCATTGTCCAGTATTTCTGTGCAGTATATATATATATACCAGACATTGTCCAGTATTTCTGTGCAGTATATATATATACCAGACATTGTCCAGTATTTCTGTGCAGTATATATATATATATACCAGACATTGTCCAGTATTTCTGTGCAGTATATATATATACCAGACATTGTCCAGTATTTCTGTGCAGTATATATATATACCAGACATTGTCCAGTATTTCTGTGCAGTGTATACCAGTCATTGTCCAGTATTTCTGTGCAGTATATATATATACCAGTCATTGTCCAGTATTTCTGTGCAGTATATATATATATATACCAGACATTGTCCAGTATTTCTGTGCAATATATATATATATATACCAGACATTGTCCAGTATTTCTGTGCAGTATATATATATACCAGACATTATCCAGTATTTCTGTGCAGTATATATATATATATATATATACCAGACATTGTCCAGTATTTCTGTGCAGTATATATATATATATATATATACCAGACATTTTTCAGTATTTCTGTGCAGTATATATATATATACCAGACATTGTCCAGTATTTCTGTGCAATATATATATATATATATACCAGACATTGTCCAGTATTTCTGTGCAGTATATATATATACCAGACATTGTCCAGTATTTCTGTGCAGTATATATATATATATACCAGACATTGTCCAGTATTTCTGTGCAGTATATATATATATATATATACCAGACATTGTCCAGTATTTCTGTGCAGTATATATATATATATACCAGACATTGTCCAGTATTTCTGTGCAGTATATATATATACCAGACATTGTCCAGTATTTCTGTGCAGTATATATATATACCAGACATGGTCCACTATTTCCCTGTACAATACAGCAGACATGGTCCACTATTTCCCTGTACAATACAACAGACATGGTCCACTATTTCCCTGTACAATACAGCAGACATGGTCTACTATTTCCCTGTACAATAGTCCATATGTTAACGTGCAAAGGACAGTCTGTCATGCTAAAAATAGGCAGACCCATTATGCATCAATCACGCCTTTGTTTGCTAAATGTGAGCAGTTGGCTGTCTTGTGACTTACTAAAGTGTTTCCGTTTCGGGCCTCGCCTCTGTCGGCTCATTTGGGGAATGGGGAGAAAGGTGGTTGGGGCAGCTTGTGTGTGGTAGCATTACGTGTGTTAAGTACGCTGATTTACAGAGCCGGCTGTACAGAGGATAAAGCTGTCAACACCGGAATCGGAATTGCGAACATTATATTCAGACTAAGGACAGGGTACAATTGACTTCCTCAACAAATGTTCAAAATTTTCGCTGTAGGAAACATGTAGTTGTGTCCCTGCTGCGTGGCACCTGAAAATGCATTGCGTGTGACCAGTGCTGTCATCACACAGGCGATCTGGCCTGTTTTTTTATATATTTTTTTTTAGTATCCAGAAGCCATGAGTTGTTAACCCTTAGGCTCGGTATTATGGATGTCGCAACCCTTCGGTCTTGATTCCATGATCATCATCATGTAGCAGGTCCTTTGCAGAACGTCGCTCTTATCACAGTCTGCATGAAAGAGACTCGGTCTCTCGCCAGTTCTCCCGCCTCATGCATTTTCACACTCAATGAGTCATATTCTGTGCCCAATTTTGTGGAGAAATGGGGCTTTTCTGCCTACCCCCGGGGGTAAACCCGGACCACAAGGAGTTCGTCACCCGGTCACCGCGCAGTCCGTTTTAGCCAACTACGCTAGCGATTCGGGATCAGGCCTGTTTCAGCGTCGGCGAAGACGAGGCTGTGTGTCTGGTACACGAGGGGATATGGACTTTGCGCGATAGCTTTCATAAATGCTACTCGGCTGTGCTCCGATTAACAGTCCTCAATTATCGAGGCGGAAAATATACCCTAACAGGGCCTCAGTCACGTGCCAATTGCGCACTTCCGGGGACTATAACGCCACTGCCTTATTGCGAACTTCCGGCGTCTTCCATCACCGAGAGAAACCCCCACGCCGCGTGAGGCTACTTGCGAACTTCCGGCGTCTTCCATCACCAAGAGAAACCCCCACGCCGCGTGAGGCTAAACTAGAAGGCTAGGACTCACGAGCAAATAAAATGAAGAAAGCTGCAGGAGATGCGGTAGCTTCTGCTCATGAGTCCCAGCCATCTAGTTTAGCCCTGAGCGACGTGGGGGATACTCTCGGCGGTGGCGGAGGTCGCCCAAAGTGCGCACTTGACGACGAAAGTGCTCAATTGGCATTTGACTGAGGCCCTGTTAGGGTATATTTTCCGCCTCGATAATTTAGGCTACCGGCCTCCTGATATACGTTTTCTGACAGAAGGATCGAAGAAGATCAGACTTCATATTAGGAGGTTTAGAATAATCACCACCGGTCCATTGTCCATTTATGTAAAACAGAAGAAAACAGTCGATTACGTTCAACCTACTGCGAGCAGTGTTGGTTATAATTGTCGTCTGTTTTGTGTGTGCCAGTTATGTTGGGTAAGAAATGTCAGTTGCACCAAAACTAGTGGCTTGGAGTGGTACTCTAGCACCTGGGCAGGGAAGCTGCACGCACTAAAAACAACCACATATACATATATAGACATACGTGCACACTTACACACACACACACACATATATATTTATTATATACATATACATACATACACACACATAACATACATGTTCGCAGGCCCATGTGTGAATGCACATATACGCGTTTGCATACACACACATGGATATATACACACTTTTGCACACACCCAAGCGGGAGTCCATGTACACGTGTTTTCTTACACACATACACATGCATGTACACGTACCCTCAAAGCAGACGCTCGCCTGTGGATCAGAAGTCCATGGGTTCAAATCCTGACGTAGCCGGTTACTAGTTTGGGTCTTCTGCTTTGTATATGTGACACCTTCTGAATATCTCTGGGCCACGTTGACTTATTAAACAAACAAGACAAACAGGGTAGACAAACACAGGAACAAGGGAGGTAAATACGACCAAGGGAGAGAACATTCCATTTGTCGTTATGGAAACCTGCAGGTTTTTGTCCAGGTCTGGTTGTAAGAGCAGACGATGTCAACAGATTAGTTGGCTTCGGTAAACTTTGCTGCCCCAGAGACCTCCTAGCTTTGCCTCAGACTTTGTTTTTGGCGGGCCTCTCCCATCTCCGGTGTTCGGTTGCTGACGTCGGTGACCTGGTTTGTTTGCAGTTGGACAATGTCGAAACCACTTTTCATTGACGTCGTTTGCGTAACTGTCTTTTGAAGTCAGCTGTTAAAATTCTGGGGATCGATGCAGTGTGTTTGGTTTTCATAGAAGGTTACCCGTCTGTTTGATTTCTCCTAATCCCCATTGTTAAATCTGTTCTGTTATTGAGGTTAATTACTCACATATTAACCTCATTACACTTCTGACAAGTCCACTCGATAAGTGCTTGGATCCCATCTTCAGTATATTTCCCAGCGTGTGGTGTCTGATAACACCAGTTCTGTGCTGGTTTGCTATCCTTATTCAACTCTTTGGAGACAACACAGCCGTTCTATCGGCACAACACAAAATAGCGAAAAAGACGAATCTAGGAAGTATATTATAGGAGGATGGAAGAATAGATCGGGAAATAGAAACAATATACCAACGAGCCAGTGCACACTTACCAACTGACACCGTTATTGAGACTTCCAAACATAAGTATAAACGCTAAGAACCAGTTTACAAACAGCATATTCATACCAACACTGTGCTACAAGTGCCAGACTTGGACATTATCAAAGGCTAATCTACGTAAAATTAACACCTGTGAAATGAGATGCCTGAGAAAAGCCGCCGACTTAACCATCCGAGACAAAGTTAGAAATGATATTAACAGACAGACTGTAGAAACAACATCATACATCGAGAAACAGAAGATCAGATGGTTTGATCATCTGGTAAGAATGCAGTTAGAACAACTATCAACACTGGATCTACACATGAGCAGATCTGAAGTGAAAACAAGAGGCCGCCCTAGGAGAAGATGGACTGATGACATTAAAGAGCTTCTACATCGACACGGAATGAAATAGCCATTGCTGCCCATCAGGCAATAGATCGCAAACTGTTCCTCCCCACAACGCTTAACGACAGAAGTGGAAACTGATCGTGATGATGACTCCATGTCCCACTACGCGCAAGAAAACGGAATTTCTTCGACTTGATCTGATTACTGTACTAATCGTGTCGCAGATCTTCACCACTTCGCGCACCTAAGTGATTATAATCTTTCATCAGTACAATCTTGCTCCGTCCCGGCAAACTAAAGACTAATTATGTGTTAAATCAACTAGGTCTACATTGCGGTCCCCAAGCTTTGTTAGGTGGTGCCCCCTGCTCCCTCCAACCAACTTAACAAACAAAATATAATTAAAAAGACGACACACAATTAATTTTGAGGTATTGGACAATAGATCAACACCTTGGCACACGGGTAGAAACCCATAAGTGCTCCGTTCTTTTTCTAACTCAACTCTGAATCCGAAGAAGCTCAGCACAGTGCACAGGCTCTTTAGCACCGGCGAGGATCCTGAAATACTTTGGGTAGATGTTTAACTCGACATTTTACCCGGGCAGCGTTGTTAGCTACTCTTTTTGATTTCCAACTGCCGAGGAATTTTGTTTACGTGCTCAACAGTGCGCACGGGCGTCCAGTCTTACTGCCCAGACCAGGGGAAATTATTAAAAATCCAAGTCCATGTGAAAAAATCCCAGCTCTTACCGGGGATTGAACTCGGAGAACCTCTAGCTCTCGAAGCGGACACCATGCCTCGAGACCACGCAGCCCCCTTGAAGACAGCAAAATCACAAGTACTGTTAACAAGATGAACTTGGAGAAGAAACACGTACTTAAGTATCAAATAACAAGGAACAATCACAGCAACTAGTAATTTAGTGTAGAGATATTAGCGTCTTCTCCTTCTTTGCTCAACAGCTGTAAGCTGTCGCGGAAAGTCCTGGTTGTTCGTCCATTTGGGCTTTAGCTTTGTGCCAGAGCCTAAGTTTTGCGTGTACACCCATTTTATTGGTTTATTTGTGTGCAGCTGGTTGTCCCTTATTGCTCGGACACATGCACTCCCACATCGAAGGAAGCTCCCAATTAGTCGACTACTACGACATGCTTGCTGGTAAGGCATTGGGTATATTCTTGTCCCCCCCCTCCCCCACACAGTGGAGCCCCGGAATCCACACGGGGATGATACTGTGATGTTTGACACTTTTTCTTCTTGATTATGACTGCTATTTTCGGTCTGATGTTGGACAAAATGCGGATCACTGTCCGCATCAAGCTTGACAGCGCTGTTTTATTTTCATCACGTTTAAAGAGATAGAGGTTTGAACAATTGACCAACATCATGGTACACTGGTAGGAACCCATAAGTGCTCCGCTCTTCTTCTGACTCAAGTCTTGAGTCCGAAAAAACTCAGCATAGTGCACAGGATCTGTAGCTCCGGCGATGATCTTAAAATACTTTTGGTAGATTTGTATCTCCAAATTTTTTCCGGGCAGCGACTTAAGGTTACACCTTTCGATTTCCAACTGCCAAGAGGGATTTTAACGTGCGAAACAATGCACACGAGCGTCCGATCTCACTACCCAGAGACCAGGGGGGGGGGGGGGGGGGGGGGATTACTAGAAGTTCAAGTCCACGTGAAAAAATCCCAGTCCATATCGGGGATTGAACCCGGAACCTCTAGCACTTGATGCGGACACCATGCCTCGAGACCACGCAGCCATCTAACTTGCTGCACAGCATTATTAACCGTTTCTGCTCAATCGTCTTTGCCCTCCTTCCCCCTTCCCTTTTTACCGTCTCAAGTAATTAAAAGAAATGTTCCGTCGAGGCTCATTTGTATCTGGGTTGTGTATCTAGGACTGTTGACCCTAGCTCGCCGTGGCAAACACTCGGCCACATGCCTGGTGGATCGGGATGCAAACGAGTGTTGGGTCCTTCTCCTGCGTGTTGCAAACGGAGCACTTAGGATTGGCTGTCAAGTGCTGCCTCCTTCTCGGTTGCGCTGACCGACGGTTCTCATAGTCTGGAGAGAGCAGGACCGTGTCACCGTAGGCGCTGTGTCACATTCTTATGTTGTCGGTTAACTGAGCTTTGTGTCACATTCTTTTGTTGTCTGTTAACTGAGCTTTGTGTCACATTCTTTTGTTGTCTGTTAACGAGTCAGACGGTTGTGGATGGATATGACAACCAGTGGCACACAGCATGGACTGTGGAAGACCTCTGTGTCAGAATTGATTGAAAGTACACGAGACAGAAGGTTGTGAAAGGACATGACTACCAATGCAACACGGCATAGACTATGGGAGACCATCTGTGTCAGAATTGATTGAAAGTACGCGAGACAGAAGGTTATGAATATACATGACTACCAAAGCTTCACAGCATGACCTATGGAAGATCATCTGTGTCAGATTTGACTGAAAGTACACAAGACAGACGGTTGTGAAAAGATATGACTAACAGTGCATCACGGTGCGGACTTTACAAAAAAGAATTCTTGGCCAATAGGGAAAGCACTCGTCGAATGCAAGACTAAGGTGATTGTATGAAGTCTCGAACCATACCTATCCAAGGTCACCTGCAAGAACGTCATGGCATTGACGCCATCCTCACATGTACACCTATTTTGTGTTGACTTTTGTGGATGTCGTTGAGCCTTTTTCTTCTGCCTTCTAACCCCCAATGAATCGTAGACCCCCAGCCAAGTAGTTCTATCCTTCACTATTGCACGCAGCTCACCCCATGTCTACCCATCTTTTGAACTTCACTTTTAGGCCCCCCCCCCCCTATCGTCCACCCGCCCTTTCCATGTATTTTTTAGGTCTGCCTTTATTTCTGTGCCCCCATGAGTTCCAGTGCAAAGACATTCTAGTTATATTGCTGTTTTTTTCCCCTCAACGTGTGTCCTATCCTGCGTCTTTCACTTCTTGGCCCAATATTATTTTATTTCTTTTCGAAAGGTCAACATTGATGATTGTATCTTACCATTTAATTCTCCTTATTCTGCGCAGGCACCAGTTTTTTTTTTTTTTTTAGTATCCATGAGCTGGTAACCCTTAGGCTCAGTATTATGAATATCGCAACCTTTCGGCCTTGATTCCATTGTAAATACCGTAAATCTGGGAGAAAATGTGGCTTTTCTGCCTACCCCCGGGAGTGAACCCGAACCAGAAGGAGTTCGTCACCCGCTCACCGCGCAATCCGGTTTAGCCAACTACGCTAGAGAGCCGGGCGCAGACTCCAGTTAATGAATGTTTGTAGTTTATTAATTTTTGTTTTAGTAGTTCTCTATGTGTATGCACCATACAGCAGCACTGATTTGACATCATAATTAAAAATGTGTTTTGCAACCAGTTTATGGCGATGACCAACTGTTCCGCACATTTTATACGTCAGTATTCCCTTCTGTGACCTTTATACAAACTTGAGAACCGTTGATAAATCTATGCACGGTGTTTCCCTTAAACAAACACCACTCGCTAATGTGCTCGTGTCCTGGCCTGTTTCCTCGTGAATGTTGCCAAGGATGATTTCCCTTGATCCTGTTTTCATATTTCTCTTAGTTAGTTCTCCTGTCGCTTTTAACTGTCTAACGTTTCTTCTTCTACATTCGCCCTCGGAATGCCGGTTGGCACGCCGAGTTGTGGTTCACAGCTAGGTTGCGACATCTGCGCCTTTCGACCAGCACATCCTGTCATTACATCGCGTGCAGCTTACTGCTATATGTATTCTATGTCTTTCGGTTTAATCCCTTTATTTCGTCGACGCTGTGGGTTTCAATGCAAGAAAACACCATTTTCCAAGAAGATGGGTACTTTAATTTTAAACGACCACATCTCGTCGGTTTCTATATTTTGTACGGGATTCCTAGGAATTCTCAGGGATATTCCTTGACAGCACCATGGGGGGGGGGGGGGGGGGGGGGGGGGGAGACTACTGCTTAACCTCACCCTTTACTATTTGACGTTCTCACGATTTCCATACCAAATTTCGAAACCGACGAGATGTGGTCGTTGTATAAAAGCCCCGAAGATGGTAGTTATACCCATATACTAATTTTCCCGTCCTTTTTGGGATGGAATTTTTCGTTATTTGAAGCCCTACTCAGGCTCTTGCCAGGGGCCGCAATATAGTCTAATGGCTGAACGCGGTTTCTGGGACCTCTCAACGGTGATCCTAATCCACATGGTGGCACTTTGTGTCATCGGGTGTTTGTCGCTTGTGTGATGTCCTGGTGGGGTAGAAAGTCAGTCAGTTAGTTATACCTTTTTGCAAGAAGAGGGTAGTTATACCATCAGCAGATTATTCTCAACGCGTGTCCTATCGAATGCCGGCGTCTCCCTCGCCCTTTGATTCACCTAACCTGCAGTGTTTATACACAACTTAATGTGTTTTTCTTTTCTTTTTACGGAATGGCTTCAGTGTTGCCACTTTTCTTTGACAAAAAAATATCCAAAACGGTGTCAAAAAAGATCTAAAAAGATCTAAATCTGCGTGGAAAAGATCTAGAAAAAACATCCAAATTGAAAAAGTCAAAAATTACATAGCTTTTGTTATGACTTACCCTACATAATCATGTCCTCACCTTCACTGATGTCTGCCTCACAAGATCCACAGAATAAACTTAGCTTGGATAATGAAGTTGAAGCTTTAGATCCAAAATGACCCTGGTATGCTTTAGCTGTTCAAATTTCTTTATAAGTGGAACAGTAGGCTTATTTCTCTAGTCTTATCAGGCCGAATTTTAATGGCACGATAGCATTTAACAGGTCAAATTTCATCCTGTTTTTTAGGTTAGATTTGATATAATTCCTAGCACTGAAAACTCTTTCTACGTCAGCATTTGAGTGGGGTAATATCATGACAGACATGACACTTTAAAGAGCTTACAGAATGGACTGTTTGTTGAGGCATCTTTAAATTGTCTCACTTCACTCCAAAACGCTTTAGTTTCTGTTTGTCCATTCAGCTAACTTTATATTGGTTAACTGATATTCTGCTTCCGCGACACTATTATTAGTAGCCCCTAAAAATTTCATAACTTTACAATAGGTATGTCCTTTATTGGCTAAAGTATGTTGCTCACAGAAAAAAAGTGAAATATTTTTCAAAACATCTAGATTTTCCGGAAGTCTCTGCTTCAATTGCTTCAATAATGAGATAAGGAAATCTTGACAACGTTTTCTTAAGTTGTTCTCTTCATTCTCTGTTAACAGTCCTTTTGTTTTTAAATCATCAATTTTTGATTTGATTTAATATCCAAGGTGTGGCTTAGGAGCCAAATAGCTCTCTATAGTGCAAGTGAGCAAATCAGCTTTAGAAGTTGGCAACACCAGTCTTTTACCAAGTGAAATAGCAAGGTGAGATCATCAAGTAATTTAACTTTATCAAGTTTAGATTCGAACAGTTTATTAACTTTTTGCACTTCCATTTGAATAGGTTATAAAAAGAGAATGAATGACAATTTTTTTTCATCACTGTACATTCCATATAGTATTTCAGCTGTGTAGCACTTTTCCCTTTGTCTTGTTATTTCAAAGTGTGCCTTCAACTTCAGCCATTGCTTCATAATTCTTTCAACAGCTGGTTAAATTGATAACCACCTAATTTTGCAATCTGACAGAATTTTCAGTGGTGTGGAACCATCATTCAAGCCTGTATATAATGCATTGTATTGCTGTTGTCTGACAAATGATTTGGAAAACCAGTAAAGGGTTTCAGCAATAAGGTATTCCAAATTCCTTGATAAATATTTAGATGAAGCATGTGATAATGCTAGCTGCAATGAATGACGCATACATTTTATAAGTATTAACGATGGGTTAGCTTTTTTTAAAACTTGGCATAAACGCCATTGTTTATACCAACCATCACTGAGGCATTATCAGTACCAGTTACAGCCAAATTCTTCAAGCCTAACTGTTTGCTGATTAAAAGGTCCTTCAGTTCCTAAACTATACTTTCTACATCACACTTTTCAAATTGAACTAGTCTAAGATTTTAACAAATCGATCAAATGGTCACAGTTTGAAACTGTGCAGTGACAAATTAAAAACATTGCGACTGATACTTCAACTTTTGATGATTCATTTATCAGTATAGTTCTGAAAACAGATATCAGCGGTGTAATATCTTTAAATGATACTGCAGTTTTATGCTTTTTTAGTCTCTGCATGACTCTTTGAGTTTTGTATTTTCGCTTTAATTTCACGCTTGCAGTACTTACAACAAGCTTTGGTCATATCCTCAGAAACTGCCATCACCCAGTTTTTAATTTTGTCATCATGCAACCACTCTTTCCAAATTTTTTGCTCATACTTTACTTTTGGCATGTTGAAAGGTTTTTCCAAAGTGAAAGCCACATAAGAAGGTGAGCAATTATTTGTGCGTTGACCCCAGTGAGAGTTCAAAGTTCAAGTAATAGCAGTTGTCACAATGTACGTGCCAGACCAAAATAAAAATAATGTAGTAAATATTTTATACAGTAATGATTAAATTGACAATGAAAGAAAAAAAAATCTATAAAATATCTAACTCCATATGAAAAGAATCTAGAAAAATATTTACGATCTAAACGTCAAAATCAGTATCTAAATGCAATGAAAAAGATCTAAATTCGGATATAAAAGATCCAAAGTGGCAACACTGAATGGCTTGACTACCCCGGCTCGTCCTGTGGCTTTTGAATTGTTAATACAGCTATCAGTTTAGCGTTGCCAACCGCCGCATCGGCTCCGGTGTCAAGAGATGGCACCACACGAGAAGCCACCGATAACCCCCGGTAGATGAACTACTGTATGTCCCCTGTGGCGCCGTAACCACGGAAACTGTTTACGCCTGTCGGAGTACTAGCTTGATGATGTCGTGAATGTTCTTTATCTGTCCTTGTACAACGCTTTTCCGGCCTTGGTAGAAGGTTTCAGAGCACGGTAGAAGGTTTCAGAGCACGGTAGAAGGTTTCAGAGCACGGTAGAAGGTTTCAGAGCACGGTAGAAGGTTTCAGACCTGGGTTGAAGGTTTCAGAGCACGGTAGAAGGTTTCAGACCTTGGTTGAAGATTTCAGAGCACGGTAGAAGGTTTCAGACCTTGGTTGAAGATTTCAGAGTACGGTAGAAGGTTTCAGACCTTGGTTGAAGGTTTCAGAGCACGGTAGAAGGTTTCAGACTTGTGTAGGTTTCAGACCATGGTAGAAGGTTTCAGACCTGGGTAGAAGGTTTCAGATCTGGGTAGAAGGTTGCAGACCATGGTAAAAGGTTTCAGACCTGGGTAAAAGGTTCCAGACCATGGTATAAGGTTTCAAAGCATGGAATAAGGTTTCAGAGCATGGTGTAAGGTTCCAGACCACGATATAAGGTTTCAGACCTTGGTATAAGGTTCCAGACCTTGGTATAAGGTTCCAGACCTTGGTATAAGGTTCCAGACCTTGGTATAAGGTTTCAGACCATGGTATAAGGTTCCAGACCTGGGTCGAAGGTTTCAGAGCACGGTAGAAGGTTTCAGACCTTGGTATAAGGTTCCAGACCTTGGTATAAGGTTCCAGACCTTGGTTGAAGGTTCCAGACCTGGGTAGAAGGTTCCAGACCACGGTAGAAGGTTCCAGACCTTGGTTGAAGGTTCCAGACCTTGGTTGAAGGTTTCAGAGCACGGTAGAAGGTTCCAGACCTAGGTAGAAGGTTTCAGAGCACGGTAGAAGGTTTCAGACCTGGGTAGAAGGTTCCAGACGGTAGAAGGTTTCAGACCATGGTAGGAGGTTTCAGACCATGGTTGGAGGTTTCAGAGCACGGTAGAAGGTTTCAGACCATGGTAGAGGGTTTCAGACCATGGTAGAAGGTTTCAGACCTGGGTAGAAGGTTTCAGACCATGGTAGAGGGTTTCAGACCATGGTAGAAGGTTTCAGACCATGGTAGAAGTTTTCAGACCTGGGTAGGTTTGAGACCTTGATAGAAGGTTTAAGACCATGGTAGAAGGTTTCAGACCATGGTAGAGGGTTCTAGACCGTATTAAGAGGCTCCAGACCTCGGTAATAAATGCCAGATCTTGGTTGAAGGTTTCAGACCTTGGTAGAAGGTTCCAGACTTTGGTAGAAGGTTACACCTGAGAAAATCTCAGTCTGGACGTTAGGCCAGCAAAGTGGATCCCAGATAGTCAGTAAGGATTCCAGATAGTCAGTAATTATCCCAGATAGTCAGTTAGGATCCCAGTCAGTTGGTCGACAGATTATTCTCACTCCACATCGAACCATTCAGTCCATAAGTGCTCGGTTCCCCTTGGTGAATCCTGCAGCGTGTAGCGGCCCACGACGCCAGTTCTGTGTTGGGTTTTCTGATTCTTCTTTGACTTCCTGCATAGTTCTCTTGTCTGGCCACACCCCTTTAACATGCTGTTCTTTCAGTCTGGTCATGGTTTCAGATTGAGTCTTCACTTGATTCCCTCAAACGTCTTACCAACGCAAGTCGCATGACCCGCAGCTGGGATCGAACCCGGCATTACGAAGCGTTCACATCGACTTAACCACTGAGCCAAAAGATGTTGTAGAGTAGCGACTTAAATAATTGTATGTTTGGGTCACTCCACAAAACGAGGAACTGTACTTAAGGGGTCGCCACAACTTGAGGAGCTGTACTTAAGGGTCGCCACAGGAACTGTACTTAAGGGTTCCCACAACTTGAGGATCTGTACTTAAGGGTCGCCACAGGAACTGTACTTAAGGGTCACCACAACTTGAGGAGCTGTACTTAAGGGTCGCCACAAGAACTGTACATAAGGGTCACCACAGGAACTGTACTTAAGGGTCACCACAACTTGAGGAGCTGTACTTAAGGGTCGCCGCAGGAACTGTACTTAAGGGTCGCCACAACACGAGGAACTGTACTTAAGGGTCGCCACAACTTGAGGAGTTGTACTTAAGGGTCGCCACAGGAACTGTACTTAAGGGTCGCCACAGGAACTGTACTTAAGGGTCGCCACAACACGAGGAACTGTACTTAAGGGTCGCCACAACTTGAGGAGCTGTACTTAAGGGTCGCCACAGGAACTGTACTTAAGGGTCGCCACAACTAAAGGAACTGTACTCAAGGGTTGCCACAACTAAAGGAACTACTTAAGGGTCGTCACGACTAAAGGAACTGTATCAAAGGGTCGCCACAACACGAGGAACTGTATCAAAGGGTCGCCACAACACGAGGAACTGTATCAAAGGGTCACCACAACACGAGGAACTGTATTAAAGGGTCGCCACAACACGAGGAACAGTATTAAAGGGTCGCCACAACACGAGGAACTGTATTAAAGGGTCACCACAACACGAGGAACTGTATTAAAGGGTCACCACAACACGAGGAACTGTATTAAAGGGTCGCCGCATTAAGAATGTTGAGAACCAATGCTCTAGCCCCTATTCTCCGCTGGTTCTCTGTCTGCCTTTATTCCCTTGACCCTGCGGGTTTCTGCGTAAATACATTCTAATTATACTATTTCAGTGGAGCAGTGTTTGTGGAAACTTTTCGATCTGGTAGGTCATGATATTCTAATTAATAAATTAAAAAGCTTCAAAACTATTAATAATTTACTCAAATTAATGGTGTCATTTGAGATATGATCTCTCTCTCTCTCTCTCTCTCTCTCTCTCTCTCTCTCTCTCTCTCTCTCTCTCTCTCTCTCTCTCTCTCTCTCTCTCTCTCTCTCTCACTCTCTCTCGTTGTACGCCAATAGGACATCACATAAGCGACAAACACCCGGTGACACAAAGTGCCAGCATGCTGATGAGGATACCGGTGGAAACGTCCCGGAAACCGCATTCAGCCGTTCGGCCATATTTATGGCTCGGTTATATTTAGGGCCCCCGGCAAAAGCCAAGGTGGGGCTTCAAATAACGAAAAATTGCATTCCACATGGTGATGACTATACAAGAGATGTGTAATCTGGTGTCATGTGAGATAAGGGATGTATCGGGTGTCATTTGGAACAGAGAAAAAAAAAATTGGCATGCCCTACAACATACTAACAGTAAAGTGTTAAAAGTTATTTTCGTCGGCGCCTCACTGGGTGACGTCTGCCAGATGGCGCGCCAAATCGCCGTGACTCACGCGGTGACTGATTGCCTCCCTTTGTCGCTGCCTTGGTCACAGTTAGGCTTGTAGATGTGGCCTGGTCACTGAAACAAAGACGGTGGCATTCCCCGGATTGTTGTCGCCGACACCCGCGGGGAAAAAAAAAAAAAACTTACATTGGTTTGTTAGTGCAGGGAGGGTATCAGACACGAAACGGCACATATTTCCGGGTAGACTCAACTTAGTGCATGTTTGTGTTTTTTTTATTTTCGACGGATCAACATTATGACACACGGGTATCACCCACAAGTGCTCCGTTCTGCTCTAACTCAAGTCTGAGTCTGAAGAATCTTAGCGCAGTACACGAACTACGTTGCACCGGCTAGGATCCTGAAATACTTTGGGTTGATTTTTAACTCTTAATTTTGTCCGGGCAGCGCCGTTAGGATTCTTTTTATGATTTCCAACTTCCAAGGTATAGGACAGAGAAATTAACTCCAGATGTGCCAAAGCTAATCAAGTAATGGGGCAACTATCTCCCCTGTTGACACACAAGCAGATACCTCGGAGTACTAAAGTGAATCTTATCAGAACTATTTTTTTGGCCAACACTATGCTATCAATGCCAAACATGGACACTTAGATCCTCTAATGAACATAAAATTGTGACAACAGAGATGAAATGCCTTAGAAGAGTTGCAGGAGTTTCAAGGAAAGGCAGAATACAAAATCAAGAAATCAGACGAATGCTAGTAATAAAGCCAGTATTACAGGTCATCACAGAACACCAAATGAAGTGGTTTGGACACCTAACAAGAATGCCCTGGTACTATCTGCCACAGCGACCCACATTAAAACGTTACAACGGGTATAGAGCGAGTGGGAGACCTCGGAAAAATATGGAGTGATGGCATTGAGAACAGCCTTACAGAAATGAACATCTGTCCTAATAGTGCTCTTGACAGAGCTCATCAACGAACATTACATCTCCCCCCGACACTTCGATGATGTACAAGGTGGAAGAGAAGAAGAATGAAGGTATTTTTTTTAAAGTGCTCAAGAATACACACGGTCGTCCGATCTTACTTCCCAGAGACCAGGAGAAATTACTAGAAGTCCACGTCAGGCCGGAACCCGAGACCTCCAGCACTCGAGGCGGACACCAAACCTGGAGACCACTCAGTCCCTCTATCTCAGTGTATGTCCTATCCAACGCCAACGTCTTTTCCTGAGCTCCTGCTTGCCTGGAACCTGTTAAAAATCTGCTCTGTCATGATTGTGTAGAAGTTGCCGGTTTCGGACAGTTAAAACGTTTTTCTGTTGTAAATTTTGACAAATAAGATTGCATCATTTGTTGCGGTGCATATTTTGCTTTACGATGATACGGCGAAAAATATCTAACGAAAGAACGCAGGCCCGTCTTAAATTAGACCTTTCCAAACTTCCATCTTTCACACTTTAGTTGTATTTTATCAGTAAAGCATGTTGTGTTTATATAATAATATGCTTATTATGAATATCAAGAAAAACACAAAAGAATGGGCAGAAAACTGCATGCGAACACTCGCGTGCGTACACACACACACAGTCACATACACACAAAGATACATATAGAAACACTCATACATACACCTGCACATATATACATACACGCACTCTCGCTAACAATGAAGTGAGCCATCTGTTCCTGGCGTCTTCTCTGTTCAAATGTAGCTTTATCACTTTGCTGCATGACCAAATCCATTTCATTAGTCAGACAACATCCCGGCCAGCCTTCGGACTGGCTGACCCCTGTGAGTGCATGATCCGGGCCATCCATTTTCTGTTCTCCTGGCATTTCCAAAAAGCCTGTCACGCCTGAGCCAAAGAACAGAACGTTCCAAAGTGTTCAGTAATTCGCTTTTGATGACATCGATCGTTTTTGAAACTACGTAAGATTTTCCCGCCGGGACCGTCCCTTGTACACCTGACAGCCTTTGCTAGGGTTTCTACAGAATGTGTCGTGTCAGCATGCACATCTACAACTGATCCATTGTTTCGTGGACATCCACGGCTGTTCCCCTGGCCCAGTCTTCTAACTTCTGTCGGCTGTCTTTGTGTATGCACCCCGAGTCCTCTTGTCCTTGTGGACTCTTGAGTTAAGTCAAGAATTGACTGGCGAGCACTCGGGTCATTCCAGTGCGTGCTCCGTTCTCATCTTCAGCAGCCAGCGCAGAGTTCCAATACTGATGGTACCGGTCACAATCTGGTTTTATATATATATATCTGTCTTGTCTTTCCTCTGAGTGTAGTGAGCAAGCCAGACCCTCATTCTCTCCAGGCCACAATAATCTTGTTTCTCTACTGATTCCATTGCTTGTTCCCAGAGTGCCTTGACCACATCTGCCTTTTCATATATCAATTCACCACCCAGTGGTGCAGATCCAGTCAATCTGTCTGCCTGTTAATTACCCAATACGCCGGCATAGCCTGGAGAAAAGATCCAACGTATGCTCACTACCCGTGACCTTTCCCGAGTGAAGCTTGCCACTCTGCTCGAAGCATCCCTGTCTTCACCTTTCTCAGCATGCTTTCAGAGTCTTATGGACTCTTTCACTAACTAAACATCTCTGTCTGCCTCTTTGAGTGTATCATTAATAAACTGGTTAGCTTTTGTTGAACCCAGAGTGGGCTACAGGCCTGCAGACGTCGGATAGTTAGTGAATATACAGATTATCCACATCGAACAAGTCCACAAACGCTCGGATCCCATCTTCACTATATCCCCTAGAATGTGGCAACTGATGTCTTAGTTTACTATTCTTCTTTGGCTACCTGTATTGTGTTCACACATGGCAGTTCCTCTGTTGACCTGACATTCTTGTAAAGTAAGTAAAGGACCCTGTTCCACGCCTTTAGGCATAAAAAGCACATAGGGCTGGATCTATATTTTATAGATCAATCGGCACACGATGGATGATCTGGTAGCATAACGTCGACCGCCTTTACTTCCCTGGACTGCACCCGGTATCTATTCACATTCTCTTGATTATTGATGGACTCTGTTTTGACTCCTCCCCCCCCCCCCTCTCTCTCTCTCTCTCTCTCTCTCTCTCTCTCTCTCTCTCTCTTCCCTCTATGCTTTTGGGGGCTAGGAGAGTAGACCCACTGTCCCCTAACAAGTATGTCGTAAAAGCCAGCTTATTAGCAGTTTGTTAAAAGTGCATGTTGTGCGCCAAAGAGCGCAGGTGTCTATATACATAACTGTAAACCACAACACAGTGTACCGGCCGTTCTTCTGATTGCGACCGCAGACCCCCCCCCCCCCCTGCTTTTTTAAAACAGTTTATTGTATCACCGTCCTTGTAACTTTATTTACCGTTATTATGTATTCATATGTCAGCTGCGCGCGCGTCACTATGCAAATATCTGGTCCCTCTCCCCCTGCAGCCCCGGACACGCAATCGCGGTTCATTTATTTGTCATGCATGCATAATTTATGCCGGCTTTTATGCTGGCCTTGTGATGTCAGCGAGTGGCGACTCTGTCATATATTTATGAATATTATTTACTTGTGTTTAAGTGCCAGTTTGATTTTCTGCCGCTGTTTCGTATCGCATTGCCAAATTACGTTTTGTTCGCGCTTTGAATATCCAAGAAAGGAAGTCTTTGATACGTTTCCAGTGCTGTCTTGTTTTTCACACAGGAAAATTCTTAGGCCCATATTGAGATGGCGTCGGGCATGTAACGTTTGGCTTTTGTGTTTATGCGGGGCTGTCTTGAAGAAACCGTCGGTGGAATAATCCTTTCTCTGCTCATGTTCTTTGTTCCATATCTACTGTATACTGTCCTTTGTAGGTGTAGATTCTCTTTTTACTAGTTTTTCTTCTTCTTCTTCTTCTTCTTCTTCTTCTTCTTCTTCTTCTTCTTCTTCTTCTTCTTCTTCTTCTTCTTCTTCTTCTTCTTCTTCTTCTTCTACTCCTCCTCATTCTTCTCTGTTCACAGGCTGTTAGCTCTGGCGGAAAGTCCTGGTTTTTCGTCAGTTTTGAGTTTGGCTTTATGACAAACATGTCGTCACTACAGCCACACACACAAGAACTGTATGGGGAATGTGCTCAACCGTGTCCTAACTGTAGCCACACACACAAGAACTGTGTGAGAGTTGTGATCAATTATGTCATCACTGCAGCCACACACACAAGAACTGTGTTTGAAAGTGTCGTCACTGCACCACACACACACAAGAACTGTGTTTGAAAGTGTCGTCACTGCACCACACACACACAAGAACTGTGTTTGAAAGTGTCGTCACTGCAGCCACACACACACAAGAACTGTGTTTGAAAGTGTCGTCACTGCACCACACACACACAAGAACTGTGTTTGAAAGTGTCACTGCACCACACACACACAAGAACTGTGTTTGAAAGTGTCGTCACTGCACCACACACACACAAGAACTGTTTCGGGGATGTGTTCGAAAGTCTCGTCACTACAGCCACACACACAAGAACTGTGTGGGGGATGTGCTCGAACGTGTCGCCACTGCAGACACATACAAGAACTGTGTGGGGGATGTGCTCAAACTGTCGCCACTGCAGACACACACACACAAGAACTGTGTGGGTGATGTGCTCAAACTGTCGCCACTGCAGACACACAAGATTTGTGTGGGGGATGTGCTCAAACGTGTCGCCACTGCAGACACACACACACAAGAACTGTGTGGGGGATGTGCTCAAACGTGTCGCCACTACAGACACATACAAGAACTATGTGGGGGATGTGCTCAAACTGTCGCCACTGAACGTGCCTGCCCGAGCATTCCTTTCTTTCGTTAGTGACTGGATAATTATTATTCATGCGGTCTTGGTGCCCTTTCATCACAAACTACCTTCATCCACTTACCGAACACGTTCTTTTATTCTTTCTTTCCTTCCTTCCCATTCATCATGTAGATCTTTTACAGTTTTCTGTATTTTTCGATTTCGTGTTTTATTTTATCCACACACACACACATCTGTTATCTGTTTTCCACATGTATTCTCTCTCTGTCTCTGACTCTCTCTCTCTCTCTCTCTCTCTCTCTCTCTCTCTCTCTCTCTCTCACTTATTCATTCACCATTAACTCGCCATTCTCGTTTCGCTTATCGTCACCCTTATCTGTTATCGCTTTTTATATGTGTATGGACCAACTTAGGATATTCCTGTTGGCTTCAAACATTCTGATTCTCTGGTTGTTGGTTTCTCTCCTCAGTTTCTGTAATAATAATAATAACAATGCTAATTAATGATGATAATAATAATGATGATCATGATGATGATGATGATGATAATAATAATAATAATAATAATGCTGTTCCGTGCCAATAAACTTAGGCTGTCATGTTTCACAATATCACAAGATCACCACGATTAAAGATCAGGGCAGCGTTCTTATCTCTCCCCCATCTATATAGTTGTGTCATCCAAGTATATATATCTCCTTGCCTTTTCCCATGTCTCTTTCTGTATATGTTTATATTCTTTTCGTATTTGTACCTTCTTCTTCACTTCCTCTTTTACCGCTGTGGGTGTCGAGGGAGAATAAAGGTTCTGTTTCTAGCTCTTCTGGCCGCCTCGACCATAGGCACATCGTGTTGTTGTAGAGTTTCTCCGATGTTATTTTTTCATCTTGTTCTTGGTCTACCTCGGGCTCTACGCCCTTCTTCTCTTTCCATGTATGCTTTGTATGGTATGGTGTCACAAGGCATTCTCTCTAAGTGGGCAAACCATTTCACATGCTGTCTTCGTCTGTGCCGACTTGTTCTCTTATGATTTCATTCCTGATCTTATCTCTTATGGTCACTCCTACTGCCCTTCTCAGACATCTCATTTCCATGGTTACTAAGTATTAGTACATGAAGTCAATAAATTTAAATATATGGGAACAATCATATCATCAGATGGAAAATGTTTGACAGAGATTAAGATCAGTATAGGTCAAGCAAAAGCTGCATTTCAGAAAATGAAAAATATCTTATGCAATAAATCGCTCTCATTTAATGTCAGAAAGAGGGTGCTAAAATGTTACTTAGAACCTGTTCTGATGTATGGCAGCGAATCTTGGAATGTCAGTGAACAAATTAGGAAGAATTTGAAAGCAACAGAGATGTGGTTTCTGAGACGAATGTTACGAATACCTTGGACAGCCAGAGTAACTAACAATGAGTGCTTGAAAGAAGCTAATGAAAGTAGATCTCTATATACAACAATAAGAAAGAGATAAACCCTGTTTTTTTGCAACAGATGGAGAAGAGAGACATCGGAGAACATCGTGACATCAGTGGAAAAAGGGTTAGAGGCAGAAGACCGAGAGAGATGATGCTGGGTGGGCTGAAACGATGGCATGGAGGGATATCATCAAGAGATCGTAATCTGTGGAAACGTATAAGCGCCTACTCCAGTTGGCAGGGCACATGATGGTGATGGTGATTAGTACCTGACTGTCTCTCTCTCTGACCCATCGCTACATGTTTTAGTGTTTCAGGCTGTAAGAGGAGCCGTATGTCCCCACAGTACATTGATCTTTCTCTCTGCCCTGTTGTATCCGCTAACAACTTGTTGTGATTCAATGATTCTCAACCTTCCTAATGCTGCGACCCTTTTAATACAGTTTCTAATGCTGTGGTAACGCACAACCATACACATTTTATTTTCGCTACCTCGTAACCTCATCAAATATGTGTTTTCCGATGGTCTTAGGCGACCCCTGTGAAACGATCGTTTGACTTCCAAAGGGGTCGTGAGCCACAAATTTAGAACCACTGTTTTAGATTCTCGTTATGTCTTACCCTGTTTGAACTTCCTCTAATTTGTGTGTTTGCTTTTCTGCGTGTACATATGTGTCTGCATTGATTCTGCCTTTGGGAGTTGGGCGATGTCTTTGTATATGTGTCTGGTCCATGTTTTTGTGTGTGCTTTGGTTTGTTGTTGTTGTTGTTTTTGTGGTTGTTGTTGTTGTTGTTGTTGTTCTTCTTCTTCTTCTTCTTCTTCTTCTTCTTCTTCTTCTTCTTCTTCTTTTTCTTCTTTTTCTTTTTCTTCTTCTTTTTTCTTCTTCTTCTTCTTCTTCTTCTTCTTCTTCTTCTTCTTCTTCTTCTTCTTCTTCTTCTTCTTCTTCTTCTTCTTCTTACTTAAATCCTTCTAGACAGCGAAGTTGCGCTCTGAAGACAGTTGTAGGTTCGCTTCACGGCTGCGTCGTTCGGTTCACAAGTGCAGTTTTTACAGTGACCTTTGGGGATCGCCGCCGTTACTACGCTGTTCGTACTTTGTGTGATGCTCACGTTATTTGGCCCACTGTTTTGTGAAGAGAACCCGGGCTATTTTAATATCCATTGCAGTGTAGTCTGTCTTCTCGATGTAATTCAGTTCAATATTTATTCAGTATTTGAAGAGTTTAATATAAAATGAATGAGACCCAACGCCACCAGGACATCACACTAAGCGATAAACACTAGGTGACACAAAGTGCCACTCTGCGGATGAGAATCACCCGCGGAGAGGTCCCAGAAACCCCGCTCAACCGTTAGATTGTATTAGGGCCCCGGCAACAGTCAGGGTTGGGCTTAGAAATAACGATCAAATTCATCCTGCATGGGGACGAAGAGTAGTGTTGAACAAAAGCGACAATAAGCAACAACAACAACAACAACAACAAACGAGGGGGTATCCAGCTTTGGTTATAATCGTGGTACGAAATCTTGCTGTTATTTCATCGGATAATTCTTTTGGTATAGGTAGTTGTGTGTCTTTGCCTCCCATAATACCCTCTAAAATGACTAGTGGCTTATTAGGGTCGGACTGGCTTGCACATGGGCATATTGCAAATGCAATGCCAGCTTTTCTGATTGGCTGACTTCTACCTTGCGCTGCAGTTGTTGTGGGAGACTGTTAGTGTTGGCACATTTGACCGCTGACGTGTGCATGTACTTTGCCTGTGCGAACTTCAAGGTTTTGTTGGGACTTTGGCACTTAGGCGTTGCGAACGCGCTTGATAATTCCGTGGTGATGGGTTCAATACCAGCTGACCGTCGCAAGCAGTGGTATTGATGGGCAGTCATAGAAAGAAGTCCACTGACTGGTTTGAGATGAATTTTGTCCGTATTCCATAGTTGTGGATTTCAAGATGTGCCATAGATATGACCAGTGAAGACGCCTTTTTGGGGGGGGGGGGGGGCGTAAATGTTTATGTATCTTAGTGCACTTGTTTCCATAGCGAGATGCGCGCACCATTTGAAGGTGACAGGTTCGACTCCCGGCACGGTAATTATAGCCCTCGATTTTTCTGTTGTCTAGTGTGTCCTTCTGTCTTATATATAATATGAGTACGATCTGAAGAGTTCGCCATCAACATCATGGCACACAGGTGTAACCCATAAGTGCTTCATTCTACTTCTAACTCAAGCCCGAGTGCTAATAATCTCAGCGCAGTGCACGAACTCCGTTGCACCGGCAAGGATCCTGAAATACTATCGTTAGATTTTCAACTCCAATTTTTCTGCCCATGCAGCGCCGCTAGTCTACTCTTTGCGATTGCCAAGGAATTTTTTAAAAACTTGTGCAGCAATACACACGGGCGTCCTATTTTACTACTCAGAGACAAGGGGAAATTACTAGAATTCCAGGCAAAAAAATCCCAGCCTTCACCGGGGCTTGAACCTGGGACCTCCAGCACTCGAGGCGGAAACCATACTTCGAGACCACTCAGTCTGAATAAACCTAGTGAAATCGCCATCAGCCAGCCAAACAATGCTACGGTTGGTTATGCAACGTCCTGTAAGGGATACACAACTAACTGTAAATTTTAATCACCAGTTTTTAGACGGGACTTACAGGTACATTGTGTCGGACTTCCACTGGTACAGGATCGGAAGAGTTATGGGAAAATAATCCAGTAAACTAAAAAGGTTTAACGAAATTTATAAGCAGAGCCGCTTGCCTAAAACGCAGAAATCGACGTTTTGGCCGGGGCCTTTTTTTCCCGACACAACCAACTACACATCGGCTCTGTGGCTAAGTCGATGCGAACACTTCGCTTCGTAATGCCGGGATGCCGGGTTCGATCCCAGCTGCGGGCAATGCGCCTTGCGTTGGTTTCGACAGTGGTATCAAGAAAGCCGACCGTCCAGAGGGCAATGGCAAACTACTGGACGTAATTTGCCGAGAGAAACCACACAACAGCCAGGGGCTGTTAGGGTTGGTTCTGCAACGTCCTGTAAAGGATACGCAACAACCTTAACCAACTACACAACAATAACAAAGGGGGGGGGGGGAGTACTCCAGTCACCAGGGGGTCATCCAGTAAGCGAAGTTGGAACTTCGACTAAGGGAAGCCACCGTGATGACAACCGGAGTTGGAACCAGTCACCTCAGATTTATGATAGCGTGGAACTGTAGAAACAAATTGGCTTGGATGTGCGGCCAGCTGTTTGTTCTTATGTTTGCTGGGTTAGCGGCCAGTGCAGTTGCCCTTAACTGCAAGTCCGTGTGTGTGTGTTGCGGTTAGTTGAAGAGAATCGATTGTTGGCGCAGAGATCTGGATTTCTGCCCGCCAGAAGTCTTCGTTATCGTCTGCTCGGGTATTGACACGGGCGGTGGAGATGGATGAGCTAGGTGGTGTCATTCAGTTATTGTGTGTGTGTGTGGGGGGGGGGGGGGGGAGCCGCTTGATTGCCTCGTTATATAATATCAAGAAAAGATATAAAACCGAACGAAAATTTTATTAGCAAACTTCACAATATAACAAATACAAATAAATTGTGAACGTTGCGGCTATTGAGCCTTCATCAGCATATACAAATAAAACAATACTGCACAGATACACAAAATCACTTAGCTGGTATCTTGAAGCAGCCGGGTCGGTTGTTTCACTCGTTAAATAATAGCTTAGTTCCTGAGAGGGTACGTATCTACCGGTGTCATCTGAGAGAGAGAGAGAGAGAGAGAGAGAGAGAGAGAGAGAGAGAGAGAGAGAGAGAGAGAGAGAGAGAGAGAGAGATGTGAGTAACGAGCCAGGGATTTCTCCCTCTGTATCTCTCTCTCTGTATCTCTGTTTTTGTGTCTGTCTTCTCCCCCTCCCCCACCCCCACCCTTCCAAAACATCCACAGTGTTAGGTAACTAAATGTCAGCAGAACCCGAGAATCCCTGAAGGAATACATATCTCTTCCGTACTGTGTAACTGGATACCAGCACAAGTCGAGAACCGCTGCGACTATCTAGTCATCAATTTCAGAGTTCTCAGCCTGCAGACCGCCGCTTCACACTGAGTGCCATTTGGACATTCTAGATTAATTGCTGCATTAGGATAGGTTGAAGCCGGCACTAGCTGGGATGTCGGCTAGATCGGGTCACGGCCTCCCGCGGGAGATATACCAGCGATCTGGGGCTTTTCTGTGTTAGCCGCAATGTTTGACGTCACTGCGTGCATGGTTCGACGTGACGATGTCACAGTTGTAGGGTGACGCCTGTGTATTTTCTTCTTCTCTTCTTCTTCTTCTTCTTTTTCTTTCTTTCTTTCTTTCTTTCTTTCTTTCTTTCTTTCTTTCTTTCTTTCTTTCTTTCTTTCTTTCTTTCTTTCTTTCTTTCTTTCTTTCTTTCTTTCTTTCTTTCTTTTTCTTTCTTTCTTTATTTCTTTCTTTTCATTTTTCTTTTCTTTCTTTTCTTTCTTTCTTTCTTTCTTTCTTTCTTTCTTTCTTTCTTTCTTTCTTCTTCTTCTTCTTCTTCTTCTTCTTCTTCTTCTTCTTCCGATCCGCAGGCGAGCTTCTAGTCGCTGCTTAGAAAGAAGCCGGACGTTATTTATGATGATAGCCAGTGTTGCCACTTTTCTTTGACAAAAAACATCCAAAACGGAGTCAAAAAATATCCAAAACATCAAAATTTGCATGGAAAACATCTAGAAAAGACATCAAAATGGAAAGAGTCGCAAATTACAAAGCAATTGATATGACTTACCCTATAAAATCATGTCCTCATCTTTACTGAAGTCTGCCTTACAAGATCCACAGGATAAACTTAGCTTGGATGATGAAGTTGAAGCTTCAGATCCAAAATGACTGGTATGCTTTAGGTGTTCCAATTTCTTTTAATACCCAATCATGGATCTGTCTCTGATAAGTGGAAGTCTTTTCCTACTTTTATCAGGCCGAATCTTAATGTCAAGATAACATTTAAGAGGTCAAATTTCATCCTGTTTCTTAGGTTAGATTTGACAAATTCACTCCAATTGCAAAACTTCTAGAAAAACATCTACCATCTAAACGTCAAAAACGCCATCTAAATGCAAGCAAAGACATCTAAATCTGGATGTAAAACATCCAAAGAGGCAACACCGACGAAGACCTGATTAACTGCGTCCTGTTGGGGGGGGGGGGGGGTTTGCAGATAATGGAGCCTGTGCATCGGCGAGCAACCCAGTTGATAGGATGCAGATTATTAGAAGAAACCACCAGTCGCCAGTTGTTAGCCTTTCTGACAACTTAGGGGAAAGGAAGGTGTATGTTATATTAGGGTTTCCCAAACATTTCTTAGCCGCAGCGCCCTTTTTTTCAGTTAAAATTTTTCCACGGCACCCTAACCTAAGTGTAAGTATGACTGTTCGTATGTAATAGATAAATAAAACTTGTGTTAGTTGCGTATCCTTTACAGGGCGTTGCAGAACCAACCCCAACAGCCCTTGGCTGTTGTGTGGTTTTTCTAGGCATTTACGTCCAGTAGTTTGCCATTGTTTACTGGACAGTCGGCTCTCTTGATACCACTGTCGAAACCAACACAAGGCGATGGCCTGCAGCTGGGATCGAACCCGACATCCCGGCATTAGGAAGCGTTCGCATCGACTTGGCCACAGAGCCAACAACTCGTGTATCTTTGACAATTTCGCAGCGCCCCTGTGAACAGGTCGCGGTTCCATGGGGCGCCGCAGCGCAAAGTTAGGGAATCACTGTTTTATGATAGAATGCGTGTCAGGGCTATTCAGCTGGCGGCCCGCGGAGGTTTAGCACGTGGCCCGTGGATCAGTGCTTGTTAAATTTAGTTTTTAAAGGAGTAGGACATTTTACAGATGAGAAAAAAAAAGGGGGAGGGGGAGAAAAAACAAATAGTTTATGTTAGCTTTACAAAATCGATCACAATAAACAAACAGAGGACTTTGCGGCGATTAGCCTTTATCAGCACATAAAGAACAACACAGTACACATACACAAATATTCTCTAACCATGAAGTGCCTACAAACTTCGTTCAAGAGGATCAGTAGGACAGGTACTAGCCTGTATATTGCCAACGCGCCGACTGGAAGTGAAAACTGGGTCGGTATACCTGGATATTGGGCGGAGTAGACGCCAACAGCGTACACTGAATGTCTAAAGGGAGAGGGAGGGGTTGGCCAATATGGCGTAAATATTTAGGATCGTTCTATGCTTGGACTTGGGCCTGTGACCCGTAACGACGCCCATGTATGAACAGTTTGGCCTCTGAGTATTGTAGAGTTGAAAAGCCCTGGTGTATGTAATCTTTGGTGTGAACTTGAGCTGTTTCCTCTTTAGCAGGTCTGTTGTGTGCTGAACTCACTTTGCTAATCAGTTGTACCAGAGGTCAAGAGGCATGGTCGCTTACGCTAGTCGTGAAGTCGCTAGACGAGGATGCTGGTGACAGCGACGAGTGCAAAAGGTCCTCGCTACTTGACGCGTGAGACAAAGGTGTCTTGAGATTAATAGGTAACAAAGTGTCCACGGATATTGTGACATCTAAGAGTGACCAGCCGCTGAGCTAAAGGTTTACCTGTATCAATTCAATGACTCTCGGTAGATCTAAGTGTAAGGTCGCGTTCGTGCATGAGTTGTTTCAGTTTTTAAAGGAGTAGAAAATCATAGAAAAGAGAAACAGTTAGTAAGAAAGAACAAATAATTTATGTTAGCTTTACAAAATCGAGCACAATAAACAAACAAAGGACATTGCGGCGATTAGCCTTCATCAGCACATAAAGGACAACACAGTACACAAACACAAATATGCTCTAACTATGGTGTGACTACATAGGACTCTAATGTACAAAATAAATGATACTCATCTGTGTCCCTGGCGAAAAAACTTCAGTTCAAGATGATGACTAGGACAGCTACTAGACTATGTATCACCAACGCACGGACGTGGAGCGAAAAATGGGGTCAGTATGTCTGGGAAATGGGCGGAGTAGACGCCAACAGGCACAACAGCGTACACTGAGGGAGGGAGGGTTTGGCCAATAAGGCGTAACCAGGGTTGAGTTGTGGGGTCAGTCCCGGGTGTTTTACCAGTGTGTTTTATTCTGTTGGAGCTCGTGTAAATTGTAAAACGGTGTTGTGGATCATGAGTCAGATTTGAGGGAATTCTGTGAGTAATTGTCTAGAATGGACTTGTGTCAGCCAGGTGTTGTGAGGGTCGGCAGTGTTGCGGCTATGGGGCACGTGGTTGACGGGTTTCTGTAAGGGCACGAAGGGTGCCGAGGGACTCATCAAATTCTGACAAATGCCATACTCCTTTTGATTTCTGTTAAACAGTCACAATTGCCTCAATTCTCAAAGTTTGTGACAGGTGTCCTAAATACTACCACGACAAGATATCTATCACAGTTGCTATAATGTGTGAACGTTGCGGCTAAAAACCTTCATCAGCGCATGAAATAATGTGCCTAAACTTTAAAAAAAAAAACTTTGCAGGCGCATGCCCTGAGTACTGGATACACACATTTCTCATGTATGTTATGAGGCCCTTTGGACTAAGAAGCAAAGATTACTAATTGTGAGTTTGTGGAAATGGAATGTGTTCAGCAGATATTGCAGCCAAGTTGTCCAACACATCATGCCGGGATGCCTTTATACACGGGAATGCAGAAGAAACAAAAGATATATGATGATAAGAAGTATATGATAAAAAGAAGTATATGATGAAAAAAAGATGATAATGAAAAATGATTTGATTATTTCAAGAACCAACATCACAGCACTCGGAGCATTTCCATAAGCGCTCTGTCCCCATCTTCAGCAGCCAGCGAAGAGTTCCGATACTAATGGTGCCAGTAGCATTCTGATTAATCGTCCATCTTGCCTTTCCTCTAAGCCTCGAGCATCTGCCAGAACCTCTCGTCACTCCCCGCTGCATCAATTTGTGTCACTGTGGTGATCCATCTGCTCCTCCGGACTGTACACGCGCTCCCACAAGGCACTAACCTTGTCTGCCTTATCATGTATCAGTATTCCACCAAGTTGTGCAGAGCCAGCCAGTCTGTCTGCTGTTCATTTCCTAACACACTGGTGTGCCCCAAGGAAAAAATCCAGACAATACTCCTCACCTGTGTCCTCCGCAGCGAAGCATGCCACTCTGTGATAATGAAAAAAAGGAAGAAGATAATAAAAAGAGGAAGAAGAATGAAGAGGGTACTGAATACTGACTGGTTGTATCAAATTGTCTTGTTTTGGTTTGCCCACAGATGGACTTTGTTTCTGTGATGTGATTTACTCACCCGACTACACGATGAGGTTGAAAACAACAACAGCCCCAGCTGCCCACAGCCACCAAGTCCTGCAGCACATCATGTGCCTGCTGTAACTAGCTGTTGTCCAGACTTCCCCAAGAGATGTATAGATAATTGTGTAGATGTTAATACTGTTTGGGCTGTTTAAGTTAATGAGATGGCAGAAAATGATCACTGGATGCCATTTTTGTATCTGCAATGTTTGTTTGTGTGAAAATGGTCATATTAATTTGAATGTTGTTTCATCCGTAATCTTTATGTATTTTATAGCCTGATATGCTGTTTTTAACTTGTTATGTTGATCTTTTCCTTTTGTATACTTAACATTTGTTATTGTTTTTTGAAATTATTTCTTGTAATATATTTTATAACTTTAAAAATCTTTTCTATTTATATACTTAATGACTTTTCAAGCCTTTTTTTTTTTTTTTAAACTCTGTGAGTCCCAGGGCACTGGTAGCACAGAGTTGGAATAAATATGCTTTGAATAAGATGTGTCTTTGTGCTGATTAGGATTGTCTTATGCTGTAAGAGGGGGGCTAGCTGTCCCAATTCTTGGTTTGCTTTACTGCATCTAATGTCAATTTCTTTATCCAATTTCCCATCTTGTCATGGGCATGACAGGCCCAGGGGGTAGTGAAGAAAGTCATAAAATCGGCGCATCATGTGTTCATTGAGCTTCTAGGTAGAAACTATGAACATATGATGCGTTCCTTGAAAGTCAAAGAGTTAATTTTTAAAAAAAACAAATGTTGTGTGTGTGGTTATCTTTTGTGTTTTGTAGTTCATGACTTATAACATAGAGACAGCGTACTAGGTGTAGAGAGAATGCCAGTCACAGAAGTGAATGGAGGTGGGTGATATCTTCAGCAATGAACCTCAAGGGCTTGAAATGCTGAAGATGAATAGTTTTTATGATGTTTTTCTTCTTCTGCCTTTCTAACCCCCAATGGAGCATGGGCCCTCAACCAACTCACGCCAAGTCGTTCTATCTTTTCCTATTGCATGCAGCTCTTCCCTTGTCCTCCCCATCTTTCTAACTTCATTCTCCAGCTCCCTTCTCCGTGTGTTTTTTGGCCGTCCTTTATTCCTATGCCAATAGTTTTTATTTTGGGTGTAATTCATCAGTTATTTTGTTTTCAGTTTGCCAAATTTATTCTTTATTTTTTCTTATTATGCAGTTAGTACTTTCGTATGTATTATCTTTGAATGATACTTTTCATCTTTGTGTGTTATATATCTGAATATATTACGCCTTTCGACTTGTCTTTTTATTACTTTGGTATTCTTTTAATCTTTCCCGCAAGTGTATGTTTTATGTGTAAACGTAAAAGGACCCTCGTCACACCCGGTGACATTTTGGGCATATGATGCTTGACCTTTTAAAGCCGGTGTGAACTCGATTAGTGATGTGGTCAGCATCCCGCCAGCCGCCTTTACTTTCCATAACTTTTCTGTGCACCTGTGAAAGGATTGGTCGAGCTAAGGTAATTTGTTTTAAGGGAAAATAGAAACTGGATTCAGTACAGGTTTAAACCCAAGACCTTTGGACCGGCAGCCGAGTGTGTAGCCGTTTCGCTGTCACGGTTCCCCTATAGCTGTCACGGTTTCCCTTATAGTCGTCATGGTTATCCTTATAGCCTTCTCGGTTTCCCCTATAGCCGTCACGGTTTCCCCTATAACCATCACAGTTTCCCCTATAGCCGTCACGGTTTCCCCTATATAACCATCACGGTTTCCCCTACAGCCGTCAGCGGTTTCCACTATAGCATGTGAATCTTTATTGTTTCATCATCATTCAGCAGGTCCTTTGCAGATCGTCGCTGTCGTCACGGCCTGCTTGAAAGAAACTGTTTTTCTCCAGCTCTCCCGCCTTGAGAACTTTTATATCTAAGGAGTTACTTATATCCTGTGCCCTTGTTCTTGCTGGGCAACCCCTGCCTCTCCTTCCTGGAGCCATGTTAAAATAAAAAAAAAAATTGTGTAAATAGTTGAGGTAGGATATTTCTGTTTTATTCCATTCTCTGCCCATTTCATGTCTGTCCGTGTATATTTACCGATCCCGTATGAAGATTTTATGATTGTTTTGTAAAATAAAAATCCTGGCCGTTTATATATTTTAGTCCTTGTGTATCAGTCGTATGGGCATTGTTTTATGCTTTCACTGTTACATGTTTTTATATGAGTGTGGGGGGTGGAAAGGGGGGGGGGGGGGGGGGTTGGCAAAGAATCAACCAGAACTACTACTTCTTCTTTTTCTTCTTCTTCTTTTTTCTTTATGTTACCAAAACCTGGATGTGCCATTGGGGATGTGCAGAAAGTAAGAGTCAAGAAGACTGTTTCCATCCTTTGTTACATGGAGGATATAGTTAAAAAAAATGTAAAGGACCCTTTCCACCGCCTTTTAGGCCGACTGGGTTATGTAGAGCTAGACCTGTGTTTGTTTGACCAAGCGGTTGGTGATGTGGTCAGCATTATGCTGGCCGCCTTTACTTCCAAGGATTGTACCTGGTACCCAGAAGAAAAGACGAAGAAAACAGGTCAGGAACCGAACCCGCGACCTTCTGATCTGCAGGCAAGCATCTAGGCGCTAGACCACGGCGGATCTCTGGAGGATATAGTGCAATCGTTTTATTTTAGAGCATAAGTCAGTTGTCATTTGTCAGGTGATTTGGTAATTGTCAGCCTTGAACTTCCAGGAAATTGCAAGGTATCCAATTTAGGCGGGGGTTAACCCAGAAAAGGAAAGGCCATGGAAAAAAAAGACCAAGTCTGCTTAAATATGGATTCTAGCTCAAAACCTTCGCACTGGCAGGCAAGCGGCTTGCTACCCAGGCGTCCTTGTTTTGGGTTCAATGTTTTAAAAGTCATGTTTCTCAGCTGAACTATTGCTAGAAGGAACAAAGTTCGCAGTCGGACAATTGGTCAAGATCTTGAAATCTAGGCCTTACAAACTCGAGTGATCAGACACAGTTATGATTGTTTAGACATGTATGCAGAACAGGAGAAAATCGGCCACCATAGCAGGCACAGGAGGCTAAGAGCCAGTGAATCAGACCTCCAGGACGACCCAGTGGGAAGACAACATCCGACAGTCCCCAACTGACAGAGGACTGGAATGGAACAAAGCCAGAAAGAAAACTGCTGATAGAGATGCCTGGCGATCTTTCTGGCAAACCTCTACACCCCAGGATAGAAGAGGAGCCACTAAGTAAGATGTATTGCTGCCTTTGGTAGTCTCCATATTGAAGTGGTTAAGCCGCTTGCCTAGTGATCTGAAGGTCTTGGGTTCCTTTCCTGGCTGCATCGTTCAGTTCTCCAGTGCATTGTTTACAAAGATCTCAGGGGATAGTTGCTGGGTGTCCAGCGTGTGTTGTTATGTGACACTCTCAGCAAGTGTTGGCTATTCTACGTATATAGCACACATTTTGATGTGTGGGTGCTATTTCACACACTCACACAATAATGTGTGAGGGGTATATAGCACACATTGTGGTTTGGGTAATATTTCACAAACACACACAATGTATGGATGGTATATAGCGCACACCCTGATGTGTGAGTGGTATATAACACACATTGTGGGGGGGGGGGTGTTTCACACACACAGTTATGCATGTGTGGAATATAGCACATACTCTGATGTGTGGGTGGTATATAGCACTCATTGTGATGTGTGGGTGCCACATATTTTGCTCACTGTAATGTGTGGTGAGTGTAATAAAGCACTTGTTTGTGTGGAGGAGAAAAGTTTGTAGTGTGAGTGTGTAAATAGCAGGGAGCACACAATACAGTCTGGGTGACTTATAGCACATAATGTATTTGTGTACAAAGCAGATAGCACGCGTAACTGTGGGCATTATTATTTAGCACATGTGTGAGTGAATGAAATGGCGAAGCATATAGTGTGTAAGTGGAAAAAGCATATAGCACATTACAACGTGGGGGTGGTATATAGCACAAAGTGTGAGTGTGTAAATAGCATATAGCACACATTACAGTGAGTGGTATACAGCACATACATAGATGGATGCAAAACACAAAATATAACTGTATGTTACTAGCAAATGGCACATGTAATGTTTAAGTGAATGTCATGTATAACACATGTAATGTAAAATACATGTGTTAATGTTGTAATATATATAGCACTTGAAATGTTTAAGTGAATGTCATATATATATATATAGCACTTGTAATGTTTAAGTGAATGTCATGTATATAGCACTTGAAATGTTTAAGTGAATGTCATATATGTAGCACTTGAAATGTTTAAGTGAATGTCATGTATAACACATGTAGTGTTTAAGTGGATGTCGTATATAGCACCTGTATTGTTTAAATGAATGTCATGTATAGCACATGTAATGTTTAAGTTAATGTCATGTATAGCTTATGTAATTGTTAAGTGAATGCCATATATGCATGTGTAATGTTCAAGTGAATGTCATATATAGCACATGTAACTGTTAAGTGAATGTCATATATGCATGTGTAATGTTCAAGTGAATGTCATATATAGCACACGTAACTGTTAAGTGAATGTCATATATGCATGTGTAATGTTCAAGTGAATGTTATATAAAGCACATGTAACTGTTAAGTGAATGTCATATATTGCACATGTAACTGTTAAGTGAATGTCATATACAGTGCATGTGATGTTTAAGTGAATGTCACATATAGCACATGTAATTGTTAAGTGAATGTGACATATAGCACATGTAATTGTTAAGTGAATGTGGTCTATAGCACATGTAATGTTTAAGTAAATATCATATTTAGCACATGTAATTGTTAATTGTATATCATATTTAGCACGTTATGCACGTGATAGTAATATATAGCACAAAGTGTCGTGTGTGGTTAAAATGTATGTAGTGTATGATTGGGTCTGTTTTGTAGTATTATCTCTTACATTATGAAATGCTTTAACAGTTTTTGTATGCTGTTATGTATGATTGTATGAGTTGTTGTGATATTTTTTAACATATGTTTAATAATATATGTTATGTACAGTGGTATTAATTATACTTACTAATGTAATTTGTGCTTGCACAGATCATTACTGTTAAATGTAATGTATACTTGCAGTTATCGTTATTATGAAATATAATGTGTGCGTGCATTGATTGTAACTGTTCTGTGGCGTGTGACTGTACATTCATGTTTGTCTGTCTAACAAATCCTTCACACTGATGTTTTTAATTGTGCATCACAGTAATGATTATATCAAAATCATTTTGCATTAATGTTTTTAGGATTCCTGAAGATTTCTAACATTAATGTTAACAAACCCTTAAAATCATTAACATCAGTGTTAACAAACCATCAAGGTCATTCAGATTAATGTTAACACAACAACAAGATCATTAACATTAATGTTAACACATCAACAAGATCATTAACATAAATGTTAACACACCAACAAAATCATTAACAATAATGTTAACACACCAACAAAATCATTAACATTAATGTTAACACACCATCAAGGTCATTCTGATTGTTGACAAACCCTAATTATCTCTGACATTCCTTTACATCCTTCCAAAACTGTCCTGTCACCTTCTCTAATTGTCTTGTTCTCATTCTTTCACTGCCTTACTGTCACCATCTCCAATTGTCTTTTTCTCCTTCTTTCACTGCCTTACTGTCACCTTCTCTAATCGTTTTGTTCTCCTTCTTTCACTGCCTTACTGTCACCTTCTCTAATTGTCTTGTTCTCCTTCTTTCACTGTCTTACTGTCACCTTCTCTAAGTGTCTTCTTCTCCTTCTTTCACTGCCTTACTGTCACCTTCTCTAAGTGTCTTCTTCTCCTTCTTTCACTGTCTTACTGTCACCTTCTCTAATCGTTTTGTTCTCCTTCTTTCACTGCCTTACTGTCACCTTCTCTAATTGTCTTCTTCTCCTTCTTTCACTGTCTTACTGTCACCTTCTCTAAGTGTCTTCTTCTTTCACTGCCTTACTGTCACCTTCTCTAATCGTTTTGTTCTCCTTCTTTCACTGCCTTACTGTCACCTTCTCTAATTGTCTTGTTCTCCTTCTTTCACTGTCTTACTGTCACCTTCTCTAAGTGTCTTCTTCTCCTTCTTTCACTGCCTTACTGTCACCTTCTCTAATTGTCTTGTTCTCCTTCTTTCACTGCCTTACTGTCACCTTCTCTAATTGTCTTGTTCTCCTTCTTTCACTGTCTTACTGTCACCTTCTCTAATTGTCTTGTTCTCCTTCTTTCACTGCCTTACTGTCACCTTCTCTAATTGTCTTGTTCTCCTTCTTTCACTGTCTTACTGTCACCTTCTCTAATTGTCTTGTTCTTCTTCTTTCACTGCCTTACTTTTACCTTCTCTAATTGTCTTGTTCTTCTTCTTTCACTGCCTTACTGTCACCTTCTCTAATTGTCTTGTTCTCCTTCTTTCACTGCCTTACTGTCACCTTCTCTAATTGTCTTGTTCTCCTTCTTTCACTGCCTTACTGTCACCTTCTCTAATTGTCTTGTTCTCCTTCTTTCACTGTCTTACTGTCACCTTCTCTAATTGTCTTGTTCTCCTTCTTTCACTGTCTTACTGTCACCTTCTCTAATCGTTTTGTTCTCCTTCTTTCACTGCCTTACTGTCACCTTCTCTAATTGTCTTCTTCTCCTTCTTTCACTGTCTTACTGTCACCTTCTCTAAGTGTCTTCTTCTCCTTCTTTCACTGTCTTACTGTCACCTTCTCTAATTGTCTTGTTCTTCTTCTTTCACTGCCTTACTGTCACCTTCTCTAAGTGTCTTGTTCTCCTTCTTTCACTGCCTTACTGTCACCTTCTCTAATTGTCTTGTTCTCCTTCTTTCACTGTCTTACTGTCACCTTCTCTAATTGTCTTGTTCTCCTTCTTTCACTGCCTTACTGTCACCTTCTCTAATTGTCTTGTTCTCCTTCTTTCACTGTCTTACTGTCACCTTCTCTAATTGTCTTGTTCTTCTTCTTTCACTGCCTTACTGTCACCTTCTCTAATTGTCTTGTTCTTCTTCTTTCACTGCCTTACTGTCACCTTCTCTAAGTGTCTTCTTCTCCTTCTTTCACTGTCTTACTGTCACTTTCTCTAATTGTCTTGTTCTCCTTCTTTCACTGCCTTACTGTCACCTTCTCTAAGTGTCTTCTTCTCCTTCTTTCACTGTCTTACTGTCACCTTCTCTAAGTGTCTTCTTCTCCTTCTTTCACTGTCTTACTGTCACCTTCTCTAATTGTCTTGTTCTCCTTCTTTCACTGCCTTACTGTCACCTTCTCTAAGTGTCTTCTTCTCCTTCTTTCACTGTCTTACTGTCACCTTCTCTAAGTGTCTTCTTCTCCTTCTTTCACTGTCTTACTGTCACCTTCTCTAAGTGTCTTCTTCTCCTTCTTTCACTGCCTTACTGTCACCTTCTCTAAGTGTCTTCTTCTCCTTCTTTCACTGTCTTACTGTCACCTTCTCTAAGTGTCTTCTTCTCCTTCTTTCACTGCCTTACTGTCACCTTCTCTAATTGTCTTGTTCTCCTTCTTTTACTGCCTTACTGTCACCTTCTCTAAGTGTCTTCTTCTCCTTCTTTCACTGCCTTACTGTCACCTTCTCTAATTGTCTTGTTCTTCTTCTTTTACTGCCTTACTGTCACCTTCTCTAAGTGTCTTCTTCTCCTTCTTTCACTGCCTTACTGTCACCTTCTCTAAGTGTCTTCTTCTCCTTCTTTCACTGCCTTACTGTCACCTTCTCTAATTGTCTTGTTCTCCTTCTTTCACTGCCTTACTGTCACCTTCTCTAAGTGTCTTCTTCTTCTTCTTTCACTGTCTTACTGTCACCTTCTCTAAGTGTCTTCTTCTCCTTCTTTCACTGCCTTACTGTCACCTTCTCTGATTGTCCTTCTGTTACTGTCCTCATTTCCCCCTTCCATGTTTATCCTTTTGCTCTCTTCTCTGAAAGTTCTCCTGTCTTATTCTCTGCCATCCTGTTACCCTCTGTTACTGTCATCGTCTTCCGCTCTCTGACAGTTCTCCTGTTTCATTCTCTTTCATCCTGTTAGCTTCTGTGACTGTGGTCCTCCTTTCTTATTCTCTGCCATCCTGTTAGCTTCTGTGACTGTCGTCCTCTTTCGTTCTCTGACAGTTCTCCTGTCTCATTCTCTGTCATTCTGTGCCCTTCTCTGACAGTTCTCCCATCTCATTTCTGCCATCCTGTTACCTTCAGTGACTATCCTGTCTCTCTGACAACACTTGATGCTGTCACAGATTTGCTCAATACCTTCAGTCATTGAACCTCCCTTAGCAATCTGGTTCTGGTTGTCTGGTAGTGTTATACTTGTCCTCACATCCTGTCTTTGAGTCTTTTTCTGTTAACTCACCATCCCTGATCTTCCTACCATCTCTTTATCTCACCATCACGATAACTTCATGGGAATGTCATCCCACCACATTTCTTGACCCCCCACCTCACTGAATAGTGCTAACCTTGCTCATAGTTGTATTATACAAATTTCACTTTATGTTTCTCTATGTAATTTAGCTATGTTTACATATAGATATATATATGTGATTAAGCCATGTTTGTGTATGTGATTATGTCATGTTTGTTTGTATGATTTAACTTGTTTCTGTGTGTTTTTAAAAATCTGTGCATGTGATTAAGCCATGTTTGTGTACCTCATTTAATCATGTTTATGTGATTTGACTTGTTTCTGTATGTTTTTAATCTGTTTATGCGTGTGATTTAGCCATTTTTGTTTATGTGATTTAGCTGTGTTTGTGAACGTGATTTAGCCATATTTGTAAAACATGATTTAGCCATATTTTTGTATGTAGTTTAGTTGTTTTTTTGTTTGTGATTTAGCTGTTTCTCTTTGTGGTTTAGCCATGTTTGTAAATGTGATTCAACTCAGTTTCTGTATGTGATTTAGCCATGCCTGTGTACATGGCTTGGCCATGTTTCTGTACGTGATTTAGCCGTATTTCTCTATATGATTTAGGCACATTTCCTTCCTTGCCTAGACAGTTACTGCATAAGTCAAAGACCCCCGTGTGGGTTCCGGGGCCCCATTGTGGGGAAAACAAGAATAGACCCACTGCCTCCCCAAAAGCATGTCGTAAGAGTCGACTAATTGGGGAGCTTCCTTTGAAGTCGGAGTGCATCTGCCGGAGAGGCAAGGAACCAACAGTCTGTATTCAAGAGAATGAGATCTGTAAAACTGATGCACACGCAACACTCAGGTCTGCAGTTCAGTAGTGGACGAGCAACCAGAACCTTCCGCCAGAGTTTACAGCTGGTGAACGAAAAGAAGATAAGTCAAAGATAGTGTAGGAAATGTTCGCAGCTAGGTACTCAGCTTCGAACGTTTGGGTTTTGTTGCAAGATCTTGCTCAAGATCCTCAGCAATTAGACATATTTAATTTCTGATTTGTTTTCTTGATCCACCATGTGCGGAAATGTGTTTTCATAGCTCTCCCAAATTGTGACTGGGTTGTGTGTGCCCATATAAAATAGCCTAGCATTGGCCACCACCAAGCGGACCTGAGAAGGACTCCTGCTATTTTGATGCGGTCAAAAGAGACAGACCCAAATACTGTCCCATCCAATGACAAAATAGTCAACTGGCAAGATAGGTCAGAATCTGTTTAGAGAGATGGAGAGAGAGATGGAGAGAGGGAGAGAGAGAGAGAGGGAGGCAGGGAGGGAGGGAAAGGGAGAGGGTGTGTTAATGAAATCAAACTGCAGAATGAAAGAAAATCTATAAAATCAAGACACAATTTCATATTGAAACTGAGTGGATGAGAACATGCCTAAAACAGATAAAATGTCTAGATAACTCTGTCACAATTATTCAGTAAACCTTAAGGCATATGGTGCTCAAACATACACATTTAAGTTATTATCTGCACATTTTCTCTGTTTTGTTTCATTTGTTTTCTTCAGTATTACGAAAGAAATTTTGGAGCGGTTTAAGCCCGTTGTAATATTCGACACCACAGCAGTGTTGTTTGATTATTTATTTATTTGTTTTTGTTTGCTTTAACATTTATGTTTGCTTTCATTTATACCTTGTCATAACTTCCTTAAGAATGTTTTCAATGCCTGTTGTTTTTTTTTAAAGCAGCGATACAAGCTTTTGTATTTTCATGTAAAGAAACAAACAAGCCACACTCCTGTAAAGCAAATAATAGATATAGAGATTTATAGTAAATATTCGGATATCATCGTCAAATTATTGTTAGGTAGCCGTATGTAATTTTTTATGTATTGAACCGCCTTAAAAGTCTATGGTTAAGCACCAGCAAGGAGATTAAAAATTAGAATTTTGAGAGCATGCATCTTCCCTGTGGCTACATATGGATGTGAGTCGTGGACTCTCTCAGTCCTTAAGAAAGAAAATAGGGGCTTTTGAACTGAAATGCTATAGAAAGATTCTCAGAATATATTGGACAAAGAAGATGAGAAATATTGACATCTTGAAAGATCTGGATGTCAAGGAAGATTGGCTAATAAACAGCATCCTTTCTCGAAAGCTGAAATATTTTGGTCATATCAAGCGCCACGACGGATTGGAAAAAATAATAGCAGAAGGCACGGTACCAGGAAGGAGGGGCAGGGACCGACAAACACAAAGAAAGTTCATGAGGCGTGAGAGCTGGCGAGAGACCGAGTTTCTTTCAGGCAGACCGTGATGAGAGCGACGTTCTGCAAAGGACCTGCTACATGATGCTACGTATGTGCTACAATTACGTGAGTCCAATGGCTGACAGAGGTAGAGTTCCCTCGTGATCAGTGTTTCCCAAAATATGTGCAACTGCCCCCTGTAGAGAAAACATGTGGGGGGGGGGGGGGAAGCTGGGACGATTCAAGAGGGCTGTTCCTGATGCCTTTGTTCCATGTTTTGCATGGTCGCCCTCTTCAAAATCACTGCAGTCTTTAATTTGATCATAGTGGTTCAAATGCTTTTTATGGGCTAGTTTCTAGACGCTCATCTGCAAATCGGAAGGTCGTGGGTTTGCTCCCTGGCGGAGCCTGACTTTTTTCGAAAAGTGACCTTAGCTTCCGGGTCGACCTAGCCTTGAGTGGGTACCGGCTGCAGTCCCGGGAAGTAAAGGCAGCCGGCATGATGCTGGCCACGTCACCCATCTTGTACCGATTAGTCTAAAAATAATAGGTCTAGCCCCATTTGCCTAATGCGCCGAAAGGCGTGAAAAACGGTCCTTTACGTTATTTTTTTTTTTTCAACTTATGGGCTTGTTGTCTTCAGTGTTCGTATCTTGTCAAGGTCCCTTTGCATGCCAGTGGCGCATGGAGGATACGAGACTAGACATATATTTTATAGACCGGCCGCCTCTCGATGGGTATTGTGGTCGGTATCATGCCGGCCACCTTTACCTCTCAGGACCTGGTACCCATCTAAGGCTGGGTCGACCTGGGAGCCGTGCTCAAGTGTGAAGAAGGTGCATCTCCATGCAGATTTGAACCTGTGACCTTTAGATCCGCAGGCAAACATCTAGCCACTACACTGTAGTGGCTCTCATATCTGATAGAATGTTCATATTTGTTCTTCTTTATTTATTTATTTTTTTAGTATACAGAAGCCATGAGTTTTTAACCCTTAGGCTCGGTATTATGTGTATCACAACCCATTGGCCTTGATTCCAATGATAAATACCGTAACTCCACAAGGAGTTCGTCACCCGGTCACCACGCAGTCTGGTTTAGCCAACTACACTAGAGGCCGGTGTTCTTCTTTATAAAAAGGTAAAGGTAAAGTCGGGGGATGTGAACCAGCGTCATTGCTCTGCCACCAGTAAGGACAGCTGATAAGAAATTGCCCACCTGTGTCGCTGTTCACACGCAACTCTGTAGCTACAGTGATGTTCCCCCATTTACCCCAGAGTGTCAACTCTGGTATCCATTTCCTAGAGGCTGGGTGAACGCCGGCCGTGGCTGCAGCGAGTCACATGTGGATTTGAAAGCGAGCCTCTAATCAACTGTGCTAACGCTGCCCCTGACATATTTTTTAGACCGGTCGCCTCTTGATGGATAAACTTTATGACCCATGTCATTTTGAGAATTTGTCTGCAACATTTAAGAAAGCCTCAGATTGAATATAAAATCTATAATTGATAATGGTATGTTGCAACAGAAAGACATGTACTCAATATTTGTAGTATCATTTGTTTGCTGATGTTTCACTGTGGGCTCTTTAGTGTTAATTGTATATCACAATATATGGCACAAGTTGAAGCTAATTAATTTCTGCAACATCTGTGCTACTAAAGATAGACATTGTTCATTTAAAGATCATTTTCATCGCACATCAGACATGACCATAAGTGCTCCGAGCTACTCCTGAGTTTGTCTCCAAGTGTTTTTAGACTAACAACTCCCATTCTGTTTTGGCTGATGTTACGATGGATGGCTCCCTCATGTTTTTCCTGTCTCACTGCTCCAACTGGTACACCCAGGGTATGCAGTCTATTCAGTGAAAAGTCATATTCCATGAAACTGAAACCCTCACAGTGTTTTGTCTCTCATATAGCATTGATGGTATCTCTCCTGTGCATAGAAGGCCCATTCCTGTTAGTCGTACTGCCAACCAACCGTCTGCTCTCTCATTGCCTTTCACACTAACATGCAGTCTGTAATTTCTAGTTTTTGCTCTATCTAGGATAATGTGAAAGTATTTGCACAGGGTGCTGCATGGTTTGTCTTTATTTGAACTCTTTTTTTACTCTTTCTTACATGTAACTTTTCTGTTATTTCCCTTTAGGGACCACACATGTGAATCAGGGGAGATAATAAAGCCACAAACATGTGCGGCTAAACAGTATCCCACAAAATTTACTGGGAAGGCTGATCCAAATAGCAAATTCCCGAAAAAGTAAGATCTGTCAGCCAAAAAGTGCAAATATCTCAACTATGCTCTAAACAGACAATAAATTTATGTCCCTGTGGGAAATAATTAACAAGAAAATGCAGCTGCAAGAAAGAGACAGAGGGTGTTGTTTGGTGATGAGAAGAAGAAAAAAAAAAAAACACTGAATACAGTAAACATTAGTGGAAGGAGAAGGAAAAGTAGATCTAGATCAAGGGATGTTATTCCGGATTATCTGAAATAGAGTAAAAGAATTGATTCTGAAAAGAGGCTAAGCTTTGTTGGGCAGTATTAAAACCTTTATCATCTGACAAGGCCCATGATGATGAAATCTTCATTTTCCTGAAGTGTTAGGATGGGATGGCGACACTGAAATAGCTAAACACCCATGGAAGAAACATAACCACCCTAGGTCACAACTCAGTCCATCAGTGTGGGTTGCACTAAATCATATATATATATATATATATATATATATATATATATATATATATATATATATATGTATGTATATATGTATGTATATATATATATATATATATATATATATATATATATATATATGTATATATATATATATATATATATATGTATATATATATATATATATATATATATATATATATATATATATATATATATATATATATATATATATATATATATATATATATATATATATATATATATATATATATAAGTCGTCCCCATGAGGGATTCATTTTTGTGTTATTTGAAGCCCTACCCTGGCTTCATCGGGAGCCCTGATTATAGCTAGGCCATAAATACGGCATATCGGCTGATAGGAGTTTCTGGGACCTTTCCGCGGGTGATCTTCATCCACATGGTTGCACTCTGTGTCACCGGGTGTTTATCGCTTGTGTGATGTCATAGTGGGGTACAACTACCTACCTCCCTAAATCATGATCTGCTCACATCCCAGTCAATGTGGGTTGTACTTAGTCATAATCTACTCACATGCCAATATGACTGACTAACTTCAGATGCAAAGTTGGAAAGTTGCACACCCCACTAGTTTCTTATACTAGAGGGGGGCAGGACAGTTGACAAGAGAATATACTTCAGTACTGGATTATGAGACACATCTCCCTGTAACCCTCAGGCCCATCTCCCTGTAACCCTCAGGCCCATAGATTCAAACTCTTTTGACATCCTGAAATTTAAAGCAATGTTTCCCGTTGTGAATTTGAACAAAGAAGACACGAACAGTAGACTGCAGAATTTATTGCCTGGCATAGTTTGCTGTACCTGGTAATAGATTGCACAATTTATTGCCTGGTATATTTTGCTGTACCTCGTAAAAGATTGCACAATTTATTGGCTGGCATATTTCATCTGGCAATAAATTGTGCAATCTAGTCTTTATGTCTTCTTTGTTCAAATCCTGGAATTTGTCAAGACTTGAGAGTTAGAACTCACAGACTTCCAAAGGATTTAATAGTAGGCTATTTCCTCATTAAATATTCCCTCAATTTGTACATGCATCCTCCAATTCGCAATATGTTTTGTTAAATTATGTATCTGTTGTAACATTGATTGTCACGCCAGTAGTATTTTCAATAAAATACCATTATTATTATTCCTACGAATTGTTTTGTTTGCTTATGTTTTGTTGTTAAGTTGCAATTTGTTATTCTCTTATAAGGCTATTTTGGGAGTAGTCATGGTGGAGTGGCTAGACGCTTGCCGCGGAGTTCGTGGGTCGTGGGTTCGCTCCCTGGCGGAGCCAGACTTTTTTCCCAGGTCGACCCAGCCTTGAGTGGGTACGGGGTGCAGTCCCGGGAAGTAAAGGTGGCTGGCGTGATGCTGACCAAATCAACCATCTTGGTGTATAAAATATAGGTCTAGCCCTATTTGCCTAAAGGCGTGGAAAAGGGTGCTTTACTTTACTTAACTTATAAGGCTATTAAAAAAAAAATTAATGTTACTTGAAATTAGTTGTTATTTTTCCTTTGAAGTCGGAGTACATCTGCCTGAGAGGCAAGTAACCAACAATCTGCATGCAGATAAGTCAGACCTGTGACATGGATTTGCATGCAACACTCTGTTTCTGGAACAGGGCTAGAGTCCAGAAGTGGATGAACAACCAGAACTTTCCACTAGAGTTTACAGCCCGTGAACAGGAAGAAGAAGATGTTATTTAAAAATAGGAAGACATGTCGTAGCTTAGCAGGCTACAGAACACACAACTCAACCACACACTGTAATCATAATTGTAGAAGTTGTCGGGAGAGGGATACATCTGCTGCTTGGCGGAGGCACACAAATGTAGAAAAATTATTGCGACCCCCAAGAGTTTTAAACTGTAACTATGATGGAGGTAACAAAAGCAATGATGTGGCTAAAGGCACTTTCTAGGTGATTCCATGAGCATGCTTAAGATGATAAGAGACAGGTTGGGCTCAAAGACAGTGGTTGGAGTCGCTGAGGAAATCTCGTCTGATAGGAGTTCATTTTATTTTTGTGCCAGGACACTGGGGTACGAGGGAATAAATGAGCTGATTGGCTTGCTGGCAGGGCCACGGAACATATAGGAAAAGCAATGGATCAGGCTGGCATTTTGAGTGCTGTCGAGAAGATGATTTAGGAGACAACATTGAATTGGCAACATTCATAAGACTACAAAAACTGTAGGTCAAAAGAAGTGTAGCCAAACAACACTTTACAGGTAGCCAAAGAAGAATAGTAAACCAACACAGAACTAGTGTTATTAGACGTAACGCTCTGTGGGATATACTGAAGATGTGATATGAGCACTTATCTGTTGATACAAAGTTTTTTAAACGTACAGGAATTCGCACACATGCACAGATAAATACAGCAAGTGCCCAAAACTCACTCATGGTGAAATAGGTAAACAGAAGTTAAAAGCTTTAGTAGACACAGAAGCTGAGGTTAGTTGGATGAAAGGAAGACCTTTTAGGGCTATTGGGGACAAATAGGATTAAACTATAACCAGACAAGCTTGCAACCAGTCACCAGACAAGCTTGCAACCAGTCACCAGACAAGCTTGCAACCAGTCACCAGACAAGCTTGCAACCAGTCACCAGACAAGCTTGCAACCAGTCACCAGGCAAGCTTGCAACCAGTCACCACACAAGCTTGCAACCAGTCACCAGACAAGCTTGCAACCAGTCACCAGACAAGCTTGCAACCAGTCACCAGACAAGCTTGCAACCAGTCACCAGACAAGCTTGCAACCAGTCACCAGACAAGCTTGCAACCAGTCACCAGACAAGCTTGCAACCAGTCACCAGACAAGCTTGCAACCAGTCACCAGACAAGCTTGCAACCAGTCACCAGGCAAGCTTGCAACCAGTCACCAGGCAAGCTTGCAACCAGTCACCAGACAAGCTTGCAACCAGTCACCAGACAAGCTTGCAACCAGTCACCAGGCAAGCTTGCAACCAGTCACCAGGCAAGCTTGCAACCAGTCACCAGGCAAGCTTGCAACCAGTCACCAGACAAGCTTGCAACCAGTCACCAGACAAGCTTGCAACCAGTCACCAGACAAGCTTGCAACCAGTCACCAGACAAGCTTGCAACCAGTCACCTGACAAGCTTGCAACCAGTCACCACGCAAGCTTGCAACCAGTCACCAGGCAAGCTTGCAACCAGTCACCAGGCAAGCTTGCAACCAGTCACCAGACAAGCTTGCAACCAGTCACCAGACAAGCTTGCAACCAGTCACCAGGCAATCTTGCAACCAGTCTGACTTCTCCGTGTAGTTTGCTGTTGTTGTTCTTTACTAAACTCAAATATTCAAAATATGTGATATTTTCAATCTCTTTATTGTCGGTTTCAATATGTGACGATCTGATCAGTATTCTACATATAAACATCTTTCCTTACATGAGTGAATCCACTTTCAGGGTAGAGATTATTTTTCATTTTTCTGGGCTCAGTAAAACTTGAGTGGCTTGAAAGATCTGAACATCAAGGAAGACTGGCTAATAAACAGCATCCTGTCTCGGAAGCTGAAATATTTTGGTCATATCAAAAGCCACAACGGATTTGAAAAAAAAAATAATAGCATGGTACCAGGAAGGAGGGGCAGGGGCCGACCAACACGAAGATGGGCACAAGATATAAGTGACTCCTTGATTTGTATGAGGCGGGAGAACTGGCGAGAGACCGAGTTTCTTTCAGGCAGACCATGATGAGAGGGACGTTCTGCAAAGGACCTGCTACGTGAAGATGATGAAAAGTGGCCGGTGTAATATTTACCACATCACCAATCAAGTGCTGAGAAGTTAAAAAAAAAATAAAGCTTTAACTCTTTGAGTCCCGAGGAACGCATCATACGTTCATAGGTTCCTACATAGAAGCCCAAATGAACGCATGATGCGCCGATTTTATGTCTCTTTTCACTACCCCTTGGGCCTGTGATGCTAAACCCCCTGGGACTTAAAGAGTTAACCATGCTCCAAAATACCCACAGGATGAGAATTAATAGTTAAGTTTTACTTTCATCTTTCCCCATGTGGGGTCTGGGGCCCTATTTTGAGGGCATAAGAATAGACCCGATGGCCCTTTATAAGCATGTTATTTTTCATTTTTGAGATCGTCTTCATCGCACATCGGACACGACCATAACTGCTCCAATCTCTTCCTGAGTATATCTCCAAGTGTTTTTAGGTTAACAACTCCCATTCTGTTCTGCCTGATGTAACAATTGGTGGCTCCTGAAGGGTTTTCCCATCTTGGTACATAAAAAAGTAAAAAAAAGTAAAGATCCCTTTCCACGCCTTTAGGCGTATTGGGCATATGGGAAGAGCGCCCATATTTACAGACCATCAGCACTCGGTGGGTAATGTGGTCAGCATTACGCCGGCCGTCTTTACTTTCCCAGGACAGCCATTCCTGGTACCCGTTTTAGGCTGGGTTGACCTGCGACGCCCCGTACCATGATAAAAATCCACGCAAACAGCAGTGGGTTTCGATCGCGGTGCGCTGAACTCGCAACGCCTAAGCCACGGACGCCGCATCTTGCTACATACATGTCAAAAAAGGTTACTAATTAGGAGTTTACCGAAATCGGACCAAAAAGCACAGATATTGCAGCCTAGCTGTAAACCACAATGCAACATTCCAACTGCCCTTATAAGGATGAGCACAAAAAAGAAGAAACAGAAGAAGAAAAAACATCATTTTGATCGTAAAATCTTATATGGAAACAAGAAAAGTTGGAACATTTTCTAAACATGATTTTGTTATTACATGTTCCGTCTAGAAATATTCCTGAACTAATTCCTGCACAGAACAACATTACAATAGTTTGAGGCAGTGATTCCTAAACTGCGCTGTGGCGCCCCAGGGAGCTGCGACGTCTTTACAGAGGTGCCGCAAAATATTGTAAATGCTTGAAAATTAATTTAACCAAGACACGAATAGTCATACTTTTACTAAGTTAGTGCGGCGTGGAAGAATTTTAATTTGAAAGAGGCGCCGCCACCAAGAAAAGTTTGGTAAACACTGGTCTAATGTAATCCCGAATGTGTAGCTGACGAAAGACCTGTCCAACATCTCAGCAAATCAATAAATGAGAAAGAGATCCTTGGAATTAACAGGATAAGTTGTTCCATACCCACACAGGCCTGCAGACTTGATGAGTGGTTTTGTTATTGTTTTTTGAGGACATATGACCAGCCTGGCAATGTGGCAAAACCCACCCACACTGGGCTGTAGGTTACTTTGCGGTGCTTTATTAATATCCTACCCCCAGATGACGTCACATGACAGTTCAACATTTTAGAGGGTGGTAAGACTGGATTTCCTGGCTTTCTGATGCCTTTAACAACCCCAAAACATCTAGAACTGTAATGAAATATAGGCAGAAAGGGGTTAAATGAACAAAGCATACATTTCAGACCACCACACGGCGTACTAATCCATCACTGTGTGAAATGACAGAAATGGGTGATTAGAAAGCCATGGCCTAGCCAACTATGCAGAACATCTTCATGATAACCGCCATGACATCTGACAGTGAGGGATGAAACATTTGACGAGTGCCCGTGAGCTGTGACCAGCTGAAGAGATACGTTCATCCAAACGTGACCACCAAAGACAGGTGACAGGGAAGTGATGGAGAAGGTACGCCAGAAAGAGCGGGAAAGCGGGAGAATAAAGTCAGAGCCAGGGGCTTGAGAAGTTAGTTAGCCCCCGAAACCGCTTGAGAAGACAGTTAGGGCTGGACCGCGAGAGAAACCGGTTAGAAGAAAACTAGTACTGTACTTCGTTAGAAGGATATGCTAAAATTGGAGTTTAGCTAGAACAGTGATTGAGTAACTCGTAGAGAGACATAAGAATAGATAGTTACAAGATAACAAACATTTCATATACTATTGCTTATTGAATTTATGAAGTCTGTGTGACGAGAATATTGTGAATAAACCAACTCTTGTGTAATTGTTACATCACTGGCCTTGTTCTTGAATACGATTGAAGAGAGCTACGAACTATATTCATTCAACTTGGCCGAATTAGGCACATCTATTTCTTGGGGGATGTATAGGCACGACTGTGCCACAGAACTGGCCCTAACCCTAACCCACCTACGTCCCACGAGAGAGTGCAGCTGAGGATCCATGAATGCATGCAGCCTATCTACCAGCCCCTGAAATATTAGACTTTCCCATGACCTGAGGATTTCCCCTGTTTGGGGTAGGATATTAATAAAGCACCTCATTTGCAAGCCTTTTGTGACACCCCAGTATGACTGTGCAACTCAGCGTCAGCGTCAAACAGGGTTTCTCTAATCTGTACCTTGTGTTGATTTGTATCCATTTTTGATTTGATTTGATTCAAGAACCGTCACCACAGCAGTCGGGGTATTCCCATAAGTGCACTGTCCCCATCGTCAGCAGCCAGCGAAGAGTTCCGATACTAATAGTGCCAGTAGCATTCTGATTAAACGTCCGTCTTGCCTTTCCTCTGAGCCTCAAGCCAGAACCTCTCGTCACCTCCAACTGCATCAATCTCACCAGACTGTGGTGATCCATCTGCTCCTCCGAACTGTACAAGCTCTCCCACAAGGCACTAACCACGTCTGCCTTATCATGTATCAGTATTCCACCAAGCTGTATTCTTGAGATGTCAATCCTACAGACCACAGGCAGTTGTAGTAGCCATGTTGTGTGCCTCAGCTATAATTTCTATGGGAGTTGAACAGGATTTCTGTAAGCTGCCCTTCTAGTTTGCTATTCAAAAGGAGATTCTTGAAGTCTCACAAGTAATTAAAGGTAGTAGCCAGAAGGAGAAAGTGAGACCGCAATGAGGAGGACTGAATGCTGAAGAAAAACATTGTCTTTATCAAGAGCCATACGGGTAAAAGGAATTGAGGCAGACCTTAAATACACAGAAATGAAATGCAGAGACAGGATTCAAAATATGTGATTGGAATGATGGGATATGCAGGAGATTGCAAAACGTAGAATGGCCTGTTGTGAGTTGCTTGGGTGTCTATGAGGAGTTCAGGGTAGAAGAAAATAAACCTGGTAATTTTTCCGAGGACACTATTCATAACTACAAAATATACAATGTATCTAAACGCTGACATAATGTGTAAATACAGAATACATTACATATCAATACATAAGTACAGAATACAATACATCTCAATACATAAGTACAAAAAAACAATAGATCTAAATGCTGACCTAATTTATAAGTACAGAATCCAATAGATCTAAATGCTAGAACAATACATTATCACAGCAAACATTTATTATTCTCATGATGCCACACTGGTGTCATTCTCAAATGATACCACACTGGTGTCATTCTCAGTTGATATCACATGGGTGTCATTCTCAGAAGATGCCATAATTGTGTCATTTCCTGATGATACCGCACTGCTGTTATTTACAGACAACACCACACAGGTGTTATTCTCAGATGATACTTAACTGGTGTCATTTTGGGTATTAGCATGCTGGTGTCATTCTCAATTGACACCACACTGGTGTCAGTCTCTGATGATACCACACTGATGTCAGTCTCTGATGATACCACACGGGTGTCTTTCTCAGTCTGTAATCTAGCAGGTGCCAAACGCTGCATGTGGCAGGGACATTTAGAAAGTGTATATTTATGCTATTATTACAGTCTTGTTATTACAGTCTTTGATTCTGGTCTGGCTGTGTAACTTTCTTGTGGCAGGAGCAGACAATGTGAGAAGCCCTGATCTAGATAAAAGGGGCAGTTCCATTCCAGTTGACAGCAGCACCAAACCACCTGGAAAAATTGTTCGAATACAATGAGCATTTCTGTATTTAATCAGGTTAGTCAGTTGGTTGGGGAGTTAGTTAGCTGGTCAGTCAGTTGGCTGGTCAGTCAATTAGTTGGTTGGTCAGTCAGTCAGTCAGCTGGCTGGTCAGTCAGTTGGCTGGTCAGTCAGTTAGCTGGTCAGTCTGTCAGCTCATTGGCTAGTCAGTCAGTCAGTTTGTTGGCTGGTCAGTCAGTCAGCTCATTGGCTGGTCAGTCAGTCAGCTCATTGGCTGGTCAGTCAGTCAGAAAGCTCATTGGCTGGTCAGTCAGTCAGTCAGCTCATGGGCTGGTCAGTCAGTCAGCTCATTGGCTGGTCAGTCAATCAGACAGCTCATTGGCTGGTCAGTCAGTCAGTTGGCTGGTCAATCAGTCAGCTCATTGGCTGGTCAGTCAGTCAACTCATTGGCTGGTAAGTCAGTCAGCTCATTGGCTGGTCAGTCAGTCAGCTCATTGGCTGGTCAGTCAGTCAGACAGCTCATTGGCTGGTCAGTCAGTCAGTCAGTCAGTCAGCTCATGGGCTGGTCAGTCAGTCAGCTCATTGGCTGGTCAGTCAGTCAGTCAGACAGCTTAATGGCTGGTCAGTCAGTCAGCTCATTGGCTGGTCAGTCAGTTAGGTGGACGGTAAGTTGGCTGGTGGGTTGGTTAGTTGGTCATGAAGTTGATTGGTTGGTCAGTTGCTTGATTGCTGATTTGGGTGGTTAATTAGCTAGTAAGCTGCATGTTGATAAGTAGGCTGGTAAGTCATTTGGCCGATGAACGGCACGTAAGTCTATTTAGCTGGTTGGTTAGTCATTTACCTTAATGTGACAGGAGCAGAAAATTTCAGAACCCCTGATCTAGACAAAAGGCACAAAACAGTTCCAGTAACTGATCCTTAAAAAATATACCAACGTATGACACAAGCGTTGTTGTCAAAGAATAGAAAATCTCTTTGTAAACCACGTTTTAAGTTAGCTTGGACATGGTTATGTCCATTCGAAAATTTTACTTTTTTTTTTTTAAACTGCCATATTTCATAGCATGTATGTATGTAACCTGTACCCCACCAGGACATCACACAAGCGATAAATACCTAGTGAGACAAAATCCACGAGGATCACCCATGGAGAGGTCCCAGAAACCCCAATCAGCCGTTAGGCCAAATTTCAAGGGTGGCTATATTTAGGGCCCCCGGCTAAAAACTAAAAATGGCATCTCACATGGTGATGACGAGATGTATTTTAAAGCAGTGCATCCTCCTGTCGGCTTAGAGGTATAAATGCACTTTCATAATTTGGACATACCAAGTTTGTTTCAGCTACAGCAAATTTGGCACAATTGATTGCAAACCAGTCTTATTTAACTGCAAACTACTGAACATAAATTTGCCTGTTAAGCAAGCATCATTCCATGCAATATTCCAGTGAAGAATACTTTGATAACGTCACTGCTATTGAACTGGCCTGATATTTTTATAACACTGATATAACAGAATGGCCATCAAATATTATAGTTAAAATAAGAACAGAATAACATCTTCATGTTATAATAACAGAATAACACGATGCGTGGCATTGGTAGCCATGTCTATCTACAACTCACTGTCTCGTGTACTTTCATTCAACTCTGACACAGATGATCTTCCATAGTCCATGCCCTGTGGTGTTGGTAGTCATGTCTATCCACAACCTTCTGTCTCGTGTACTTTCAGTCAACTCTGACACACATGATCTTCCATAGTCCATGCCCTTTGGTGTTGGTAGTCATGTCTATCCACAACCTTCTGTCTCGTGTACTTTCAGTCAACTCTGACACGCATGATCTTCCATAGTCCATGCCCTTTGGTGTTGGTAGTCATGTCTATCCACAACCTTCTGTCTCGTGTACTTACAATAAACTATGGCACAGATGATCTTCCATAGTCCATGCCGTGTGGCATTGGGAGTCATGTCTATCCACAACCCTCTATCTCGTGTACTTTCAGTCAACTTTGACACACATGATCTTCCATAGTCCATGCCCTGTGGCATTGGTAGCCATGTCTATCCACAACCTTCTGTCTCGTGTACTTTCAATCAACTCTGACACAGATGATCTTCCATAGTCTATGCCTTGTTGTGTTGGTAGTCATGTCTATCCACAACCTTCTGTCTCGTGTACTTTCAATAAACTATGGCACAGATGATCTTCCATAGTCCATGCCGTGTGGCATTGGGAGTCATGTCTATCCACAACCCTCTGTCTCATGTATTTTCAGTCAACTCTGACACACATGATCTTTCTTAGTCCATGCCGTGTGGCATTGGTAGCCATGTCTATCCACAACTCACTGTCTCGTGTACTTTCAATCAACTCTGACACAGATGATCTTTCATAGTCCATGCCGTGTGGCATTGGGAGTCATGTCTATCCACAACCCTCTGTCTCGTGCACTTTCAATCAGCTCTGACACAGATGATCCTCCATGCCATGATGTCAAACTGTCTAGCATCTTTTTTCTCGGTCTCCCTCTGCCTCTCCTCCCCTCCATCTTTCCTACTATCACGATGTACTCCATTTATCTCCTCCTCATCACATGACCAAAGAATGTAGAGTGTCTGTTTCTGATGTGGGCAATCAGTTCTCTTAGTGAGTCAGTTTCTTTCAAGACGTCTTCATTACTCTTTTTATCTGGCCAGGGTAGTCTCATCTTTCGTCTATTGTCTGACTTTAAAAAGAGTAAGCACACCATGGAACTGGCCGGTCCAAAAGCCAGATTTCCTTTAACCCAAGCCCTAATCACATGTAGAAAATCCCCTGTGTGGGTTCCGGGGCCCCATTGTGGGGAAAACAAGAATACACCCACTGCCTCCCCAAAAGCATGTTGTAAGAGTCAACTAATTGGGGAGCTTCCTTTGAAGACGGAGTGCGTCTGCCGGAGAGGCAAGGAACCAACAGTCTGTATTCAAGAGAATGAGATCTGTAAAACTGATGCACACGCAACACTCAGGTTCTGGAGCAGGACTGCAGTTCAGTAGTAGACGAGCAACCAGAACCTTCCGCCAGAGTTTACAGCTGGTGAACGCGAAGAAGAAGAAGAAGACGTGTAGAAAATGTGGGATCGTTTAATATCAAGTTTGTACTCAAAAGGGACTAAATCATATTTTGAGTTATGTTAGACTTTGCTATTTCCCTTCAATAATAAAAGAAAAAAAAAAGGAGTAGACATCTTATGTTAGCGGGGTCATGAATGCAGTTTCATAGTTTTGCCATTACCTGGTTAGAATCAGGGGCAGGATATTTGGCATTTACTTCAATAAGGATCGAGAAGAGAGCTAGACAGTAAAGTTTAACAGAAAGGAAGGGCTTGGGATGAGCTGCATGCAATGCAAAGGATATGATGACTTCGCATGGGTTGGTTGAGGAACTACGCTCCATTGGGAGTTGAAAGGCAGAAAAAGAAGACGAAGAAGAATCTGAGTGTCAAACTGTTCAGAAAGTAAGGCAAACTAATGTAAAGTTAGCTTGCAAAACTAGGAATAGCCAACAATTACTCAGGTTGGTTTTTTAGTCCTGCATCAGATACAGAAACTAACTTCAATCCACCTCGTGTCTCTCTCCCCCCCCCCCCCCACCCCCTTTCCCTCGACAAGTGAACTTGCAGACTATCCCACATCAGTCATCACTCACTTTGTCATGATGCAGTTTTCCAGTGCAGGAATTTTTTTCTCCTCATCTCTACGTCCCAAACTCGTTTTCATTCGACCACGTCCCAGTCGTGTTTCTGGTGGGATTAAAAGTTTAAACAAAGTAAGCACAGTAACCCTTCTTTTCGGGGTTTAGTCAGTCAGTCAGTCGGTCAGTCAGTCAATCAGTCAGTCAGTCGGTCAGTTAGTCAGTCAGTTGGTCAGTCAGTTGGTCAATCAGTTGGTCAGTCAGTCAGTTGGTCAGTCAGTCAGTAAGTCAGTCAGTTGGTCAGTCAGTTAGTCAGTCAGTTGGTCAGTCAGTCAGTCAGTCAGTCGGTCAGTTAGTCAGTCGGTCAGTTAGTCAGTCAGACAGCCAATCAGTTGGTCAGTTGGTCAGTCAGTCAGTCAGTCAGTCAGTCAGTCGGTCAGTCAGTTAGTCAGTCAGTCAGTTAGTCAGTCGGTCAGTTGGTCAGTTAGTCAGTCAGTTAGTCAGTCAGTCAGTCAGTTAGTCAGTCGGTCGGTCAGTTAGTCAGTCAGACAGCCAGTCAGTTGGTCAGTTAGTCAGTCAGTTAGTCAGTCAGTCAGTCAGTCGGTTAGTCAGTTAGTCAGTTGGTCAGTCGGTCAGTCAGTTAGTCAGTCAGACAGCCATCAGTCAGTCAGTTGGTCAGTTAGTCAGTCAGTTAGTCAGTCAGTTCAGTTAGTCAGTCAGTCAGTCAGTTAGTCAGGCAGTCAGTCAGCCAGCCAATCAGTCAGTCAGTCGGTCAGTCAGTAACTTGTCTTTTGCAAAACTATGCTCCCATAACAACCTTCTAGAAAAGATCTTGATCACAAGCAAGATGTCCAGTGTCGGATACACCAATCTGGAGATCATACGCCACATTCTGCCCCCATTTTCTCTTTGGCCTTCCTCTTCCTCTCTTTCTAGGCATATACCCGTCCATTATTGTTCTCTCTAAACTTTCGTGACGTTTCGAGTGAGCAAAATATTTCAATATTCTGTGTTTTATCAACTTTAATAGCTAACCTTCTTCAATATTCATGGGTGCATTTGTTTTGCGTTCACCTGATGGCAACTGTGGAAGAAACTTCTGGTTGTCTATCCACTTCTGGGTGCTTAGTTTTGTTCTAGAACTTGAGCTTTGCATGCACATTCATTTTACAGATCTGACTTTTTTGTGTTCAGACTGTTGGTTCCTCATCTCTCAGGCAGATACACATTGGGTCTACCCCCCTCACCCTAACCTTTTCCCACAAAGGGCCCTTGGGAAATGGCAACTGTTTTCATGCCTTTAGGCTAGTTGGTTATAGGGCACTTTTACCCCTATAATAGACAGATTGACCATTGGTGGATTTAAAATAGTCAGTAAAGATCCCTTTTCACGCCACTAGGCACATTGGGCATTCAGGAAGAGCACCCATATTTCTAAAGACCAATCAGCACTAGGTGGGTAATGTGGTCAGCATTACGCCGACCGTCTTAACTTCCCCAGAACAGCCATCCTGGTACCCATTTTAGGCTGGATTGACCTGCAACACCCCATACTATGATAAAAATCCAAGCAGCCAGATATCCTAACAACCATGTAAAGGCTGAGTCAAACTGAAAGCCAAGGTCAGTTCTGAAAATCTGTCTCAAAGGTTATTTTAACATGTACCCATTGGGTGGACAGGCAGGAGCACTGGCCACTGCACCACTATAGTTTCAGAATTATGTAACCAGAACAAGTTTTTTCAAAACAATGCTTTCCCATAGTGAACTGAAATCATGCAGACACCAGTCAAAGTTTTAACAATACAAATGAATAATCTCCCTTATGTAAACAAAAAGAGTTGATTGTAAATGTGAAGTTACCCTGGTAAGTCGTCACGTGATTATTGTGCACTTCCAGCAATCAGACAAATAATGCACAGAAACACACCATGTTTTGTGTATTTCATTTGAATTAACTGAATTTTTTGGCTTTATTTTATGTTGTTTAACTGACATACCAACAGTTACAAAAGAACTACTGACATACCTACAGTTACAAAAGAACTACACAATGATGATAGGAAGACATAAAGACAATTTAGAAATTAAATTAAAAAACAACACCCTGAGACAAACAGAGGAATTTAAGTATTTGGGAGCAATTTTTACTTCAGACGGAAAACTGGACAGAGAAATTAGCTCCAGATGTGCCAAAGCTAATCAAGTAATGGGCCAACTATCTCCCCTGTTGACACACAAGCAGATACCTCAGAGTACTAAAGTGAATCTTATCAGAACTATTTTTTGGCCAATACTATGCTATCAGTGCCAAACGTGGACACTTACATCCTCCAATGAACGTAAAATTGTGACAACAGAGATGAAATGCCTTAGAAGAGCTGCAGGAGTTTCAAGGAAAGACAGAATACAAAATCATGAAATCAGACGAATGCTAGGAATAAAGCCAGTCTTACAGGTCATCAAAGAACAACAAATGAAATGGTTTGGACACCTAACAAGAATGCCCTGGTACTATCTGCCACAGCGAGCCACACTAAAACGTTACAACGGGTATAAAGCGAGTGGAAGACCTCGGAAAAGATGGAGTGATGGCATTAAGAACAGCCTTACAGAAATGAACATCAGTCTTAATAGTGCTCTTGACAGAGCTCATCAACGAACATTACATCTCCCCCCGACACTTCGATGAGGTACAAGGTGGAAGAGAAGAAGAAGAAGAAGAACAACAAAAGAACTACTGACATACCAACAGTTACACAAGAACTATTGACATACCAACAGTTACACAAGAAACTACTGACATACCAACAGTTACAAAAGAACTACTGACATACCAACAGTTACACAAGAACTATTGACATACCAACAGTTACAAAAGAACTACTGACATACCTACAGTTACACAAGAACTACTGACATACCAACAGTTACAAAAGAACTATTGACATACCAACAGTTACAAAAGAACTATAGACATACCAACAGTTACACAAGAACTGCTGACATACCTACAGTTACACAAGAACTGCTGACATACCTACAGTTAACACCACAGGTTTCTCCTGGCAAGCCAGCCCGGTGTAATAGAAAACAGCAAACCTGTTCTCCACGCGCCAGTGACTCACTAAATCTTCGTTCAGACTGAACAAAAGACCATACATGCCATTCACCTTGGTTAGCCAGATTGGATTCTTGGGCGTTTTTAGCATGGAGCCAATCTGGCAAAAGATGTTACCACTAATCAAATTACCAAGCCTAAAATGTAAAGAGTAAAATAATAATAAGTAAAGATCAACCTGAGAAATATGTGAGCTACCATTTCACTTCAAAGTATTCCATGTGTGGGTTCTGGGAGCCCTATTTGGGGGGGGGGGGGCAAGAATAGACCCACTGGCTCCCCAATAAGCATGTTGTGTTGACTACGACGTGGTGCTGACCACATCACCCATCTTGTGCCGATTGGTCTATAAAATACAGGTCTAGCCCTATATGCCCTATACGCCTAAAGGCGTGGAAAAAGGTCCTTTACATTATTTTTAAGTGATGACTAACTGGAGGCTTCCTTCAAAGTCAAAGTGCATCTGCCTGAGAGGCATGGAACCAACAGTTGGCATACAAATTTCAGATCTGTAAAACGGATGTGCATGCAACACTAAGGCTCTGGATGAACAGCTAAAACTTTCTACCAGAGTTTACAGCTGGTGAGCTCGGAAACGAAGAAAAAAGTTCAAAGTATTTTATGTGGAGACCAGTTTGTTCTGAAACATTTTGGAGATATTCTGTTTTTTTTGGGATTTCTGGGTGTGTTTTTGGGGGAATTTTGTCAACCCATTTGATACATATATTTGTGTCCTAATCCACTGAGTAAGTAAAGTAAAGGTTCCTTTTCCATGTCTTTAGGCATATAGGGCATATAGGGCATATAGGGCTAGACCTATATTTTTACAGACAAATCGGCACAAGATGGGTGATGTGGTCAGCATCACGCCGGCCGCCTTTACTTCCCAGGACTGCACCCAGTACCCACTCAAGGCTGGGTCAACCTGGGAGTCAAGGTTATTTTTGAAAAATGTCCGGCTCCACCAGGGAGTGAACCCACAACCTTCTGATCAGCAAGTGAGTGTCTTGCCACTACGCCACGGTGACTCCGAAAGCATTATGAGTATTTTTTTGGGCATTTGACTAGCCTGGCAATACGGCAAAAGCTACCAACGCTGAACTAGGCAGGTTACTTCATAACTGTTTTGTGCTGCCCTAGTCATCATCATCATCAGGTACCTTGCCGACTGGCATGGGCGATCATGCCTCTCCATAATCTGCGATCTCCTGCAGCTTGTATCAGTTCGTGTGCCGACACACCTCCATGCCATGCAACAAGACTGTCAAGCATCTTCTCTCGTTGTCTTCCTCTATTTCTCCTTCCACAGATCTTTCCAGTGGTCACAACATGTTGTATTTTCCCTCTTTTCTTAACATGGCTGAAAAATGATGACTGTCTCCTTCTGATGTCTGTGATAAGTTGTCTTCGGGCTACCACCTCTTTCAAAACCTCTTGGTTGCTCTTTTTGGCTGTCCAAGGTATTCTAAGCATTCTTCTGTAAAACCACATCTCTGAGGCCTCTACCGATTGTCCAGGATTCACATCCATATGTAAAAACTGGATGTATGTAGCAAGCAAGAATTCTTTTTCTAATTCTCAATGACAAGGATATATTGCACAAGATGTTTTCATTTTATAAAATGCAGTTTTTGCCTGTCCTATTATGTTTCTTATCTCAGTTATGCATCTTCCATCTGGTGCTATCCATGTGCCCAGATACTTAAATTTCTGTACTTGTCCTAAAATAACACCATCAACTTTTATTACATACTTAGGAATACTTTGTTTCTTTGATACCACCATTACTTCTGTCTTCCCATTATTCAAATATGTTTCAAGCTGCCCTAGTACAACTGTGAAACATATTCAACAATAGTACAAACACCAGAACATGTTATTAACATAATAAACATCATTATTGTCTGGAACTGTACAGGCATTGGATACTTCCTCCCATATGCAACGTCAGCTGCACATAAAAAAATCCTTAAGGACAGGCTATACCCCCAGATTAAATTTGATTTAATCTGTTGGAAACAATGCTTTCTGTAGGGTCAAACTAGTTGAAGATTGAAGGAAAATTAATTTTGGGAGCTAAAGTCAAAATTTTTTACCGATTTTGACTCAAAATGTTATATTTTATGCAGAAAATTGCCAAATTTGTACTCAACATTTGCAAAGATATTTGAGAAACTAATAAAGATGGCTTAATGCAAATTTTCACATACATTAAACATTATATTTTAAACTTATTGTGCTAAATACTATTCACTTAAAGCAACCGTTTAATAGTTTTGTTCATTTATGTGGTACATTACTGTGTTTTCCCCCCCAAATTTAGGGGTTAGGGTTATCATAAATGACAAAAACACATGACATGGGAATATTAAAAACAAAAACTTTAAAAAAAAAAACGATTTTACACACGTCACTAAGAAATTGCATAATTCTTAAATATACATTTGACAACCCCCTCCCCCCTCCCCAAAAAAAAATTTACAGGCATATATATCATCATCATCATCAGGTGCCTTGCCGACTGGCGTGGGCGATCATGCCTTTCCATAATCTGCGATCTCCTGCAGCATGTATTCTATATACATATATATAAAGGAAGAAATTATCAACATGAATTAAGTAAAGCATTAAATGGAATACATTTCAAAAAAGCCATTTGGTTCACTAGAAAACCCTCGTGGAATACTAGTTATAGTAAATATATTCAGAACCTGACCTCCTAAATGCTGCACAGGTACAAACACAACCAGTGGCATTAACATAAACATTTTACTGTAAAGCTGAGCTGAGACGATTCAAGAAAAGATATCTCAGTACTCAAGGCATACCCAAAAGCGCTCCGTCCCCACGTTACTGTAGAAAAGTCAGTTAAGTAACATTTACAGGCAAGTCAGATAATCCATACCTCAGTCCTACTGTCAGAGTTTTCTCCCTTATCCCAGAAAAGGAAGCCAACTTGATTCCGGGAGTGAATGCCATAAAGTGAGCGGGGCTGTAACAAACAGAAAGGGTACTTTAATACAACAGCTCAACTAAGTCACAAATAATGCTTTTTTTTAATGCTTACTTTTCTTTTCATATGTAGTTATGTGTCGTTCTTCTTCTCCTGGCCCTATATCCCCCAGTGGAGCATAGGCCCTCAACCAACTCAAGCCATGTCATCCCATTCCTTGCTACTGCATGCATCTCACCTCATGAAGTCCCTAGAATTTTATCAAATTTATGTTTCTTTAAGGTCGGGTGAAGGCTGCCTGATGAGTTTTTGTTTTAAAGACAAATGACCAACCTGGCAATGAGGCAAAAAGCAAACCAGCCTGCCGATTTGGTAAAATCCGACCAGCCTGGCAATGTGGTAAAATCCGACTAGCCTGGCAATGTGGCAAAACCTGACCAGCCTGGCAATGTGGCAAAACCTGACCAGCCTGGCAATGTGGCAAAACCTGACCAGCCTGGCAATGTGGCAAAACCTGACCAGCCTGGCAATGTGGCAAAACCTGACCAGCCTGGCAATGTGGCGAAACCTGACCAGCCTGGCAATGTGGCAAACCCACCCACACTGGACTAAAGGTTACTTCACAATCTCGAGGGGGGCTGCGTTGTCTCGAGGCAAGGTCTCCGCCTCGAGTGCTTGAGGTTCCGGGTTCAATCCCCAGTAAAGGCTGGGATTTTTTTTCACGTGGACTTGGACTTCTAGTAATTCCCCCTGATCTCTGGGTAGTGAGATCAGACGCCCGTGTGTGTTGCTGCGCACGTAAAAAAATTGCTTGGCATTTGGAAATCAAAAAGAGTAGCATCACGATGCTGCCTGGGGAAAGATTTGGAGTAGAAAATCTACCCAAAGTATTTCAGTAATCTCGCCATGCTACAGAGCCTGTGCACTGTGCTGAGCTTCTTGGGACTCAGACTTGAGTTAGAAGAAGAACGAAGCACTTATGGGTTACTATCCGTGTGCCATGACGTTGATCTGTTTATCAAACCTTAAACCCCACAATCTCGGATTTGTACATGTTTGATTCCTATTCTAGAAATTTTACAGAATGCAATCCTAGAAGGGAGAAACATCATCCTGTACCTTGTCAAATTTGGTAGACATTTATGTCTTTCATAAGATCTAGATTATAGTTTTCTGGATTAACTCTCTCCATTATATTCTTTCAGGCCCCTGACTCAGACAATGGAGCATTATTTCTTTTTGTCTGGCGTTGCCTCTTTTACCACAGATCACTTCCACCATCACATCTCTCTCTCTCTCTCTCTCTGTCATCATCATGTGCCCTGCCAACTGGCGTAGGCGCTAATGCAGGGCCACAGATCACGATCCCTTGTTGCCTGGAACAGCTCTCTTGATGATATCCCTCCATGCCATAGTTTCAGCCCATCCAGCATCATCTCTCTTGGTCTGCCTCTACCCCCTTTTTCTACTGATCTTTTTAGTTGTCATAATGTTCTCCAATGTCTCTCTTCTCATTATTTTGCTAAAGAACAGTGTTTGTCTCTTTCTTATTGTTGTATATAGAGATCTACTTTCCTTAGCTTCTTTCAAGAAATCATTGTTAGTTACTCTGGCTGTCCAAGGTTATTCGTAACATTTGTATCAGAAACCAAATCTCTGTTGCTTCCAAATTCTTTTTAATTTATTCATTTACATACCAAGATTTGCCAGCAGAACAGATTCTATGTAACATTTCAGCACCCTCTTTCTGACATTAATTGAGAGCTATATATTGCATAAGATATTTTTTATTTTTCTGAAATGCAGCTTTTGCTTGACCTAATCTGCTTTTAATCTCTGTAACACATTTTTTACCTGATGATATGATCGTTCCCATATATTTGAATTTATTGACTTAGTTAAACTTTTTCCTTCAATTGAAATATCACAACGTGGAGTTATCTTCTTCTTTGATATAACCATTACTTAGGTTTTTAAATATTCAATGAAAGTCCTTTCTTAGCACTCTCCATCTCCACAATATCAAATAGTTGCTGTAAATCAGCTGCTCTCTCTATCATAGGACAATATGTCTGACACACAGATACATCACCCACCAAGAGTTCCCCACTCTGTCTCCCTCTCTCTATTATTTATGACATACAGATACATCACCCACCAAGAGTTCCCCACTCTCTCCCCCCCCCCCCCCTCTCTCTTTTTCTCTCTCTACCATGGGACAATATGTCTGACACAAAGATACATCACCCACCAAAGGTTTCCCCCTCCTGTCATACAAGAGTCTCCCTCCCCCCCCCTCATCACCCACCAAGAGTTTTTCTCTCTCTACCATGGGACAATATGTCTGACACAAAGATACATCACCCACCAAAGGTTTCCCCCTCCTGTCATACAAGAGTTCCCCACTCTGTCTCCCTCTCTCTATTATTTCTGACACACAGATACATCACCCACCAAAGGTTTCCCCACTCTGTCTCCCTCTCTCTATTATTTATGACATACAGATACATCACCCACCAAGAGTTCCCCACTCTGTCTCCCTCTCTCTATTATTTCTGACACACAGATACATCACCCACCAAAGGTTTCCCCCTCCTGTCATACAAGAGTTCCCCACTCTGTCTCCCTCTCTCTATTATTTCTGACACACATATACATCACCCACCAAAGGTTTCCCCCTGCTGTCATACAAGAGTTCCCCACTCTCCCCCCCCCTCTCTCTATCATAGGACAATATGTCTGACACACAGATACATCACCCACCAAAGGTTTCCCCCTGCTGTCATACAAGAGTTCCCCACTCTCCCCCCCCCTCTCTCTATCATAGGACAATATGTCTGACACACAGATACATCACCCACCAAAGGTTTCCCCCTGCTGTCATACAAGAGTTCCCCACTCTCCCCCCCCCTCTCTCTATCATAGGACAATATGTCTGACACACAGATACATCACCCACCAAAGGTTTCCCCCTCCTGTCATACAAGAGTTCCCCACTCTGTCTCCCTCTCTCTATTATTTCTGACACACAGATACATCACCCACCAAGAGTTCCCCACTCTGTCTCCCTCTCTCTATTATTTCTGACACACAGATACATCACCCACCAAAGGTTTCCCCCTTCTGTCATACAAGAGTTCCCCACTCTGTTTCCCTCTCTCTATTATTTTTGACACACATATACATCACCCACCAAAGGTTTCCCCCTCCTGTCATACAAGAGTTCCCCACTCTGTTTCCCTCTCTCTATTATTTCTGACACACATATACATCACCCACCAAAGGTTTCCCCCTGCTGTCATACAAGAGTTCCCCACTCTCCCCTCCCCTCTCTCTCTATCATAGGACAATATGTCTGACACACAGATACATCACCCACCAAAGGTTTCCCCCTCCTGTCATACAAGAGTCTCTCCCCCCCCCCTCTCTTTTTCTCTCTCTACCATGGGACAATATGTCTGACACACAGATACATCACCCACCAAAAGTTTCCCCCTCCTGTCATACAAGAGTTCCCCGTTGTGGGTGTAAGGTGTAGCCTTGCCGGTCAGTGCCAGGTTCAGTAAGCTCTGCGAGACGTCATCTGTGTCAGTCAGCAGCCTCGCTTTCACGTCTCGGTCAACTTGTAAGTCTTCATACAACCTGAACATATGTTCGTTTTTTTAAGTATCCAGAAACCATGAGTTGTAAACCCTTTGGCTCGGTACTATGGATATCGCAACCCTTTGGCCTTGATTCCATTATAGGTACCGTGAATCTGGGAGAAATGGCTTTTCTGCCTACCCCGTGGAGTGAACCTTGACCACAAGGAGTTCGTCACCTGGCCACCGCGAAAGTCAGGGTTAACCAACTACACTAGAGAGCCGGTCATCCTGGACATATTTACAGTACCGCAGGATAAGTTATGATATAAGGAATGTCAACTGACATGGGATACCATGGGCAGAAAAGCAGCAAATCGGCAGCAATGGAGATCACTTGTGAATGCCTTATGTGTCAACAGTGAGATGTAGAGGATATAGATAGGATAAAAGTAAAGTAAAGTAAAGATCCCTTTTCACGCCTTTCGGCGCATCGGGCAAATGGGCAGAGCGTCCCATATTTTTACAGACCATCAGCACTCTGTGGGTAATGTGGTCAGCATTACGCCGGCTGTCTTTACTTTCCCAGGACAGCCCATCCTGGTACCCATTTTAGGCTGGGTCGACCTGCGACGTCCCATACCATGACAAAAATCCACGCAGCCTGCAGTGGGTTTCGATCGCGGTATGCTGGCTCACGAGTCGGACTCGCAACGCCTTAGCCACGGACGCCGCTAGATAGGATAAGTTACCTTAATTATTTACAAGGTAAATTTATGTATGACAGAAAATGGGATGATTTCAAGGGAAGAAAAGAAATAAGAGAAATGGCTCGGCAACTCGTCCAAATCCAAGTCCTTTTGAGAAAAAAAAATTAAAAAGTTGACCACTTTCAGACTGCTGCTAACTAGCCGAGGCTGCTAATAGTCTCCGCCTATATTTGTGGTCTGGGTTATTTGCATCACTTTCATGACTAAATTTTAGAATTCCGCCATTTATGGGCTTGATGCTTCTCTCTGAGTCAGACCGCTCATCCTCCACCCTGTTGTTAGCTGTTCGTTTCTTTCCTTTTCTTATCTGGTGTTTCCTCTTGGTGTCATCTCTCTCTGATTTGGGGCTCGGCAACCATTAGCAGCCACAGTTATGAGACAGAGAAGAGTGTGCTACACTGGATACATTTTGTAAAGAAACGAACAGAGAATTATCATTAAAGGACCCTTTTCCGCGCCTTTAGTCTATAGAGCATATATAATATATTTTTAAAATAGACCAATCAACACAAGATGGGTGATGTGCTCAACATCACGCTGGCCACCTTTACTTTCCCGGACTGCACCCGGTACCCACTCAAGGCTGGGTCGACCTGGAAGCCAAGGTCACATTTGAAAAAAGTCCGGCTCCGCTAGGGAGTGAATCCACAACCTTCTGATCCACGGCGAGTGCAGAGAATTATCAAGCAGGGACTAAAATGGGAAATAAAAGGGTTGAAGAAGGGAGGGTGTCCAAATGAAACCTCAAAAATGAATGTCGATGAGGGATGCCAAAAGGGCTGAACTGGATTCCACCCCTGCCCCCATAAACAGTCACCGTATACAGTGTACTTGTTAGGGAGCAGTGTATCTTTTGCCTCCTTTCCCCTCCCCCACCCATTTTTCCCTAAATAAAGAGCCCTAGAAGCCATACTGGGAGATCATTTATATGATTTCAAATCTCTCCCCTCTCTCTAATCTCTGCTGCCCCCCTTTGTGTTGTTCTATCCCTGCCTCTACTTCCAGGAACCAGTTCTTCCATTGCTGTTCCTTCTAAACCATAGTGACGTTTCTATCTATCTATATTCTCTTCATGTCACATAAGGCATTCACAAGTGATATCCCTTGTTGCCGGTCTGCTGCTTTTCTGCCCATGGTATCCCATGTCAGTTTACATTCCTTGATTTCTTGTTCTATTGTCCTTCTCCAGGTTTCCTTAGATCGTCCACGTCTCCTTTTTCCATCTGCTGTCCACCGGAGAGCTGTTTTTTGCCAGAGTGTCACAAGGCATTCTGCAAACATGTCCAAACCATCTCCATCGTCTTACTTTGGTAACATTTGCCAGTGATGCTCATTCTGTTTTCCTCCTCAGTTCTCCATTTGTGATCTTGTTTGACCAAAATATTCATAGAATTCTCCTTAAACATTTTTTGGGGGAAAAGGCTCAAGTTTATGCTTAACAATATCTGGAAGTCAAAGGGATTTAGTTTAAAGACAAAACTCAGAATATACAAGAGCAAAATTTTAGGAATACTATTATACAACAGTGAGTGTTGGAAAATGACCGTGGGAATTACACAGTGATGATTTTAGCATGACAAAAGTAGTTCAGTTTCCCCAGACATGATGCAGTTTATGAGCCAGTCCGCTCCTTTGTACGGGCCTCGCTGACTCTTTGCCACTGCTGCGGGAGAGATGAGTGACTGGAAGGGCTGAACACAACACAGGCCTGGGTGCCCAATTTTCAAAATTTTTGTAAAGCTTGTTTATTGGTTATATATTTTATCTGATGTGGTTAGGGCCTTGTGGGAGTACAGGTACAATTCGAAGGAGCAAATGGATCACCACAGTCTGGTGAGGGTGATGCAGCAGGGGGGTGACAAGGGGATCTGGTCCATGCTTGATGCTCAGAGGAAAGGAAAGACTGACGTATAATCAGAATGCTACAGGCACCATTGGTATTAGCTGCTAAAAATGGGGATGGAGCGTTTATGGGAATGCCCTAAGTGCTGTGATGTCAGTTTATGAATCAACTCAACTCATATTTTGTCTTCATTTATCAACAGTATTCTCCCCATTTTTGTTCCAAGAGTTTGTTAAAATCCGATGTGTTGGGCTGATACTGCAGCCTAGCTGTACACCACAACACCATGTGAAAATTGCCCTTTTAAAAAAAGGACGCTGAAGAAAAAAAAAAACAAATCCACAGTACTTTAAGAATTGTTTAGCAACATGAAATTTTAAAAGTGTTAATTCCCTTTTTTTCCCTAAATGGTTAAATGTGATACTCACTTCTGAAGAGTTCTGGATAGAATCAGACTGTAGAGGAATAGTATGCAGCCATTTCCATTCATGGACTGAAACTGTGGAATAAATATTTGTGAGAATAAATTACAAGGAAACTGTGACAAAACGGGAGGATAATTTCAGTCCGGCAAGAGTTAATTGCAAGTTTTAGTTAAAAGAATTGCGCACGTAAAATAAATATATTTAAACATAGATGCTAAAAGAATAAAAAGGTACGAAGGCGCACATAATTTATGACGTATTGTGGTGTTACTAGGAGATCTAATCCCGTCACAACACAGAACGATTGCCAGCCATACCATCGGCCTAAAACCCACAATAATAATACCTTATACGAGTTCAGGTTCCCGTGTTACCGTAGTCCTGCCTGCCTGTTTACCAGAGGACCAAAATCCCGTGCTCCCGTATTCAAGTCTGCCTGTTTACCAGAGGGCCATAATCCCGTATTCCCGTTTTACGCTATGCCTGTTACCTGTGGATTGTGAACCACCATCCCTGTTACCTGTGGATCGTGAGCTGCCATTCCTGTTACCTTGTGAATTGGGAACCAGACGGTATAGAATGAACAACCGAGATTTCACAGATGAATGTCGCAGTTAGGCGAGGACTATAACAGTCGCAGCCAGAATCTTGTACATTCCTCCCAGAGAAGCTGCAGTTGGACACATCCCGTATATCGTAAAGCTGAGTGTTACTGAATATTTGTATAAATTAATGTGGTGTCATGATGATACATTTATTTATTTTCTCTGTGTTAATTTGAAAATTGTTGAATTCAATATCAGTATTTTATCAATACAGTTGTGGTTTAGAAATTCCATTTATCGATTTCATCGTATCAAATTTACTTCTTCGGTAGACTAAAGATTGTTCATTGCAATTTATTTGAGTTAAATTTACAAAGTTTTGACTTTGGTGGTTTTCTGAATTTCTTTAGGACATTTTCGGGGATTCACCCTATTCTTTAACTTTCTGTATTCTCCTTCCTCTATTTTCCAGAACTCAGGGACCGTTATAATTCCCCTAGACTTATTTAATTCGAGCCCTGTAAGTTATTTGGAAGGATATAGGGGATCTCCAGGCGACGATAGATTCCGCCAACAATAGTTGATTACAATTGGGGTCTCTTACGCGGGATTTTTCAAAAGTTAGGTCATTAAAAGTAGTCATTAATAAGAAATTGGTAGGAATTAAAAAAAAAAAAAAAAAAATATTAGCCAAAAATTAACTTTAGGGAAAATAATATAATAACTTTACACTTGTGTTAATTTGATTGGTGTTTGCGTGTGTTCTTTTAAAGTATATTCTGCAGGTAAAATGGCAACAAGACCCTCACTTATGGAGATGGCGGAGCTGGGGAAAACTCTTGGTTATGCTGGCGAAGAATTAAAGGCATATCTTCAAGAGATACAACGAGAATGGCGACAGGAGGACCGTGAAAGGCGTCAAGAGGAGAAAGAGCGAGAGGAGAGAGAAAGAGTTGAACGTTTGCAACAAGAGGAGAGAGAAAGAGCTGAACGTTTGCAACAAGAGGAGAGAGAAAGACAAGAACGCATCAGACTAGCTGAGATAGCTGCTGAGAAAGAACGAGAGATGAGAGCTCATGAACTCCGTCTCAGAGAGCTTGACTTACAATCTCAGTCTACCTCTAGTACCGCAGTTAATGCGCAATCTTCTACCTCTGAGGCACATTCTTTTGGCCATCCTCACCTTCTTGGGCCGATGTCTTTTCCTTTTCCGCAGTTTAATGAACGCGAGGATAGAATGGATGTGTTTTTGGAAAAATTCGAAAACGTTGCTAGGTCTTATTTGTTGGATAAAGAGAAGTGGTGTCTGAAACTTTCACTGTCTTTAAGAGGTCCTTCTTATGAATGTTATTCGAGATTGCCTCCTGGTCAAGAGACCAACTTCGAGTTCTTGAAAAATTCTTTGTTGAAGAGATATGAGTTGACGGCCTCTGCATATCGTAACAAATTTCGTAATGCTAAAAGAGAGCCGGGAGAAACCATTTCTCAATTCTTTTCAAGAATTAAATCTTATCTGCTGAAATGGCAGAGTTTAGCATCATTTACCCAGACCTATGAAGATCTAGAGGAAATGATATTGGCTGAACAGCTAAAAGAGTCCATGTCAAAACCTCTCCAAACCTTTCTGACTGAGAACGGTGCGGAAAGAATTGCGGACATATTAAAGCTGGCTGAGAGATTTGATTTGGCACACCCTGAACAGGTGGGCGCCAGGGCAAAGATGCACTTTTCAAAATCCCCTCCCAAATTTACCGAAAAGCCAACAGAACGTAACACACATAGGGAACCTGAATTTCGTAATGGTAAGTTTAATACACCAAACACTAACAACACCAATTATAAGTACAATCCACAAGATAATCGAAGGGGTGACGGTCGTGGTCAGCAATCGTCAGAGTGGAGGGGCCGGCTTTATTGTAAGTATTGTCGTCTGAATACACATAATACAGCAGACTGCCGAAAGAAACCCCCTCAACTCTGCGCCGCCTGTTTAACAAATGGTAAACAGGAAAATACCAGGATGAACTCTCATGATGGGGAGAGACCTCCTGTTGTGGATACCATTCTTTTGAACGGCAAAGAAGTAACCTGCCTGTTTGATACGGGTCTGTTATTCGATGCCTTGGTTTCTACAGAACTCGTTGACCCAACGCAGTACACTGGGGAATTTATAGAGATGCAGACTGCTGCACAGGAGTCTGAGACATTAAGATTACCTCTTGCCAAGGTAAACATTGACTGCAAATATGTAAAAGGAACTATTGTTGCGGGTTGTCTCCCTAACCCAATATTTCCAGTTTTACTAGGATGCAAATATTTGTATCTTGCAGTTCCAAAGACGCCTATGCTAGTTGGGGCCATGGATACCCAGTCATCAACCAAAGCATCAGCAGTATCTGATCAAGAACCCCAGAATCCTTTACCAAAGGACATAAGTGCTGCGCAACAACAGGACTCATCATTAAAGTCCTGCTTCCGGAAGTTGCCTTATGCCCATCAACCTCCTGAAAGAGGAGACTTCTATATGAAGAAAAATTTATTGTACCGGAGAGCAGGGATAGCAGAACGAGAGTATGGCCAACTCGTTGTTCCCTTGCCCTACCGGAAAACTATCCTCCATATGGGACACACACTAGCATATAGTGGCCATATGGGGATAGCGGCAACTTCCCAAAGAATTTCCTGCCATTATTATTGGCCAGGAATGTCGGGGGACATTAAGAGATATGTGCGCTCGTGTCCAGAGTGTCAACGATTTTCTCCGAGACACTCAAACCCGCCGGTAACCCTGGGAAACATGCCTATTATGCATGAACCTTTCCAGAGAGTAGCGGTCGACATCATTGGACCTCTGCCTCGGACGAGGAAGAGGAATGCATATATCCTAACATTAGTGGATACCTGCACAATGTGGTCAGAGGCCCTACCGTTACCCAGTATTGATTCAAAACAGGTGGCTAATGCCCTTGTGGCTATTTTTACACGTTTAGGGTTTCCTCACCAAATCCTGACTGACAAAAAATCCCAGTTTCGGGGAAAACTGATGGATGATGTACTCCAGATTTTCCAGAACAGCCATATCCCTATGAGTCTGTACCATGCTCAGAACCAGGGAACAGCAGAGAAATTGACTAGACCTCTAGTCACACTTTTGAGAGAATTGTCTCAGATCAAAGTAGACATGTGGGATGAATATCTTCCGGCAGCCCTCTCTGCATATAGGGAAGTTCCCCATATCACAACAGGTGTTCCTCCAGAGACCTTGTTGTTTGGTCGTCCAATTCAAGGGCCATTGTCAGTCCTGTTGCAGTCATGGACGAATGAGAAGTTGGACCAGACTGTGGTAACCACTTCCAAATACGTGGAAGAACTGAAAGCGAAAATAAAATTAGGCTGGAACTTGTTTGGAAAATGCTGGAAGAAAATTAAAGCAAAGTTGACTTCTAATTTTAGAAGAAAGGTGAAAAGTAGGAATCTGAAAGTAGGAGATAAAGTTATGGTGTTGTTACCATCAGTCAGTGAGAAGATGGAAATTGGTTTTCAGGGACCTTTTCCTGTGGTGGATAAAGTTTCCCGCAGACAGTTTGCAATTTCTATAAATGGGAAAGTAAGAAGTTTTCATATAAACTTGCTTAAGAAATTCCAGGAGAATACTTTTTGTTCTCCATAACGGGGGTATCCATTTAGCTAATGGGGTACTGAATCTTGAGGTAGTGATATTGCATGGAAAAGGTAACAATATCTAGATACACACATAATATAATCAATGTCAAATGATTTCTTGAAATAAAAGAATGGTATATATTAAATTCAGTTCTCAAGAGAGTAAGGACACGATCCTTGTGGGAGACTCCGCACAGCGCAGCCATCCCTGACTGAATAAATGATACCTTCTATTATAAAGAAGGAAAGTAGAGTCACTAGGTCACTAAAATTATAAATTAGTTTGCCGACTTTAACTTAATGATATAAAATAATTCCTCTTTTACATTCGGGTCTCAAATGAGCGAGAACATGTGCCATGTGAGAGGTTTTGCTAGCTAGCTAGGAATCCTCCCTGACTGAAAAGTTTTCGGTTCTCGAGCGAGCTTGGTCTTGATTCTTGTAGGAGATTTCGTCAGATGACCGAAATTCTGCCCTAACCGAATGAGATGATCTAGATACACATATAAGCACCGGAATTCCAGCAATCACTGTGAAATACATGTAGGCTCCTCCCAAGATGAAGTAACCTCTTCCGTTGAGAACTCTCCGTTTATTTTTAAACATCATAATTCGGGCACAATGTCCACAAAATTAAAATTTTATACACATACATTTTATATTTGCATAGTGGATGATGAAATGTGTGAGATTGCAAGAAAATAATAATTTTAATTTTAACTCTTTGGGAACTGAAATTTCCTCTATTTAAATTTCGTAACTGAAATTTTCTTTTCCGGGGGCATATGTGACAAAACGGGAGGATAATTTCAGTCCGGCAAGAGTTAATTGCAAGTTTTAGTTAAAAGAATTGCGCACGTAAAATAAATATATTTAAACATAGATGCTAAAAGAATAAAAAGGTACGAAGGCGCACATAATTTATGACGTATTGTGGTGTTACTAGGAGATCTAATCCCGTCACAACACAGAACGATTGCCAGCCATACCATCGGCCTAAAACCCACAATAATAATACCTTATACGAGTTCAGGTTCCCGTGTTACCGTAGTCCTGCCTGCCTGTTTACCAGAGGACCAAAATCCCGTGCTCCCGTATTCAAGTCTGCCTGTTTACCAGAGGGCCATAATCCCGTATTCCCGTTTTACGCTATGCCTGTTACTTGTGGATTGTGAACCACCATCCCTGTTACCTGTGGATCGTGAGCTGCCATTCCTGTTACCTTGTGAATTGGGAACCAGACGGTATAGAATGAACAACCGAGATTTCACAGATGAATGTCGCAGTTAGGCGAGGACTATAACAGTCGCAGCCAGAATTTTGTACATTCCTCCCAGAGAAGCTGCAGTTGGACACATCCCGTATATCGTAAAGCTGAGTGTTACTGAATATTTGTATAAATTAATGTGGTGTCATGATGATACATTTATTTATTTTCTCTGTGTTAATTTGAAAATTGTTGAATTCAATATCAGTATTTTATCAATACAGTTGTGGTTTAGAAATTCCATTTATCGATTTCATCGTATCAAATTTACTTCTTCGGTAGACTAAAGATTGTTCATTGCAATTTATTTGAGTTAAATTTACAAAGTTTTGACTTTGGTGGTTTTCTGAATTTCTTTAGGACATTTTCGGGGATTCACCCTATTCTTTAACTTTCTGTATTCTCCTTCCTCTATTTTCCAGAACTCAGGGACCGTTATAATTCCCCTAGACTTATTTAATTCGAGCCCTGTAAGTTATTTGGAAGGATATAGAGGATCTCCAGGCGACGATAGATTCCGCCAACAATAGTTGATTACAGAAACAACTTGATAAGATACAAGCAGGATCTAGACAAGAAAGTAGTGAGGTCTTGTCCAAAATTATCCATGTGCCTTAGTAATTTGAAAAAAAATATTTTTTTTTAAGCACATCTTGCATCTGAAGTTAACTCTTTGAGTCCCAGAGGGTTTAGCATCCCAGGCCCAAGTGGTAGTAAAGAGAGGTGTAAAATCGGTGCATCTTGCGTTTACTAGGCTACTAGGTGGGAACCTATGAACATATGATACGCTCCTTGGGACTCAAAGAGTTAAGATACACAAATATATTCGGATTCCCCTACTTAAATTTCACTCACCCACTCACTCACTCATCTCACTCACTCACTCACACACACATATACACACAAGTAAACAAACACACATATAATCTGACCTCCATACTTAGGTCATAAACACACATTTACACATACATTAACACACACACACATACACACACCTACACATACACGAACACACACACACATACACAATCTTCCTTCTTAGACCACACAAAAATAATCCAAGCCTGCAGTAACATCTGTTTGTCAGGGGCAGAACAGATCCTGGGTTACAATAACTGCCGCTAGCTTCAGTAATCCTGGTTCGTCTCAGGGTATTGACTTTTAAGATTCTGACATTTTTCACAGCAACAAAACAAAACAAAAAAGGTCACAGTTATTCGACCGGCCTTCCTGAATGTAGAAAATAAGAAGGTTAGAGAAACGAGTAGGCTGCCAAGGTGGAACTACAAGAAGACTGACTGGACAATGTTCAAGCACCGCACCAGTATACTGCTTGGAAATCTCAGCGTAGACCAGGATATAAACAAAGAAGTTAAAGAATTTAACAGCAAATGCGTACTACAGGCAGCAGGAGAATCAATACCAAAAGGTGCCCGTAAGCATTACAAGCCATACTGGAATAGTGAACTATAAAATTTACATAACGAAGTGGAAACATCTAGAAAGAAAGCAGAGACCAGGCCAAACCAAGAACATCACAATAACTACCAGCATGCAAAAGCAAAATTTGTTAGGGCAAAACTGCAGGTTAGAGTAATCTACCCTGGCTCCTGGGGTAGCAGACTGGATGCCTAATCTTCTCAGACTAGGGCCAGAAACAAGGAGGTAAAAGTAGTCAAGTAAGTTGTATCCTACTGTTTCTGTTTTAACAGCAGATCAACATCATGGCACAATGGTGGTAACCCATAAGTACTCCGTTCTGCTTCAAACTCTAACCTAAGTCTGAAGAACCTTAGTGCACAGACTCTGTAGTACCGGCGAGGATCCTGAAATACTGTGGGTAGAATTTTAACTTCAAATTTTGACTGGGCAGCACTGTTAGGCTACTCTTTTTGATTTCCAACTGCCAAGAGATATTTTTTAGGTGCATAACAATACACAAGGGCGTCCGATCTTACTATCCAGAGACCGCAGAAAATTACTATAAGTCCATGTAAAAAAAAACAGCCTTCACTAGGGCCTGAAACTGGAACCTCCAGCACTCGTGGCGGATACCATGCCTCGAGAACACTCTACCTACCCCCCCCCCCCCAACCCCCCCCAATTTCTACAGATTCATCATACCTCCACCAACAAGGCCAGAATTCAGAGAATCCTTACAGAATATGTATCCAACATCTAAAAATACAAAATTTCACAAAACAATGTTTTACAGTGTACGTCTTCTTCTTCATGTTCAACCTGCTGTTGACACTTGCAAAAAGTTCTGGTTGTTCATTCATTTCTGGACTTTGGTCTTATTTCAAAACCTAAGTTTTTATGCACACACGTTTTACAGATCTGGCTTTTTTTAAAAACATATTTTTGGTTCCTTGTCTCTTAGGCAGATGCTCTCTGACTTCAAAGTAAACTCCTAATTAGTAGACTCTTAAGACATGCTTGTTAGGCTGCAGTTAGTCTTCTCCTTTTTGTTCCCCAAAATGGGGTCCCGGAACCCACACAGATGATTAAAGTCTGCAAATACCACTATTACCTGTCCCAAATGTCTTTTGACAAACTGCTGCGCTTCTTCGTACTTCTTGAACTCAAAAATATGAACCTATCAGCAGTGAAACAAAACAAAGTATGATATTAAATTATTATCTTAGTTGGTGAATGTATGTCTGCAGTGCTAAAGTAAAAGCTAGTGAATGAATAACAACTTTCTGTGTCCATTCATCCCAAGACAAGTCTATGCTTGAAGAGTTATGTACTGAGTTGAGTCAAGAATTTACATCACAGCACTCGGGGCATTCAAATGCTTGCTCTGACCTCATCTTCAGCAGCCAGCCCAGAGTTCCAATACTGATTGTACCAGTCACAATCTGGTTATATCTCCATCTTGCCTTACTTCTGAGTGTAGTGAGCCAGCCAGACCCTCAGGCTACACCCGGGTGCCTCATTCTCTCCAGGCCATAATAATCTTGTTTCTCTACTGATTCCGTTTCTTTTTCCCAAAGGGCCTTGACCACATCTGCCTTGTCATGTATTAATTTACCAACCAAATGCAGACTCCCTTCTCCCTAAACCCTTTCATCAAGATACTGAATCTGACAGTATCCCCAGCTGCTTCTTTAGCTGTGCTTAAATGAACAAACAGCTAATAATAACGGACCTGGCTTTCCGTGTTGATATTGCATAACACCAGGGATGGGAAATGTTCTGTAGAATAAAGGTGGCTGGTGTGATATCGACTACATCATTCCTCTTCTTCACCTTCACCAGCTGTAAACTCTGTTGGAAAGTTCTGGTTGTTCATCCACTTCTGAACTGCAGTCCTGTTCCAGGACCTGAGTGTTGTGTGTGCATCAGTTTTACAGATTTGATTCACTTGAAAGCAAACTTTTGGTTCCTTGCCTCTCAGGCAGATGCACTCCGCCTTCAAAGGAAGCTCCCCAATTAGTTGACTCTTATGATATGCTTTTTGGTAGACAGTGGGTCTATTCTTGTTTTCCCCACAATGGGGCCCCGAAACCCACACAGGGATACTACACTATTCAATGAGCTTTAATTGTTTTATAAAAATATGGGATTAGCATCACATGACCAAAATCGACAAGGAATGAAAGAGGATTCTTTACTTTTGGCTGACAGAAGTACAAACATAAAAACCCATTAATGATGTCAGAGGGAAGATGTACCATAGAAACTCCCTCAGACAAAATTTTTTCTTTAAATTCAAGAAAAAAATTCAATAAATAAAATAAATTATACACACACACACATATACAAATACAATAAATTAATTTTAAAAAAATATTTAAAAAATTGTATTTTCTAACATGAAGAACAATTTTACACAATTTTCATTCACTCACTGAAGGTTAAAAAAAAAATCTGTGCATATTAGATAGAACCAGTTAAAACAAATCAGATAAGTGAAACAACATATAAAACACGGAGACAGGTAGATAAGCAGAGAAAATTTCCTAAACAAATTAAGAAAGCTATACTTAAATCAGACTGTGTTCTAGCTTATGGGGGCGTCCTGAGTGCTGTGATGTTGATTCTTAATTCAACATTCAATAAAAAAAAAAAAAACATACATACATACAAATTAGAGCTTGAATAGGTGATTATCACTATTTGGCCGATTATGAATAACGGGACCAACTGTTCGGCCGAAAACGAATAGTGTGTAGTTTATAAAATAAATCTAAAAAGACATTGATAATTTAAAATGTACGCTGAACTTTTACTTCACAAAATGTAGTACAGAATAGTAAACACTTAAAAACATTTTATGTTTGACATCCTTCGTTCAGTCTGTGGTAACTAATAACTAGGAATGAAAATATTTTAAGTATTATAACAAGTAACTAAACTTGTAAATTGTCACTACAGCTTAGTTAGTGAATGAAAGCTGCATTAGCTTTTAGTTAAATCAACTCTTCCATGTTGTCAGTTATAAGGCAGTGTATGCAGAAGCGGGTGTAAGGTAACCACTATTCGTATTTGGCCCGACTGCAAGTATTTGGCCGAATACCGAATAGTTATTAGGTCCACTATTTGGCCCAGAAGTGTATATGAAGAGAATGTTTGGTACAGCTCTAACACAAACACAAGTAGAGTGTTTCCATGAAAATCTTTTTAAGCAAACAACCTTCTCCGTGACTGAGTCCGGTTTATATCTGTGGTCAGGTCCCAGGCAGTGCTCCCCATCCTTGAGACAGACACAGCAATGTTTCTTCTCTCCCGCCTGCCACAACAACTCACACATGGCTCTCACTAGGGCACGTCTGCGTTCAAAATCATTCGGGTTCAGTGCACTGAAAGCAACAGGCCCAAAAAAGAATATTTGCGTTTAGAAAAAAAAATATATGCATTTAGTTGATTAGAAAGCATCTAGTTTGATTTCTCCTCATCCCCGTTTGGGTTCCGGGGTCTCATTGTGTGGGAAAACAAGAATAGACCCACTGCTTTTCCCCACAAGCATGTCTTAAGAGTCAACTAATTAAAGGTTTTCTTCGAAGTCGGAGTGCATCTGCATGAGAGACAAGGAACCAACAGACTGCATACAAATAAGACAGATCTGTAAAACGGATGTGCATGCAACGCTCAGGTTCTGGAACAAGTCAAAGATCCAGAGGTGGGTGAACCACCAGAACCTTCCACCAGAGTTTACAGCCAGTGAACAACAGAAAGAAGAGGATTTCTCCTTATAACACACATTAAACAAATTTTGTCCAATTTCTCTAACAAATTTTGTTTTCACATCTTTCTTGAAGGACTGGTAAATTTGTTTATCTCTTCATTCATGATACTGTTTGCATTTAAATCAGAAACTTTATTTTCATTGTCATTAGAAGCATAGATGCTGGAAACTTCGGTGGGGTTACTTGAGGTCCCTCAAAACTTTTTAGGAGGAGCTGCCCCCCCCCATCCCCCCTCCCTTCCTTTCCAAATTAGTTGAACCTTTTCCAGCAATTATGCTTGACTTGACTTAACTCTTTGAAGACTGGTGGCGCCAGAAGAATTTATCCTGATCACACTATTCACCAGTATACTGGCAAATCATGGAACACTTTAATTTTGTTCCTTTTGCGAGGAAAAACCAACTTTTATGAAAATGTCTTTTTTTAAAACTAGGAATAGCAAAAGGAAGTTATTTTGTCTGTGATGTTCCCCATGGCTTTTGCATGACTTTCTGATTTTTTTAAAAACTATTTAGATGTTTTACAATTTTTATGTGATTTTTCGATACCAAATGATAAGGGAAAAGGTCTAGAACTGTTCATACTACTCTGTCGTTGAATCTCTGCCGGATGGTGACAAGTTTTGATATTGTAACTGATATCTAAGTGACAAACCTATTGGAGATAGTTTAGTTTAGCATATGAAAATTGAACAAAATATTTCAATCAGATCATTGTTTCGATCAGCTGTGTTCCGGATTTTCAGTAGTTGTGAAATCTGACGTGTCATTCAAAGCTTATCATAACATCATAACAAGTATTTAAATTAATTGTTTCAAATAAAGACTAGCTGAAACATAATTGAACAGAGAAGGCATGTGAATGCTTAGAATTGGATAGCAGTGTTTTTGAACAAGAAAAAAAGTAAGGTAAGCACAACATATTTTTTAAAACAATCTTCAAATGTGTCTAACATCCTTGAATGTTGTGTGATTTTAATAATATTTTGTTAGAATACTTACATTTAAATAGTTTAGATTTATTCTGCACTCATTTATCTTTGATTTTATATATTATATGTCCTGATACAGCCTATACTTTTTCTTCAGGACGGTTTAAGCTTTTTCATGTTGCAGTAAAACAAAATTCCGCTCAAAACGAATGCTGCCCAAACACCAGAAAAAAAATGTGGTCCTGAAAGAGTTGACTACAATAATCCATGATGGCATTCCATATTTACCAGTATATTGTTAGGCCCGAGTTTGTCCTAAATTCTCTTTCTTGCTGTGCTCCCAGAATACCTTGCAGCGCCAGGACAGGAAGAGATCTCTGGAGCTAACCCTTATGTTTACTTCATATAAAGTACTTTTCAGCGTCTCTGATATTTCTGTGAACCATCTTCAGTGCAGTCGACCTCTGCGTCTGTTACCGCTGTATCTGTATAACATTGCTCTCTGTGGTGCCCTGTCTGATTCCTTTCTTCCAATAACAGTTAGTCAGCCAGGCTGATAAACAAAAAAGACTGAACCAGCTTAAACGGGTATCAAGAAATGTCCTGGCAATATAGACGGCCAGCATGATGCTGACCACATTCCCCACCTGGGGTTTGCGTGGCCTCGAGGTATAGCCTCCCAGGTTCAAGCCCCAGTGAAGGCTGGGATTTTTTCATGAGGACTTCTAGTAATTTCCCCTGGTCTCTGGGTAATAAGAATAGACGCCCGTGTTTATTGTTGCGCATGTAAAAAAAAAATCCCTTGGAATTTGGAAATCGAAAAGAGTAGCCTAGCGGCACTTCTTCTTCTTCCTCTTCTTCTTCTTCACTTCCTCTTTTACCACTGTAGGTATCGAGGGAAATATAAGGTTCTGTTTCTAGCTCTTCTGGCCGCCTCGACCATAGGCACATCGTGCTGTTGTAGAGTTTCTCTGATGTTATCCTTCCATCTTGTTCTTGGTCTACCCCGTGCTCTACGTCCTTCTTCTCTTTCCATGTATGCTTTGTATGGTATGGTGTCACAAGGCATTCTCTCCAAGTGGGCAAACCATTTCACTTGCTGTCTTTGTATGTAATCCAGAATTGGTTCTGTGCCGACTTGTTCTCTTATGATCTCATTCCTGATCTTATCTCTTATGGTCACTCCTACAGCCCTTCTCAGACATCTCATTCCTAGCGGCACTGCTCTGGCAAAATAAGGAGTTGCAAATTTACCCAAAGTATTTCAGGATCATCACCGGTGCAACGGAGTTCATGCACTGCACTGAGATTCTTCAGACTCAGGCTTGAGTTAGAAGTAGAACGGAGCACTTATGGGTTTACACCCGTGTGCCCTGATGGTGATCCATCGACTAAACTAAACTAAACATCACCCACCGAGCGACAATTGCTCTATAAAATATAAGTCTAGCCCTATGTGCCCTATATGCCCAATATGCCTGAAAGTATGGAAAAGGGTCCTTTTTAGTTCTTGGTGTAAAAATGTAATTGTATCGTTCAACATTACCAGGACCCTGTAACGAGCAACCAACATCCAGTGACACAAAGTGCCACCATTTGGATCAGGATCACCCGGGCACAAGTCCCACAAGCCCTATTCAACTGTTAGGTTATATTAGGGCCCCAACTATAGCCGGAATGGGGGCTTTAAAATAATGAAAAATGGTGTCACATATCGGGAAAAGGTTAGTGTAAGAATGTAAAATGGGCCTTCGTGTCCAATTTGTGACCCTTTTAACTCTTTGAGTCCCAAGGAACGCATCATACGTTCATAGGTTCCTACCTAGAAGCCCAATGAATGCATGATGTGCCGATTTTATTACTTCCTTTACTACCCCCTAGGCCTGTGATGCTAAACCCCCGGGACTTAAAGAGTTAAGACAACTTTGTTTGCTTACTTGTTTGTTCACTCTTAAAAATCCTCTTTCGCTGTTCAAATGACAATGATATATTGGATAATTCTAAGGACCCGGGTATGGAAGAGGGAGGGAACAGAAAAGGAATACAACTATAAGAAAGATACTGAGTTGAGTTAAGAATTGACATAACAGCACTCAGAGCATTCCCATGCATGCTTTGTCCTAATCTTCAGCAGCTGGCGCAGCGTTCCAATACTGATGGTACCGGTCACAATCTGGTTATATGTCTATCTCACCTTTCCCTTGAGTGTAGTGAGCCAGCCAGACCCTCTGGTTACACCCAGGTGCCTCATTCTCTCCAGGCCATAATAATCTTGTTTCTCTACTGATTCCATTGCTTGTTCCCAAAAGGCATTAATATTAAAGGAACTGCAAGAAACAGCAAGAATTAAATGAGTTGGTGTAAGGTACCTGGAGCTTCTAGTAGGGATAAAAGGCAGTGAAAAAAGGAAGGAAGGAGATCTCTCACCTGGTTCCTTGAAGGATGGAGGACTTGTACTCCCGGTCATAGATCAAATGCTTAAGGAGGTAACCTTGGACGCACAAGGCAAGTGCCCTGGAGCCACACTGAAGGACGTAAGAAAACACATTTGTTTAGCAAAGGGAAGACATAAATGCATAGGAGTATTAGTAGCAAAATCTTCTTCTTCTTCATTTGTTTGCTTGAAATAGATTATTTATTTCTGCAATGTTGTCTCTAGTATGAACTTCGCTGTCTTTTGTAATTCACTCAGGGACCCGTAAAGTTTGACTTGCACCAATGTTTCTCTTGGCCAAAAGTTTTGCCTTGATATGTTGTATTTGGGACAGTCTTGGAGGACGTGATCTGTTGTCTCAGGTGCCAGTCCACATGTACACATGGCTGATTCACCAATTTAAAATGTGTGTACATGTTGCTGCGAAGTTCATTATGTCCTGTTCTAAGCGTAGAATAATAACTTGCTCTGGTCTAAACTACATTTAGGTTACCACAAGGGAAAACAATAATGTTTACATATTTCGCCAGGGGAATTAACTTTGATTTATATATATCATTAGAGAAAGTAACTATGCACAGATGTATCCCCATTGGAAGCAATCTTATTCAGCAATATCAAAAGAAAAAACAAATATATTTAGGTAAATGGTTAGATACTGCCTCTACTATTATATAAAGATGTGTGAAAACGGGAAATGGCCAGATCCACTGGTAACTCACAGCTCCATTCTCCTTAGGCGATAATGATCCATCTGTGCCTCCGCACTGTTCACTCGCTCCCAAAGGGCCCTCACAATTTCTAACTTGACATACATCAATTCACCACCAAGTGATGCAGAGCCAGCCAGTCTATCTACCTGCTCATTTCCAAACACAGAGGCATAACGTGGAGAAAACATCCATAGGATGATAACTACCCAGGACCTCTGAAGTGATGCTTGCCACTCTGCACTAAGCATGCCTGTTTTGACCTTTCTCAACATGCTTTGTGGGTCAGTTGCAATCACCCCATGTGTGTAAGAAGTCACACAATGCACTAGTCAATGCATACCATTTTCTGCAAAAACGGTTTAACAAAATCATACTTCCCGTAATTTACTGAGGCACTACAGGAATTTCAATTTATAAAATGTTTCTTTTTTTATTTTTATATATGCATACAACAGCATAATCACTTTTTTTTTTTTTTAAATATCACATTTACAAAATCAACCTTCCATGTTTGTATTCCATATGGAAATGGTCCGTCTAAACAAGAGAATTCCAGTGTTGATTTCAACCAATCTTTAGAAAACACATGTCTGGGTGAGCCGCACACGAGGGTTCTCAGTTCCTGGTGAAATATAAAGAAATGTCAGAAAGAGCTTTGCTTTCTTTTTGAAATAGTTCATTCATTCGTAGTCATATGGTGCCACTATATGTCACATATGGCTTGCAGTCTGTTTCTCCATTCCATCAACCCTATGCAATCATATTTATAACACTGATATAATTCAGTCTACATTCTCTATGGTGAATTAAAGATGGCTAGAAGATGTTGAGGCCGACCTCTACTGCGATGTAAAGCTGTGAGCAAGCAGAGCATGAATGATACAGTTACTGAGGTGGACTTGTGGGGGGAAAAATTTCATGAACTGTGTTGTGTAGAAGTGGCATATCAGGAAGGGAAAAAGAATGAAGGAAGAAATGATTGCAGAAAGGATGAGAGCTAAGGGTCTGGGAAGAAACAGACTTAACACAAATACTGAACAACAACGGTCCTGAAATCCCATGCTATAATTGTGGAAGACTTTTCTAAACACAGGCGGGTCTTGCTTGTCACACTCGCCATCGACATGGGCTGTGAGTCCCATGCCTCCTATAGTGCAATATAACACTATTGTCTGCAACGATGGAAAGGTGCCAAAACAATACACATGGGCGTCCACTCTTGCTACCCAGAGACCAGGGGAAATTACTAGAAGTCCAAGTGATAAAATTCCAGCCTTCCTCGGGGCTTGAACCCTGGACCTCCTTCAAGTAATTTCTCCTGTCTCTCGGCAGTAAGATCGGACACTTGAATCTAAGAATACCTTGGCAGTTGGAAATTAAAAAAAAGAATAGCCTAGCGGCACTGCCTCGGCAAAATTTGAAGTAAAAAATCTACCTAAAGTATTTTAGGATCCTCGCCGGTGCTACAGAGTTTGTGCACTGCGCTGAGATTCTTCGGGCTCAGGCTTGAGTCAGAAGTAGAACGGAGCGCTTATGGGTTACTACCCTTGTGTCATGATGTTGATCCGTCGTCTAAACCTAAACCTAAACCTTTGCTTTTTTCACATTCACCGGCTGTAAACTTCAGCAGAAAGTTTTAGTTTGTCTACTTCTGGACTTTAGCCTTGCTTGAGAACTTGTGTGCAAATCTGTTTTACAGATCTGGTTTATTTGTATACAGACTTTTGATTCCTTGCCTCTCAGGCAGATGCATTCTAAATCAATCAATCAGGTGCCATCTCCATAGTAAAGGTTGGCTGCAATGAATCTCCAACACGCTCTGTCTCTCGTCCTGGCTGTACACTCTCTGAGACTGCTGACCGCCCATCTCTTGATGTTGTCCTCCCACTTGTATCGCTGCACTCTAGTTTAGAAGGAAAAATCCCTATTCAGTTACCCTATAAGATATGATTGTTGGAGAGAGGGGGTGGGGAGGGGGGCAGAGAACGGAAGGTCTATTCACCCCCAACTGCCCCCACAAATGGGGCCTGTGAACCCATGTAGAGAATACTGCATCATTATTCCTGTAGACATATTTCTGAACAAGAGATAATGGGTGGAAGGAGAGATTCGAACCAGGACCAAACAGTGGTGTGGGACTTACTATAGCCATGTCCATTGTGATTGGTGATCCACCTAAAGTTGTCGACGGCTTTTTGACACCTGCAAAGAAAGATGTTTGTTATTAAAAAAAATTTACTAGAAACATAAAAAAAAAAAAATATGACAGCAAGACAACAGATTTCTATCTGGGTCCCTGACCCTATTCTGAGGGAAAGGGGAAGGGAGACAGACTTTCCATCTTGGTCCCTGACCCCATTCTGAGGGAAAGGGGAAGGGGGACAGACTTTCCATCTTGGTCCCTGACACCATTCTGAGGGAAAGGGGAAGGGGGACAGACTTTCCATCTTGGTCCCTGACACCATTCTGAGGGAAAGGGGAAGGGAGACAGACTTTCCATCTTGGTCCCAGACCCCATTCTGAGGCAAAGGGGAAGGGAGACAGACTTTCCATCTTGGTCCCAGACCCCATTCTGAGGCAAAGGGGAAGGGAGACAGACTTTCCATCTTGGTCCCAGACCCCATTCTGAGGCAAAGGGGAAGGGAGACAGACTTTCCATCTTGGTCCCAGACCCCATTCTGAGGGAAAGGGGAAGGGGGACAGACTTTCCATCTTGGTCTTGCTGCATAATTTGTCTGGGGACATACTCTGATGAAAAAAAAAGACTTTTTGTCTGGGTCCCCGAGCCCCATTTTGGAGTGAATGAATTATGAGTTTCAAAACTGACATCACAGCATTTGGGACATTCCCATAAGCGCTCTGTCACCATCTTCAGCAGCAAGCCCAGAGTTCTAATTCCAATGGTACTAGTAATAGTCTGATTGTATGTCTCTCTGACCCCTGTCCTGAAAGTTGAGCTTCGGCTCAACTGAGTTTATGTTTATATTATTGTAGAAGAATACCTAGTATTTATATCAGGTGTGATTCTCATGCACACATACACACTTGGATTTTCACTGGTGTTCTGAAGTTTGTGCACAGTGCTCAGATTTTCCTTATGTGGTCGATGGGATAAATAAATGTTGAATCAGGAATTGACATCACAGGACTCGGAACACCCCCATAAGTGCTCCATCCCCATCTTCAGCAGCAAGTGAAAAGTTAAAATTCTGATGGTACCAACAACTGTCTAATTGTATATCCGTCTCACATTTACCCTGAGTGTCGAGAGTCAGCCAGATCCCCTTGTAACTCCTCGCAGTGCCATTCTCCTCAAACCGTAACGATCTATCTGTTCCTCTGTACTTTTCACTCGCTCCCAAAGGGCCCTCACAACATCCAGCTTGTCATATATCAGTTCACCACCAAGTCGTGCAGAACTAGCCAGTCTATTTGCCTGTTTATTTCACTACACACGGCATGGCCTGGAGAAAATATCCAAAGGATCCTAACTACCAGGGACCTTTGAAGTGATGCTTGCCACTCTGCACGGAGCATGCCTGTCTCCACCTTTCTCAACATGCTCCACGAGTCAGTTACAAAGACGGCCTATGGGAAAACTGACAGCAGAGTCAAAATGGAAGAAAATACCTTAGACAAATACAAGTAATTATTCGCCAAACTCTCCATGTGAGGGTACCCTTCCCCTTTCTGTGGGTACCAGGGCCCTCTTTCTGTGGGTACCTGGGCCCCTTTCTGTGGGTACCAGGGCCCCTTTCTGTGGGTAACCGGGCCCCTTTCTGTGGGTACCAGGGCCCCTTTCTGTGGGAACACAGAACAAACCCACCATTCCCTCAACAAGCAATTTGTAGATTGTGACCACTTAGAGATGTTTCCTTTTAAATTGAAGTTTGCCTGCCTCAGAGATGGAGGACCAACAGTCTGCATACAAATAAGTCAGACTGGTTTTAAATGAATTTATTCATGAAAAACTCAAGCTCCGGAAAAGGACCAAAGCCAAGAAGATTAGGAACAACCAGAACTCCCCACCAGAAATTACAGTCGGTGAAAAGTAAAATAAAAAAGAAGACAAGCAAAAAAAAATACAAAATAGAAAAACAAGGCGAGGTACAAGCAGAACAACAACAAATATACACCTACCCCAATTTACGGAATCCCGGTTCATCCAGTTTTCTATGTAGGCTGAAGAAACTTGCTGCGTCGGGGCTTGCATTACTGGCACTGCAGGCCGACCTGGCAAGATATGCCTACTGTCCAGATTTCTCTGCTGGAGACAGTTGAACACAATTTCACAGGGTATGAGAATAATGTAAACACAATATAAATTTATCAAGCTTTAGGGGTGGGGGGAATTAATGCTGATTTTTGTTGTTGTTGCCAATTATAGTTATCATTACCATGAAGAATCTAAATAATTTTACTCTGGACAAGCTCAACAGGATTCAGTCTCTTCCTGCAGAAGTTGCCAGGTGTAAAAGCTGATTGTCTCTACTAGAGGCTAAGTAGCTACAAGCTGAAATCATCCTTTTCCTGAGCAGACAGACAAAGACACAAGTAGAGAGACAGATGAATAGACAAGACAGAAAAAAAAAGGCAGTCAGAAAAAGAAAGAAAATAAAAGACAGTGAAGACAGACAAACAGAAAAGACAGCTAGGCAGAAATGATAGACAAACACAGAGATATGCATACAGATAGACAGAAAAGACAGAGAGAGATATAAAAACACAGACACACAAAAATATGGTCAGAAAAAAGACAGGCGGACAGAAAAAGACAGAGAAACAGAAAGTAAAGACAAACAGAAAAAAAAAAAAAAACTAGACAAGCAGAAAAGACAGACAGACAGAGAGAAAAACAGATATACATACGTATAGACGGAAAAGACAAACAGTGAGATATATAGAAACACAGACAGACATCTTTCCATTGCTTTTTATTAGAATTTTGTATTTTTAAAAAAAACTGTTAACTTTTTCTTCAGCATTCCGAGGTTCATAGCTGCAGATATCACCCACCTCCATTCATATCTCTGCTTGGCCTTCTCTTTTCAGATGGTGACACCAAGTGTTTGCAGGTCTGTCTGGACATTATCTCTCCATCCTCTTCTTGGTCTGCCTTTAGATTAGTGGCGTATCCTTTACAGGACATTGCAGAACCAACCCTAACAGCCCCTGGCTGTTGTGTGGTTTCTCTATGCAAAAAAAAAAAAAATCCTAACTGGTAAATAAAATATAATGAATTAATTACCTTGAAATCATGGCCAGGTCCAATGCCAACATCAGTTTCTAAGAATCTAAGAAGTCTGGCCAACTGATCTCGATCTGTCAGGGTCACTCTGTCAGCGGTCTCCGCCATTTCTCCTGCTACTGCTGCACATCAGTGGTGTCAAATACAATTTTCTCTGAGTGGTTTACAAATCCAGATTCACCACTACCCACCATCTACAAGACACACAACAGGTGTAACATTGAGAAGATAATTTGTTTCCTTATCAGGTGACAAGTAGGACTGAGCCTCGAGAGGCAGGGGGTAAGAAGTGTTGGTGTTGTGGGTAGTGGTTTTTCCCCCCTTACTTCACCCTAGGTCTAGTTAATATCTGTTTACGAAAGGAGCGTCCATTGCTGTGTCAGCCTCTTGACCTAGCATAACCTCTCTTACCCCAAGACCATTGAGCGTGGCGAAGATTTGCAGCCTCCCTGAGGTAGTCCTGGTAACTGGGGGTGCAAATCCCCAGACAAAACACAATGCATGCACCACACCGTACTGCCCCCTGTGGGTGGGAGGAGCCGGACGTGAGCTGAACAGTCTTAGGAGTGGAAACAAGTAGGCTAACACCCCCCCCCCCCCCACTGAATACTAGAAACTATCGTAAAGGCGATCCAGGTTCCCCAACTACTCATCCTTAGGCCATGCTTAGAGCCATGAAGAGCTAAGCGAAACCAGCATCACAATGCCATCAATTGGATTATAAATTTCACTACATGGCTTTAGGCCTTAGGGTGAAGACTCATGTGTCGCTGGATCAATAACAAAAACTACAACCAGTTGTCAAGCAAGCAATCAGTTGGATGCAGTCAGAGTACATTCACCTGAGAGGTGAGAAGCCAACAGCTTACCTTCAAATAAGAAAGATCTGCAAAAAGAATGTGCAACCACAATTTTCTGTTTACAGCTAGTGGATGCTGGAAAGTACATTTGTGAAACGATTCACAGTGTTTATGAAATGTCCTGAAAAGCCCAGACAATAAGCTTCTGTCCGCTGGTGTACTTACAAGACAGAACTGCTAAAGTAAAAGCTAGTGAATGAACAACAGCTTTGTGTGTTTATTCATCCTGAGACAAGTCTATGCTACAAGAATTATGTACTGAGTTGAGTCAAGGATTGACATCACAGCACTCGGGGCATTGCCATGTGTGCTCTGTCCTTATCTTCAGCAGCCAGAGTTCCAATACTAATGGAACTGGTCACAATCTGGTTATATGTCCATCTTGCCTTTCCTCTGAGTGCAGTGAGCCGGCCAGACCCCCTGGTTACACCCAGGTGCCTCATTCTCTCCAGGCCATAATAATCTTGTTTCACTTCTGACTCAACTGACTTTTCCTAAAGGGCCCTGACCACCTCTGCAATGCCATGTATCAATTCACCACCCAGTGGTGCAGATCCAGCATAGCCTGGAGAAAAGATCCAAAGTATGCTTACTAACAGTGACCTTCCTAGTGAAGCTTGCCACTCTGCTTGAAGCCTTCCTGAAGCATCTGTCTTGCATTTTCCCTGATCATTCCAGTTACGTACTGGTTAGTCGGTAATTGTACCCCACCAGGACATCACACAAGTGATAAACACCCGGTGACATAAAGTGCCACCATGCGGATGAGGATCCTCCGTGGAGAGGTCCCAGAAACCCCTTTTAGCTGTAAAGGCCATATCTATGGCTAGGCAATATCTATGGATAATCTAGATCGCTGGGACTTACGAGCAGCAGCTTCCGCATCTCCTGCAGCTGTGTTCGTGAGTCCCAGCCATTTAGTTAGTCCCAATCCACGCCGCATGAACAGCGTGGGGGATACTCTCGGCGGTAGCGGTAGTCGCCGAAAAACCGCAAATTAGGTCGCCGGAAGTGCGCCATTGACCCGTGATTGAGGCCCTGTTTTTGGCCGCCCTCTTTTGTGCCCGTTATTCGGAGGAAAGCCATTACCATTAGGGAAGCAAGGACGCCCAAAATAACTCTCAAAACACACGCTGATCAGAGCGGGCAATTCTGCTAGACTGTATTCCATTCATGAAATGGAAATCATTAAACAAAATAGAACGGAAAGCAGATACAGACTGAGGCATATAATAGTCACAACAGCAATAGCCATAATGAATGAATAAATAAACGAAACGAACACAGAAACCATGACCAAACCGATCTGGCAGTGGCAGAAAATAAAACAGTTGGCATCTTAATGAAACAATCTGTAACTACACTTACCATATCTGTTACAATATTAAGGAAGACAGAGCATCTACTGGTTAACCCGGAGAGTTATAACATCGATTTCAAGTCCAAGAAATCAGATTTATGATTTTAAGAACATTAGGTAACCATAGACGCTGGTTCCTAATTATAGACTATCAACTTCCGTTGGGAATAACAAAAACTGCTCGGAAAAGCATCAAAATAATTCTAAAAATCTGCAGCTATCTCTTAGGAAGGTTAAAGTATAAATAGACAGCAGCCAGGAAAATAAATATTATAAATAAAATGTTCCAAAGCATGTAGAAAGTCAGTCGCATTGTTGGGATAGAAGGCCACTTTTCACTTTCCAGAATGTCCCGGATATTGCAAGGGGAAATAGCTAATAAATGAAATCTTAGCATCAGTACTCTCCCTCATATTGATTATTTTTCTTGCCAGGTTTTGCGCATTCAAGACACAAACAATTCATTGTACGCTTTAGTGTCTGGTATATTTAACTGTTTTTCGGTCAGGTGCATTCTACAGTAAAAATTAATTAAAGTTAGGCCACAAAAAAAAAAAAAAAATGAATCCATCTAACATAAATGCAAAATTAAACAGAAGTCTGCTGCTCTACAAAGGCAAACAATGAGAAGATTGAAAATGGAACGTGTTGTGATCACTGGAAAGATCTGTGGAAAGAGAGACAGAGGAAGACAGCAGGACAAGATTCTTGACAGCTTTTTCTTATAACATGCAGGGGTGTCAACACACGAGCTGATACACGCAGCTGCAGATTGTGCAGAGGCATGATCGCTCACGCCAGTCGGCTTGGCACTTGATGATGACCACGGCAAACGCAGGTTGATAGTTTAGTTAGTTAGTCCACAGATTACCCTCACTGCACATCAAACATTCAGTATGTAAGTGATCGGATCCCCTACTTAGTAAATCCCGCAACGTGAAATGGCCCATGACACCAGTTCTGTGTTGGTTTCTTTTTCTTCTTTGGCTTTCTGCATAGTGCTTTTGTCTGGTCATACCCCTTTTACGCCAATTAACACCCATATCTTAATCTGTATTTTAATCATTGAATAACTGCACAGAGAATTTTTTTTTTATGTCAGAAAGCAAGTGCACTTAAACATCAGTTGTCTCTTTTCAACCCCCCCCCCCACCCCCGCGCTATTTTGCCATGTCTTCCTCCCCTCTATACCCCCTTTTAATTATGTTTGTTGTCTTGTTAAGTGCACTCACCCACCCAAAACACACATATACACTTACAAACGGCAACACAGACATACAGGCTTACAAAAATACAAGCACCGCACACAATGTTTACACTAAAAAATACGGTAGGAAAGTAAATACTCATTGTCACCATTATTAAAACATCCAAACATAACTATCACGGGATTTGGTGGTATACGATTTGGGGGGGGGGGCGATAGATTATAATCATTATATTAATAGCAGCATTAAGCTACCAGTGCCAAACATGGACACTATCTAAAGTCCATGCACTTTTAACCATCACTTGCGAGATGAGATGCCCGAGAAAAGCTGCGTACCTAACCAGCACAGAACGAATGCATAGTGATACTATCAGACAAATTGTGGGGACGACACCTTGTACTAGATTTATCGAGAAACAGAAGATCAAATAGTTTGGCCATCTCGTTAGAATGCAGCAGCATCCAATGCCATCACATGCATTACATTTCAGAAAATCAGCTACATGAACAAGAGGACGGCAACGAAAGTAATGGATCGACAAAATTGAAGACACGTTACGCCTTCAGGACATGACAATAACCAATGCCAGGTACCGAGCACTACTGGATCGCAAATTATTCCTCCCCACGCAGCTTGTGATAATGAAGTGACTAAAGACTCACACTGTCAGACCAGGTGACCATATAAACTTCGAGGACCCCCACTGGCTAGTCGATAGACGACTTCGTCACCTGTTAGGACAGCATTTGGGTCTGTCTTCTGTGATCGCAGCGACACTGCAGTTCTTGTCAGGGCAATGCTAAACCATTTTATATGGCACTCATAGCCTAGTCACAATTATAACCTAGAGCTCCCCCTTCGGGAATGCTAGTTGAACGTGACGTGTTGTTTTTCCGTAGCAAATAAAACTGTTATGCGTCTGGCTGAAGATAAAGGCATAGGAAGAGGCGTGCGGGGGTGGGAGGGGGTGGGGGAGGTGGGCGGGGGGGGGAGGGGTTAGCGCGTGCCGTATTGGGTGTCATAATTGAAAAAAAAGGAGGGGGGGGGGGTGATAATATAAACTTTTGGCTTTCCTCGGAAAGATGGGTCTCAGTGATTGCGTTTAAAAGAAAAAAAAAAAAACACCTAATAGAGCCTCAATAGGTTTGCTTCCGTTCTGAGCTGCATCCATACCCCTTGAACTGTTTGAGTGTTAGGATTAGGCCCTAACCCTAACCCAGTAATTATATATATATATATATATATATATATATATATATATATATATATATATATATATATATATAGTATATATATATATATATATATATATATATATATATATATATATATATATATATATATATATATATATATATATATATATATAAGTCGGCAAGTCTAACACCTACAGCTGCTAGGTTTTCAGTCAATAGACCACTATTGCTAATATGTCATGTCTGAGCTATCTGCCTGCCATATTTCACGGAAATGACTCCTAATTTTACATATCAGTGAGGTCCTGTTAGGGTATATTTTTAAACGCGATCATTCAGACCCTTTATTCGGAGAAGAGCCACATAATTTTTAGTATTCACAAACAGTGTGTATGTATGTGTGTATGTGTGTGTGTGCGCACGCGCGTGCGTTCGTATAAGGGGTGACAAAAAAGGTTTAACACCGGGCACCGCCTGACGTGCAACGACACCGGCTGCATGGGACTTTCAGGATTTTCACCTGTGTGATTATTATCTTCGATGTGTTAATCCTATAGACTGTAATCCGGACAGGGACAGACGACTTACCTATCCATTTTTATCAATTCCTAACTGTAGCTTGCACGTGGCGAGATACAGCGAAATATACCAGGCAATACATTATAGAATCTATTGTTGACATGGTTACCCTGATACCATCAGATGGAATATGTATTAAAGAAGTAAAACGAAGAATAGCTCAAGCAATGGCAGCCTTTTTAAACAAATGAAGAATATTTAATGCAATTTATCTTTGTCAATTGAGACGAGAAAGAGAATTCACAAAAGCTACATAAATCTTATCTTGATAAATGGAAGTGAGTCATGGACAGTTAGTAAACTAGTGAATACTTATTTTGAAGCTACAGAGATGTGGTTTTATAGACCAAGGATGAAAATACACTGGACAGATAAAACTAGTAATGAGAATGTCTCGAAAGAAACTGACTCACAAAGAGAACTGATTGCCCACATCAGGAAGAGACAATCTACATTCTTTGGTCATGTGATAAGAAGGAGAAAACTGGAGTACATCGTGACAGTAGGAAAGTTGGAGTGTAGGAGAGGCAGAGGGAGACCGAGTGAAGAGATGATGGACAGTTTGATATCATGATATTGATGATTATCTGTGTCAAAGTTGATTGAAAGTACACGAGTCAGAAGGTTGTGGTTAGACATGACTTCCAACGCCACACGGAGTGGACTATGGGAGACCATTTGTGTCAAAGGTGATTGAAAGTACACGAGTCAGAAGGTTGTGGTTAGACATGACTTCCAACGCCACACGGAGTGGACTATGGGAGACCATTTGTGTCAAAGGTGATTGAAAATAAACGAGAAAAAGGCTGTTGAAAGCATGACTACAAACGCCACACGGCTTGGACTAAGGGAGACTGTCAAAGTTGATAGAAATTACATCTTTCTTTCTTTCTTTCTTTCTTTCTTTCTTTCTTTCTTTCTTTCTTTCTTTCTTTCTTTCTTTCTTTCTTTCTTTCTTTCTTTCTTTCTTTCTTTTTTTCTTTCTTTCTTTCTTTTTTTCTTTCTTTCTTTCTTTCTTTCTTTCTTTCTTTCTTTCTTTCTTTCTTTCTTTCTTTCTTTCTTTCTTTCTTTCTTTCTTTCTTTCTTTCTTTCTTTCTTTCTTTCTTTCTTTCTTTCTTTCTTTCTTTCTTTCTTTCTTTCTTTCTTTTTTTTCTTTCTTTCTTTCTTTCTTTCTTTCTTTCTTTCTTTCTTTCTTTCTTTCTTTCTTTCTTTCTTTCTTTCTTTCTTTCTTTCTTGATGAGTACCACAGGTGATCTGGTCACTGCATCCTTTATTCTTTCAGACAGCCCATCTGACGATCTGACCTGAGCATACGAAACGAACGCAAAGAAAAGAAGAAGATATCCGCTCAGTCTACAGACGGAGGAAAAGGCAACTGTCAACTATTGTCAGACGCAAAAACTTACCACGGCTAAGTAAAGTAAGCCCTGGCTATCCTTCATATTAACCAGAAGTCCCAATGCGAACGATTTATATCGATGCGGTTCTACTTTGACAGTGCTTTCCAAACTGTGTGACGTGACACATTACCACAACCTCTGCAGTATGAATGCGCATTGTGCGACGTAAAGTGTTGAACAACAGGATAATCGGCACACAACACAGCGATACCACACTTTATAGAACTTTTATGACATATTTAATTTTAGCTTTCTTTTGTATACAAGCTACAGGCGTTAATTGTTAAATAGTATGTCAAAGTGTCTTACACATACCGATTATTTGTCTTTGCCGAAACATACACACGTGTAACCCGATTTTAAAACGAATTAGTTCAACCTCCGGCTCTCAAGTTAGTTGCGTCACCGCCAACTCTAGATTACGCCATTTAACTGCATCACGTGACTTTTTAGATGGAGTCCCTCGAAAACTGGTTAGTGTAAGCCCTTTCCATGTCTTGCATTGTGTGACATTTTAATGTGCTTGCAAAGTTCTGTGTTCTAAATGAATTCGTATTACATATCTACAAGTGGATATTCTGAAGTAGATATACAAGATTTTTAAACTTTGCTGTTAGATTACAGCAATTTGAATTTAAATTCACGGGAGACGGTCGTGTTGCGATGTGTGTGTCACTGTTTCTAGTCAGTAGTTTGGATTTTTGGGAACTGGCTGTTTATTCTTTTTCTACTTTGAATGTGGAAAACTTACTTTTAGGGAAAATACTTTAAACAGTTAATTTAGAAGCCATATCTGGAGAATATCGACAGTTGTCAGGTGCAAACTATCTTGTGTTTGAAGAAAACTATTGCTTCCATATTGACTATGCATAAATGGTGCAGCCACACTGTGGATAAATTGTGTCAAGATATTTCGGAGCTCTAGGTAAGTGGATGAAAATAATATTTAATTTACTAACTAACCTCTCACAGCAAGTCACTCTTTGCCTCTTTACTAATTGTTGACTAACAGTATAATTATATGTTGTAGCAGTACACTAATAATATTAATCCTTAACCATTTGACTTATGCTTCACGAACACTGGCTGTAAACTCTTGCGGAAACTTCTGGTAGTTCATCGACTTCTTTTGCATGTTTGCTGTTCTACGGTCTGTTAATTTTTGTAAACTGGCTTTTGCTTTGCTTCGCAAACACTGGCTGTAAACTCTTGCGAAAACGTCTGGTAGTTCATCGAGTTCTTTTGCATGTTTGCAGTTCTACGGTCTGTTAATTTATAGCTAAAGATGGCCTTGGTTGCGTATACTTTACAGGGCGTTGCAGAACCAACCCTAACAGCCCCTGGCTGTTGTGTGGTTTCTGTAGGCAAATTTACGTCCAGTAGTTTGTCTGGCTAACTAGCAGACTGAATAATTGTGACGCGAAATTATGTTTGTTTAAAAAATATCTCACGAATATAAAGCCTGGAAAGCTCCGCATTATAACAACAACAAAGACAACAAAAACAAGCTATTTTAAATTTAATAATGATAATAAAAAGCAAAACATTATAACAGCGTCGTGTAGGATCAAGAAAACATTTTAATTCCAAAGCTCGTTGAAATTTGTGGAGGTCAAAAGAAATGAAAATTAATACTAAACGTAAAATTTGTAATTCTAATGTCAAATCAGTTATGTTGCGTGGAGCGGAAACATAAGAACTATTAATGCAGTTACAAAAAAAAAAAAACTAAAGACATTCATTAACTGGTGCCTGCACAGAATAGAAGGAATTAAATGGTATGATAGAATAACTCATGTAGAGCTTTAGAAGAGAACTAAACAAGTTCCAGTTGACCAAGAGGTGAGGAAGAGATGCTGGTATTGAACAGGACACACGTTGAGATAAAAAAAAATAACTAGAATGTCTTTACACTGGAACCCGCAGGGTTTAAGAAATAAAGGAAAAAAAGCACACAGAAACACACAAACACATAGAGACGGGAGTTACAGAGTGAAGCTAAAGGATGGGGAAGATATGGGGAGATCTGCATGCGATGGCGAAAGATAGCACAACTTGGTGTTAGTTAGTTGAGCGCCTATACTCCACTAGGGGATGAACAGCAGAAGAAAAATAACATGTTAAAATATCAGGAAATAGACTGAATTCTGACAGCATGGCAAGATATCGGAGGATGAAAACAGAATTGTAACAACAGGGCAAGATATCGGAGGATGAAAACAGAATTGTAACAACAGGGCAAGATATCGGAGGATGAAAACAGAATTGTAACAACATAGCAAGATCTCGGGAGATAAAGACATAATTGTGACAACATGGCAAGATCTCGGAGGATGAAAACAGAATTGTAACAAAATGGAAAGATATCGGGAGATAAAGACATAATTGTAACATCATGGCAAGATATCGGAGGATGAAAACAGAATTGTAACAACATGGCAAGATCTCGGGAGATAAAGACATAATTGTAACATCATGTCAAGATATCGGGAGATAAAGACATAATTGTAACAACAGGGGAAGATATCGGGAGATAAAGACAGAAGTGTAACAACAGGGGAAGATATCGGGAGATAAAGACAGAAGTGTAACAACAGGGGAAGATATCGGGAGATAAAGACATAATTGTAACAACATAGCAAGATATCGGAAGATAAAGACAGAATTGTAACAACAGGGAAAGATATCGGAAGATAAAGACAGAATTGTGACATCATGGCAAGATATCGAGTGATAAAGACAGAAGTGTAATAACAGGGAAAGATATCGGGAGATATAGACAGAATTGTAACAACAGGGGAAGATATCGGAAGATAAAGACAGAATTGTAACAACAGGGGAAGATATCGGAAGATAAAGACAGAATTGTAACAACAGGGAAAGATATCGGGAGATAAAGACAGAATTTGGACATCATGGCAAGATTTCGGGTGATAAAGACAGAAGTGTAATAACAGGGAAAGATATCGGGAGATAAAGACAGAATTGTGACAACAGGGGAAGATATCGGAAGATAAAGACAGAATTGTAACAACAGGGGAAGATATCGGAAGATAAAGACAGAATTGTAACAACAGGGGAAGATATCGGGAGATAAAGACAGAATTGTAACAACAGGGGAAGATATCGGGAGATAAATACAGAATTGTGACATCATGGCAGGATATCGGAGGATGAAAACAGAATTGTAACAACAGGGCAAGATATCGGAGGATGAAAACAGAATTGTAACAACAGGGCAAGATATCGGAGGATGAAAACAGAATTGTAACAACATAGCAAGATCTCGGGAGATAAAGACATAATTGTGACAACATGGCAAGATCTCGGAGGATGAAAACAGAATTGTAACAAAATGGAAAGATATCGGGAGATAAAGACATAATTGTAACATCATGGCAAGATATCGGAGGATGAAAACAGAATTGTAACAACATGGCAAGATGTCGGGAAATAAAAACATAATTGTAACAACATGGAAAGATCTCGGGAGATAAAGACATAATTGTAACATCATGGCAAGATATCGGAGGATGAAAACAGAATTGTAACAACATGGAAAGATCTCGGGAGATAAAGACATAATTGTAACATCATGTCAATATATCGGGAGATAAAGACATAATTGTAACAACAGGGGAAGATATCGGGAGATAAAGACAGAAGTGTAACAACAGGGGAAGATATCGGGAGATAAAGACAGAAGTGTAACAACAGGGGAAGATATCGGGAGATAAAGACAGAATTGTAACAACAGGGGAAGATATCGGAAGATAAAGACAGAATTGTAACAACAGGGGAAGATATCGGGAGATAAATACAGAATTGTGACATCATGGCAGGATATCGGAGGATGAAAACAGAATTGTAACAACAGGGAAAGATATCGGAAGACAAAGGCAGAATTGTGACATCATTGCAAGATAACGAAAGATGAAGACAGAATTGTGACATCATGGCAAGATATCGAAAGATGAAGACAGAATTGTGACATCATGGCAAGATGTGGGAAGGTAAAGACAGAAATGTAACAACAGGGAAAGATATCAGGAGATAAAGACAGAAGTGTAACAACAGGGAAAGATATCGAGAGATAAAGACAAAATTGTAACAACAGGGAAAGATATCGGAAGACAAAGGCAGAATTGTGGCATCATGGCAAGATATCGAAAGATGAAGACAGAATCGTGACAACATTGCAAGATTCCGGAAGACAAAGACTTAATTGTAACATGGCAATATATCCGAAGAACAAAAGAGAACTGTAACAACATAGCGGGATTTCAGAAGAGCAAGAGATAACTGTAACAACATGGCGAGATGTGGGAAGATAAAGAGAGAATTGTAACAACAATCCAAGATATCGGAAGTCAGTTAGTTGCGTATACTTTACAGGACGTTTCAGAACCAACACCAGCATTTTTTGGCTGTTGTGGTTTTTCTAGGTAAATTTACCTCAAGTAGTTTGCCATTGGTTTCTGGAGGTCGGCTCTCGGTACCACTGTCGAAACCAATGCAAGACAAACTGCACGCAGCTGGAATCGAACAAGGCACCCCGGCATTATGAAGCGCATTCGTCTAAGCCACACACCGCCATATCGGAAGACAAAGACATAATTGTAACTACATGGCACAATATCGAAAGACTAAGACATAATTGTAACAATATTGCAAGATATCGAAAGATAAAGAGAGAAATGTAACAACGTAGCAAGATATTGGAAGATAAAGACAGAATTGTAACAAAACACAGGGGAAATATTTTTGAAAAACAAAGAATGTTAACCACCTGTGAAATAAGATGTTTGAGAATGGCTGCGAATAAAACCAGAAGAGATCGAGTGAGAAACGATGTGATTACAAGAACTATTGGAACCATACCCATCGTAAAATTTATTGAGAAGCAAAGAATGAAATGGTTTGGTCACCTAATGAGAATGGAACCAACGATGCCAGCATCAAGAGCATACAACATGAAAATCGAAACACCAAGAGGCAGGGGAAGACCAAGAAGAAGATGGATTGAAGGAGTCACTGACAACTTGAGACTTCATAACATCACGGCATATGAAGCGACTGAGCGCGCCCTGGCTCGGTTGCCGATCATCTGATAGACTGCGACGCCTAGCGGCACAAGCAGATTTTGACAAAAGAAGAAAGAAGAAGAATGTTACAAAGAGAGACTTAGTCAGATAACGAACTGGTACAGTGATTTCAATTAATTTGATGTAAAGACAAAGGGTCGTGTGTTTCGGTCATGTAACACTTCTAACTACAAACAGCCTGTGCTGAATAACACAGTGAACAGCTTAAACAAGGATCTTAAAGAGAGAGCTCTTCTAGATCTGACATAAAAAGACTTCGGTTGGGTTCTAGAAAACAAAAATGTCAAGCTTTCTCCACTTTCAACTGTCTTAACCAACTGTTGTATCGTCGAGCAGTGGTTCCCAACCTCTCGGTCGAGACCCTTTTGTGGGTTGAACAATCCTTTAACAAGGGTCGCCACAAACAATCCGAAAACACAAACTTTCTGAAGTTAGAAAGTAGCAACGAAAATTATTGTATGGTTCAGGGTTGGCACAACATGAGGAACTATATTAAAAGTTCGCGTCATTAGGAGGGCTGAGAACCACTGTTGAAGATTATTTTGTGTGTGTGTGGCTACTTGCTTGATTCAAATTTATTTGCTGCGTGCATTAGGCTTTGGTCTTGTTTCTGTGTAGCTTCATGTCTGGTCTGGTCTCTCCTGGCGGGTTTCGGCTGGTCCTGAGTGGGCGGTTTCTGTGTAGCTTCATGTCTGGTCTGGTCTCTCCTGGCGGGTTTCGGCTGGTCCTGAGTGGGCGGTTTCTGTGATCTGGGCGGTGGTCTGCTAGCCCTGATAAGGACTATCTCGTAGAAATTTAACAGGCACAACTTAAATAAGAATCTTAAAGGATTTAGAAAAAAAAAAAAAAAAAAAAAAAGGAAAAGGGTAAACAAAGCCCTGTCATCAAATGTATGCCAGTATATAAAGTTATCCAAAGCACTGCTTGATTTCTGTACTGTCTGCAGGCCCAACAAAAAAACAGGTACAGCTAGGATTAGTGATGCCAGTTGCATTATTATAAAAACTGAAGAAAACGCCGGGTGGAAAACATCTTCCTTCATGGTCAGTGCAACCTAAAGGATGGAGAGAGGGAAACATTATAATACAATTATTTTCCTTTGTAGTGATACTAAAGAAGCATATAGAACTAAAAATACCACAGTATTTACTTTACCATGAAGAATGAACGAACGAGCAAACTTTTTTTTTCAAAGGGTTGCAAATAGGGCACGCAGGCCCGTCTGACATTCGGCCCTTTTAAGCACTCATTTTCAGAGCACCAATGACTGTTATCAATAATGCATGTTATGGATATAATAAAGAAATATAGATTATAGAATAATGCATACATACATCATGTGTACACAATCTTACTCACTCACACACACACAAACACACACACACACGTATATATACTCTTACACTCTCATACATGAACATTTATATACAGCCACAGCTAATACTTACATAAATGCATCTACATACATCATCATCATGTAGCAGGTCCTTTGCAGAACGTCGCTATCATCACAGTCTGCCTGAAAGAAACTCGGTCTCTCGCCAGTTCTCCTGCCTCATGAACTTTCATACTCAAGGAGTCAGTTATTTCTTCTGTCTTCGCGTCGGTCGGCCCCTACCCCTCCTTTCTGGTACCATGCCTTCTGCTATAATTCTTTCCAATCCGTCGTGGCACTTTATATGACCAAAATATTTCAGCTTTAGAGAAAGGATGCTGTTTATTAGCCAATCTTCCTTGATGTTCAGATCTTTTAAGATGTCAATATTTTTCATCTTCTTTGTCCAAGAGAATCTTTCTATAGCATTTCAGCTCAAAAGCTCCTATTCTCTTTCTTAAGGACTGTGAGATAGTCCACGATTCACATCTGTTCGTAGCCGTACATACATGCAAAGATGAAACTGGAGAACTTCCTTTTCCTGAGTGTTCTTCTTTTCTCAATTTTTGTAATATCTCGAAGAGTCAGGCAAGGAAGAGATCTCTAAAACGGGCCTTTCTGTTCGCTTCGTGTATAGTACTTGTCAATGGCTCTGATATCTCCGCCTGGAGAGAATGAGGCAGCTGGGTGTAACAAGAAGGTCTGGCCGGCTCATAACACTCAGCCGAAAAGCTAGACGGACATTGAACCAGACTACATCCGATACCATTAGTAAAGGAACTTTGTGCTGGCTGCTGAAGATAGGGACGAAGTGCATATGGAAATGCCCTAAGTGCTGTAATGTCATTCTTGACTAAACTCACTGAATGAGATGTTTAGTGTATGGAAGTAAGGTTAACAGTCAACAACAGGAAGTGACGATTCTTTGGGTGAGCCTAGTACCAGAGCACATTGTATTCTTCTTCTTCTTCTTCTTCTGCCTTTCTATCTCCCAATGGAGCATAGGCCCTCAACCAACTGACGTCAAGTAGTTCTATCCTTCGCCATTGCATGGAGCTCTCCCCATGTCCTCCCAGTATTTCTCTTTTTGACTTATCCATGGTTGGTTGGTTTTTGTGGCTATGGTTTTTACAGGACGAGGTAGCCAACCTCAAGCCCAACCCTACCTTTAGTCGCCTCTTACGACATGCCTGGTAGGGTGCAGTGTCACTATTCTTTGCTTCCTGTGAGGGCCCCGGTGACACACGGGCCAATACACATTGTCTAAGCCTTGCATAAATGGAATCCTCCTTGAATGGCAGGGAATACCTATGGTCTGCCCCTGCCTTGTCTACACTATAAGAAATGACGGATAGAATCATTGTGAGGCCCCACCTAACATTTCACACACATCTCCATGACATGATTAAACCGTACTTATTGCAGGAAAAGAACTTTAAAACCAAAATGGTCAAATGCGAAATATTTTCACATTTCGGATCTATCCACCCAAAAACTGTTTTCAGTACTTTTTGGCAAAAGAAATTATCTGGCAAAAGAAACTATCAACATTTTAAAACTATAAATGGTGGTCCAAAGGTCGTTATGTTGAGAAGCTCGCTCTTCTACGAGATACGCCTGGCCAAATCAGAAGGAGCTGAAACTAAAGAAGAAACATCAGAAATTAAAGGGCAAGAAGAACACAGCTGACAACAGGATAGGGAACGGGCGGTCTGACATGGAGGAAAGAAGCATTAAGCCCAGAGACGGCGCAAATACCAGAAATTTAGCCACGAAACTAGCGCAAATAAACAAGACCTCAAATATAGCCCGACACTGTTGGTAGCTTCGGCTAGCTAGTAGCAGGTTGGACGTGGTTGAGTTTTAGATTTTTTTCTTTAACTCTTTGAGTCCCAAGGAACGCATCATACGTTCATAGGTTCCTACCTAGAAGCCCAGTGAACGCACGATGCGCCGATTTTTTTACTTTCTTGACTACCCTCTGGGCCTGTGATACTAAACCCTCTGGGACTCAAAGAGTTAAGGGAATCGGAATTGGAACTTGAGCACTGACCAGCATTTCATGGTTTTTATTTGCCGGTCTGATGTGGGGCACCAGCTGTGCCCCAAGAAACAAAGATGACCACACAACAATGAGACTGCAGTGTTTCAAGAGACTAACTGGGAAGGCTAACCCGGTCAACAAATGCCTGTAGAAGTCAGATGTGTCGGCCGAAAGGCGCAGATATGGGAACCCTGCTGTAGACGGGCACAACGTAATCACATCTTTGGATGATCGCAGAAGAAAAAGTAATCACACACACTCACACACACACACACATACACACGCACACACACACACAATTATGATGATGAAGATGACGATGTAGTTTGTGTTATCTTTACAAAAGAAACAATTTGTTACATACTTGATGCCACATGTAAAAAACTTGTTCTTTGTGATGTTTGAGTGCATCGAAATTTTCTACACCCGTTCATTCTTTCGTGGCCACGGTAATAACAGACGTTTTGATCTTTGCATCCTTGGGGAGAGATGATAAAACCGACTATTTAGGACGTTATTAATGATAGTTTTATCTTTAGCTGCCACATGAGGACATCGTGGTCTGGAGAGAATAGTGCAGCCGGAAGTAGCCAGGAAATTTGACTAGGGCGGTCACATGTCCCGTTTTCACGAGGACAGAAGAAATTTTTTTTAGGTGTGCACTGGCCACCCCGTTGGTCATCATCATCATCATATGCCCTGCCAACTGTGTTGGGCGCTCATGTGTCTCCACAGATCACGATCCCTGGTGGCCTGGAACAGCTCTCCATGCTATCGTTTCAGCCCATCCAGCATCGTCTCTCTTGGTCTGCCTCTACCCCTTTTTCCAGTGATCTTTCCAGTTGTCACGATGTTCTCCAATGTCTCTCTTCTCGTTATGTGGCCAAAGAAAAGTGTTTCTTTCTTTCTTATTGTTGTATATAGAGATTCTACTTTCATTGGCTTCTTTCAAGCATTCGTTGTTAGTTACTCTGGCCGTCCAAGGTATTCTTAGCATTTGTCCCAGAAACCACATCTCTGTTGCTTCTGAATTCTTCTTAATTTGTTCACTGACATTCCATGATTCGCTGCCAGCAGAACAGGCTAGATGTAACATTTTAGCAGCCTCTTTCTGGCGTTAAATGAGAGCGATTTATTGCATAAGATGTGACCACAACTGTAGTAAGTCATCGTTTGCCCGACCCGGTGACGTCAACAGCACGGCCCGTCGACTGGAACCGGTCGTGCCTTATCCCGCGCCTTTTCTCTGTGACCATCAACTTCTTCCTTATGAATCAACAGGGTCTTCAGTGAACGTTGCTCTCTTTACGGTACATCTGAATGGCTCTTTCTTTAACCGATTCGCCAGTACTATAGTTTTTTTTTTTTTAAAGCTTAGGCATCATCAGTGTCCTGTATCCACCTTCGAGGATGCCGGCTTCTGTCTCTTTTTCCGCAAACTGTACCCTCCACCAGCGTTGTCGCCAGGCCAGAATTAGGCTTAATTTAGGAGCCAATTCACCTCAATTTTCAGATTATATCGAGTGTTCCCCGTGTGGGTTCCGTGGCCCTATCATAAGGAAAACAAGAATATACCCACTGCCTACCCAAAAGCATGTCGTAAGAGTAGACTAATTTGGAGCTTCCTTCGAAGTCAGAGTGCATCTGCCTGAGAGGCAAGGGACCAGAAATCTGCATACAAATGAGTCAGATCTGTTAAAAGGATGCACATGCAACACTCAGGTTCTGGAACAGGGCTGCAGGTCCAAAAGTGAGTGAACAACCAGAACTTTCCGCCAGAGTTTACAGCTGGTGATCACAAAGAAGAAGAAGATATCGATTGTTAGTGTTTTTTCTCTTCTTGATGCACATGATTATTATTGTTTGTGATTAAGGAAGTGAACAGTGCCTTAGATTTCAGTTACATTTAACTGTTGTTCCATGTCTTTTGTTTTGATCCCCAGCGTTATCTTAGCACTAGAGAAGTTGAACGGAGATCAGAAAAAAGAATGTCCATATCAATACAAACATTTAACAGCATAAACAAGTCTGTGGATGGAAGATGCATAACTGAGATAACAAACAGATAAAGACAGGCAAAAACTGCATTTTATAAAAGGAAGAACATCTTGTGCAATATATCCTTGTCATTGAGAGTTAGAACAAGAATTCTTGCTTGCTACATACTAGGGCTGTACCGAATATTCGCTTCGTATTCGCTTCGAGGCCGAATAGTGGACCTAAAATAACTATTCTGTATTCGGCCAAATAGTTGCGGTCGGGCCGAATACGAATAGTGGTTACCTTTCATCCGTTTCTAGACTGGTGGAAAATAAACATGTCAAGCGTTATCTTTGTGCACCACCTACGAGCGTACCGAGTGAACGTCTGTTTAGTGCAGCTGGAAATACTTCAGTGAGACAAGAAGCTGCCCTAATGCAGCTTTTTCGGAAAGCTAATGCCGCTTTCATGGATTAACTAAGCTGTCAGTGACAATTTATAAGTGTGGTTACTTGTTATAAAACTAAGAATACTTTCATTCCTATGTATTAGTTACCACTGACCGACTGACTGAAGGATGCAAAACATGAAATGTTTTTAAATGTTTACTATTCTGTAATACATTTTGTTAAGTAAAATTTCAGCGTACATTTGACATTATGGGTGGTTTTTTTCCCCAGATCTATTTTGTACACGAAAGTGGAAGAATGGGCCTCAGTTTGAATAATGGGAAGACAGAAGTAACGGTGGTATTAAAGAAAATAATTTTGGGAGCATGCATCTTTCCTGTAGCAACATAAATATGTGAGTCCATTGGGGAGGAAAATATGAGCTTTTAAGCTGAAATTTTGCAGAAATATTATCAAAATACCATAAACAAAGAAGAGAAGAAATACTGACAGTTGAAAAGATCTGAACATCATGGAAGATTGGCTAATAAACAGCATCCTGTCTCAGAAGCTCACAAAATTTGGGTAAATCGAACACCATAGCGGACTGGAAATAATAATAGCAGAAGTCATGGTACTAGTAAGGAGAGGCAGGGACCGACCAACGCGAAGATGGGCACAGGATATAAGTGACTCCTTGGATGTGGAAGTACATGAGGCGGGAGAGCTGGCGAGGGACCGAGTTTCTTTCACGGAGACCGTGATGAGAGCGACTTTCTGCAAAGGACCTGCTAGATGATGATGAGCCTGAAATGTGATCTCTCTACCTGGGCCGACCGTCTCCACATCGCCATGGTAACAATTGTAGAGAACACATTGAGTCTCCTCTGTCTCCCACCAGGTTTGTCCATTCAAATAGATTTTGTCACCAACCTCACAATCTGCGGATACAAAAATACGTGTCCAACATTAGCAAGGTTTATATGTTTGTATTTAACATACAATTTTTGATCAATGTTTGGTCCATGATTGGTCAATGTTGGGTCAGAGACAGGTCTATGTTTGGCCAGTTTTGGTCTATGAAAAGTCAATGTTCGGTCAATGTCTGATCAATGTTTGTTCAATATTGTCTGAATGGTTTGTCAATAATTGGTCAATGATTGGTTAACAATAGCTCTCAGTGATTGGTCAAAGACAGCTTTCAGTGAGCGGTCAACTATAGCGCTCATTGATGGGTCAACGTTAGCTCTCAGTGATTGGTCAACTATATCTCTCAGTGACTGGTCAAAGATAGCTCTGATGATTGGTTAACGATAGCTCCCAGTGATTGGTCAAGGATAGCATTCAGTGATTGGTCAGCAAGAGCTCTCTGTGATTTCTCAGTGTTCAGTCTACGATAGCTCTCAGTGATTGGTCAACGATAGCTCTCATTGATTGGTTAACGATAGCTCTCAGTGATTGGTCAACGATAGCTCTCATTGATTGGTCAACGAAAGCTCTTAGTGACTGGTCAGCAATCGCCTAATGTTCAACCAAAATTAGGTCATTGTTTCTTTAATGATTGATCAGTGTTTGATCCAACCAATTGTCACAGTTTGGTCGTCACAAACAGGTCACATTATATTAGTAGTCAGCCACAGATCTACTTAGAAGTTAACGTTGTGCATTTATTCTCATTTCGTAAGCAAAAATCCCAAAAAAATAAACACGTTACTATGGTGATAGACAGCCCCTCTTTAAGGCCACTCGTATCCTTGGCAACTGATCCGCCTCGTGAATGTGTTATCGTGAAAACATGTCAAAGCAAATGAAAGGAAAAAACAGTCAGCACTGGGCAAAGGCGAAGAGCATCCCATATTTTTACAGACCAATCGGCACTAGATGGGTAATGTGGTCAGGATTACACAGGCCGTCTTTACTTCCTCAGGGCAGTTATCTTGATACCTATTTTAGGCTGGGTCGACCTGCGACGCCGCTTACCATGATAAAAATCCACGCAGCAAGCATTACAAGCAGTATGTTGGAATTACGAGTCAAACCCTCAACTCATAAGCCACGGCAGTCAACTTTACATGATCCCAAATACAATCGACTAGTGAACGTTGTGGCCAGAGAGACTTCACCAGCATATTACATAAACATACAGTGAAAAAAAAAAAAACAACACAAAAACACTTAGATGAAGTGTTTCCTATAGGAAATCACATGTCTGGGCTGTAGAATAGTTGACACGCGTGTGGCCACCAGAAATTACTTTTCGGGTGAATGTATATACACAGGACGTGTCCTTGATATCATGTGCCACCGTCTTGCTGGTTGAATCCTGAATGTGCTTCTAGGAACCATTCCTCTTCACAAATTATGTTTACAGTGAATAAATTAACTTTCCGTCTAGAGCACGAGGTGGACCAAGAACCACATAGAACGATACCATAAGAGACACTCAACAACAGCTCGATGTGTTTTTGGTTGAAGCGAACAGAAGAGCAAGAACCAGGACATCACACAAGCGATAAACACACGATGACACAATGTGCCACCATGCGGGTGAGGATCACCGTGGAGAGGTCCCAGAAACTTTAGCCTTTACGCCATATTTATGGCCGGGCTATATTGCGGCCCCTGGCAAGAGCCAGAGTAATAATTCAAAAAACGAAAAATTTCATCCTAAAAAGGACCGGAAGTAAGTTTTTTTTAATAGCCTATGCATGTAGAACCAGCAGGAGATTAAATGAGAAAATGGCTTCAATAGACCATTCAGGAAACCACCAACCTTGACACAAGAGGACTACTTGATTAGGGACAAATTAGAAAAAGTCATAATGCTGTCTAACAGACCACAACCGATTACACGACTAAATGTATACGAAATTTATAGCTGGCGTATCAGCCATGTGCACACCTCAGACAGCAGAACACATAAACGCCAAGGTTTTTTTTTTTTTTTTTTTTGGTCTCCTTCTCGTCCTCCTAATTTTATTATAGATATGAATGCTGTGAAAACTTCTGTTGGTACTTCATTTTTAATTAACCCTAAACAGCCGGAACTTTTTGGTTTCCTATGTTTGTGGTGAATTAAAATTAATGTACCCTGCAATGAGTTCACTCGTTGTCTAGTGGGTGTTTTATGTGTGTCGTGAATGTTCTTATCGCACACACAGCGTTAACATAACTGGTACAAGCCGACACCGACTTAGCCGTACGAAACATCAGTTTATTGACATATTGCAACTTACAACAACGTCCAGTCGTTGTCCTAAGAAACAGCTTTCGCACACCACATCACGCAGCCTTCAACATGCAGGTTCCTCACGCAGTCACTGACCAGAGTCTGCACCGATGTATCTGGTTGATCTTATGGACATTACACAGACTCCTGGCTTCACACGTCGTCGTCCGGTTCTCCTTTCACAACAAGCAATTTCACGTTGACATTCGTACGCTCAGTCTCCCGTCCTTTCGCTCTAACAAGTCGACACAAACTAACTTGATCAAAATGGAGTCTCAACTTATACCACGGATTAGTTTCACGTGGCAACACGTGGTGGTCCTTTACTTCCACGTGGCGACCTGTGGTCGCGTCGACGTGTTACACGTGATAACTCGTGGTCATCACCTATTTCTAAAACCTCGTATAATCCGAGTATCTGGAATATCTCACTGTTTTGGGTTAACCTTGGGCCTACACCCCAACCTTCCTAATGTGGGTGAAAATATCCCCCATTACATACCCTTAATTGATTTGCATGACTACTTTTAACATTGTCTCCTTGTAATTTTCCATCTTGACGGTAATGCAATATATAATGCTTGGAACAGAATTTTAATTCATTCACTTGTTCATTATTCAGTTGTGCCATTATAAATCACATAGGGCACGCAGTCTATTCCTCAACTCCGTTCTATCCTGCACAATAACTTCAATATCATAGATGGAATCCAGTCCAGCAACTTTGGCCTCTCTTGTCAACGTTCATCTTAAGGTTTCTTTTGGGCGTGCTCGACATTTTACTCTTTTTATTTCCTATTTTTTTTTTGCCTGCTTGGCGATCCTCTGCTAGACTCTTATCAGGATGTGTCCGATGTAGCGACACTGTTTTATAATTGCTGATACTATTTGTTGTCAAGATATTTCTCTTATATCTTTACTCCTTTTGGATTTATGGCAGTTTATTTTTAGTATGCTACTAGAAAGATAGACCTGGACACTTACTAAACAAGCGGAACAGCGCATAAATGCATTTGAATATAAATGTTACAGACAGGTTCTAAGAATATCTTGGGTAAAGAAAAGAACAAATGCATCCATACTTCAAGAGCTGAATATTGAAGAGGGTTGGCTAGTAAAGACAATAAAACAAAGAAAATTGAAATATTTTGGTCACTTGAAACGTCATGGAGGTCTAGAGAGAACAATAATGGAGGGGTATATGCCTGGGAAGAGAGGAAGAGGAAGGCCAAGGAGAAGATGGGTGCAGGATGTGGCAGATGATCTCCAGATGGGTGTATCAGACGCAGGACATCTTGCTCATGATAGGAAGGTTTTCCGGAGGGTTGTTATGGCAGCGAGGTTCCGCGAGAGACATGCTACTGAATGAATGAATGAACTAGAAAGATTGAAAAAAGCCTTAGATGAAAGATAAAGGGAAGAACAAGCCGGTTTTAGATCCAAGCGGTCATGCATAGACCACATCTTTACTCTTAGAATAATTGTTGAAGATTCTACAGAATTCCAGTCGAAATTATTGATCAACTTTGTCGACTTTCAAAAAGCCTTCGACAGTATCCATCGTCCAACACTCTGGAAATTGCTCAACATCTATGGTTTCCCCATCAAATATATCAACATCATAAAATCTTTTTATAATGAAAGACGATGCTGTGTGAGAACTGATTCTGGCAATTCTGACTGGTTCCCGGTGGAAACAGGAGTGAAGCAAGGCTGTGTCCTATCGCCGATGCTTTTTGGTATAGCAATCGACTGGGTCATGCGCAAGTGCATAAATAACGCAAATTTAGGCATTACATGGGTTGACAAAATTCTGGCAGACCTAGACTTCGCCGACGACATAGCACTCCTGAGTTCAGAACACACAGACGCCCAAGAAAAAATCAATCGACTCCAGAATTTCTCAGAACAAATTGTACTCCAAATTAACACCGCAAAAACAAAAATTCTAGACCTTACCAACAGTTCAGTTGACATCACGCTGAACAACAACAGCCTTGAAAAAGTCAACAGTTTCACTTATCTAGGGAGCAAGATGTCATCTACAGGAGATACTGCACCAGAAATATCATTTAGAATAGCACTGGCATCTAGTGCCTTCAATAAACTGTCTAACATCTGGAAATCAAAGACACTTAGCAAACACAAAAAACTCAAGATCTTCAATTCTTGTGTGATTCCAGTACTAACCTATGGATGCGAGAGCTGGAAATCAACGAAAACTCTAGACACAAAATTAGACAGTTTTGAAAATAAATGCCTTAGAAGAATACTAAATTTCAAATAGTCAGATTTCCGAACCAATACACAAATAAGGCAAGAATCCAAGCAAGAGTATGTGTCTAATTTTATACGAAAACGCCGCTGGAACTATGTCGGCCACGCCCTTAGAATGGATAAATCAAGACTTCCTTACCAAGCCCTCATTTGGACATAACAGGGGAAAAGATCTCGTGTAAGACCAAGGGAAACCCTACGTAGAACTATCATCAGGGAAGGCTCGCTCATGGGCCACTCAAACATCCAAGACCTACAACGGATTGCAACGGACCGCCATGCATGGAGAGTCACGACCTCTGCCCTATGTCCCGCACATTTTTCTCAGGCATTTGTTTTCGAATGCCTTAAACGTTCGTTCCATGTCTTTAGCAGTTCTGGAACTTTCGTTCCATATCTTTAGAAGTTTTCCAACTTTCGTTAATTGTCTTTACTGGTTCTCCAACTTTCGTTCAGTGTCTTTAGTAGTTCTCCAACTTTCGTTCCATATCTTTAGAAGTTCTCCAACATTCGTTCATTATCTCTAATGGTTATCCAACATTTGTTCATTGTCTTTACTGGTTTTCCAATTTTCGTTCCATATCTTTAGAAGTTCTCCAACTTTCGTTCTTTGTCGTTACTGGTTCTCCAACTTCATTGTCTTTACTGGTTCTAAAACTTTCGTTTATTGTCTTTACTGGTTCTCCAACTCTCGTTCATTGTCTTTACTGGTTCTCCAACTTTCTTTCATTGTCTTTACTGGTTCTCCAACTTTCTTTCATTGTCTTTACTGGTTCTCCAACTTTCATTCATTGTCTTTACTGGTTCTCCAACTCTCGTTCACTGTCTTTACTGGTTCTCCAACTCTCGTCCATTGTCTTTACTGGTTCTCCAACTTTCGTTCACTGTCTTTACTGGTTCTCCAACTTCATTGTCTTTACTGGTTCTCCAACTTTCGTTCATTGTCTTTACTGGTTCTCCAACTTCATTGTCTTTACTGGTTCTCCAACTTTCATTCATTGTCTTTACTGGTTCTCCAACTTTCATTCATTGTCTTTACTGGTTCTCCAACTTACGTTCAATGTCTTTACTGGTTCTCCAACTTTCATTCATTGTCTTTACTGGTTCTCCCTCGTTCACTGTCTTTACTGGTTCTCCAACTCTCGTTCATTGTCTTTACTGGTTCTCTAACTCTCGTTCACTGTCTTTACTGGTTCTCCAACTCTCGTTCACTGTCTTTACTGGTTCTCCAACTCTCGTTCATTGTTTTTACTGGTTCTCCAACTCTCGTTCATTGTCTTTACTGGTTCTCTAACTCTCGTTCACTGTCTTTACTGGTTCTCCAACTCTCGTTCACTGTCTTTACTGGTTCTCCAACTCTCGTTCATTGTCTTTACTGGTTCTCCAACTTTCTTTCATTGTCTTTACCGGTTCTTCAACTTTCGTTCATTGTCTTTACTGGTTCTCCAACTTTCGTTCATTGTCTTTACTGGTTCTCCAGCTCTCGTTTATTGTCTTTACTGGATGTCCAACTCTCGTTTTTTGTCTTTACTGGTTCTCCAACTCTCTTTCATTGTCTTTACTGGTTCTCCAACTCTCGTTCATTGTCTTTACTGGTTCTCCAACTCTCGTGTATTGTTTTTACTGGTTCTCTAACTCTCGTTCATTGTCTTTACTGGTTCTCCAACTCTCGTTCATTGTCTTTACTGGTTCTCCAACTCTCGTTCATTGTCTTTACTGGTTCTCCAACTTTCGTTTATTGTCTTTACTGGTTCTCCAACTCTCGTTCATTGTCTTTACTAGTTCTCCAACTCTCGTTCATTGTCTTTACTGGTTCTCCAACTCTCGTTCATTGTCTTTACTGGTTCTCCAACTCTCGTTCATTGTCTTTACTGGTTCTCCAACTCTCGTTCATTGTCTTTACTGGTTCTCCAACTTTCGTTTATTGTCTTTACTGGTTCTCCATCTTTCGTTTATTGCCTTTACTGATTCTCCAACTTTTATTGGCATATGTTAAAAATGAATTAACATTAGAGTTTAAATTACGTAACTTGGTTTTAAAACTATACAGTTTATGGTTCTATATTTGGCGAAACTTTAATACAAAATACTAAAAACAAATACAAATGGTGTGCTGACCCAATCGTGCAGCGTCGACCGCAGCAAAGACTGTTACCAATGCAAAAAACAGGGATCCAACCTGTGACAAGAATTGATTTATATTTTCATCATGGTAATAAATGATAATACAGAAAGTTACGGTGGGCGGACAAACAGTCAGACGATGGACGGACGGATATGTAAATAAATAGACAGATAGTACAAAGAAATGAATTTTTTTTTATTTTCAGATAGACAGACAGAATGACCGACAGACAGAAAGAAGGACTGATGGATTGTAATACAGAGGGTCAGATAGAAAGACGGATTGACGGAAGAATATACCAACGGATGGATAGACAAATAGTCAGACAGACTGTCAGATAGACTGTCAGATAGACAAACATAAACAGACAGACATACCGAAGAGACAGAAGACAGTCAGTTAGACAGACAGGAACAGACAGACAGACAGACAGACAGACAGACAGACAGACAGACAGACAGACAGACAGACAGACAGACAGACAGACAGACAGACAGACAGACAGACAGACAGACAGGAACAGACAGACAGACAGACAGACAGACAGGAACAGACAGACAGACAGACAGACAGACAGACAGACAGACAGACAGACAGACAGACAGACAGACAGACAGACAGACAGACAGACAGACAGACAGACAGACAGACAGACAGGACAGACAGACAGACACAGGTTTCAATACACCATACTGATACCATGTTTGAAATCTAAGTCCACTGATTCTTTCTCAACGTCCTAAAATGGGGACGAACAATTAAAAACCTCCTGCCAACCAATGAGCAAACGATACATAACACAATCGTGGCTGTCACTGATTGGTTGGGCGCGAACTCTGAAAAACTATTTGAACAAAGAAGACACAAACAACAGATTGCACAATTTATTGCCTGGCATATTTCACTGTATCTCATCAGGTCATACTACAACAAAAATTACATAAATGAAGTAGATAAGTGAAAGTACAAATACAACAACAACCAATCACAAGTGCCTGTTTTACCAGGGCAGTCGAATGATCATAGTCTTGATATGAGGGAGAAAACAAGTTTGGACCTTTCAACCTGCCTCGAGGGCTTGGTTTTAGCTGGCCTTTGTTTCCTGTGGTAATAGGTGTTAATCCTTTCTTGAGGCGTAAGGGTATGCCTGAAGTGCTTCTGTTTTGGACATAAATGCCACTGGTTTCTGTGGTTTTTGCTGGTTGACAAGCACGCTGTCACTGTCTGCACTAAGGCCGCTGCTCGGCCCACCACCCTGAAACTGACAAGCCTGCCATCTGAATCTCTACGCCACTCACAAGGCCCCTTTTAGAGTCCCATGTTCAACTTCTTTGTATGTTTTTCTTTTTTCTCATTACTTGTCTCAGGCTATGCCGGCGTTGTGGGTAATGAACAGGCAGGCAGACTGGCTGGATCTGCATCACTGGGTGGTGAATTAATACATGACAAGGCAGATGTCGCCAAGGCCCTTTGGGAACAAACAAAAGAATCAGTAAAGAAACAAGATTTTTATTTTGGTCTGGAGAGAATGAGGCCGGCTCACTACACTTAGTGGAAAGCCTGGACGGACATATACCCAAATTGTGACCGGTACCTTCAGTACTGGAACTGTGCTGGCTGCTGAAAATGACGACGGAGCACGCATTTGAATGCCCCGAGTACTGTGATGTCAATTCTTGACTCAGCTCATCTTTTTTTTCGCAGCATACACGTATATGTGCATGAGCTGTTTGTGCCTTCTTTTTTAAATATAAAATTGTTTTTTGGCCTCTTTTTTTGTGTTTTTGCTGTTTTTTTTTTTTAATCCTCCCCCCCCCCTCCCTAAATTTTTAATCCAGTTTTCTTCTGGCCACCTATGGTATAGAAGTAGTTGTAATGTAAAACAAATTTAAAAAAAAAAAAAACAACAACAATACTGGAATGCATGAATGATGTGTGGGACATAAAGTGAGTTCGAAGGAGTGAGGGTGAAAGCTTGCCAGGTAAAGATAGAGGGTTCTCAGGTCTGGATACCGCTGGCCTTGTGCAATCTGGGGCCTTGTTGACAGTCGGTCTCTTCTGGTTTTTGAGTGAGGGATGCATCTCATCTTCTGTATCTTCTGATTTTTTTTTCTTTTTAGTATCCAGAAGCCATGAGTAGTTAACCCTTAGGCTCAGTACTATGGATATCGCAACACTTTTAGCTTGATTCCATGATAAATACCGAACATCTGGGAGAAATGTGGCTTTTCTGCCTATCCCCGGACGTGAACCCGGACCACAAGGAGTTCGTCTCCCGGTCACCGCGCAGTCCGGTTTAGGCAACTACGCTAGCGAGCCGGGCGCATCTACTGATAAACTGTTTCACCATTTTCTGTATTGGCGGGCTTCTATTCACGTGAAGGCAGCCCTTAGTGGCCATTGCTTGATGGTTCTAGTGAAATGGTTTCTCAGGTGGGCTCTGTGCTAGTTGTACTTCTCACAAGTAAGCAGGTAGTGTTCGACTTTGTTGTACTCTCAGCATTCGGTGCACATAATGCTGCTGGATTTGTCTTTCCAGTAGCCCAGTCTAAGTCGCTATTGTTAGTTAACGATCAGTATTTTCGTTGGTTCCTTATCTTCTGACTTTGTGCTGGTTTTTTTTTTTAATAGCCTGAACGCATGTCTGCCTTTCTTGCCGTGAGACCACTGGTTGATCCATGCTTTGTTGATTTTATTTTAAGCAATAAGAGCTTTGCACTGGTTGTTGCCTAGCCCGATATCGACTGAGTCCAGGCTCAGCACCCCTATCTTAGTCGCCTGGTCTGCCCAATCGATTCAATTCAATATTTGCCGTGACCACTTTCAGCTAAGGGACACAAAACATTGCTGCTCTCTTCCCTGTCTGCTATATTTGTGGTTACTGGTCGGGCTGTCATCGAATCAGGTTATCCTTTGTGTTTGTCAGTTTCCTATCTCTGGTTGTTTGTTATGGAGTCTTCTCGTTGTGTTGCCCTCGAATTAGGCCGTTCTTGCTCTGCGCTCCGGTTAATTGGTTCAGCTGCTCAGCTGTCATAGCGGGTTATAATGGGTTAGTTTTGAAGGTTGGTGCGTTCAGGGAGGGGAGAACTGCTTGCCCTAAAAAGGCGAGGCAGTTTGGTGCCTAGGGTGGCGTTTCGTCGGGTTATGGGTCTATTTGGTGCTGCTTTGGTGGGCCTAATCTGCCTTAGCTGTCTGGCGCTGCTCGTGCATTGGGTTTCAGGTGGGTTGGTGATGGCAGCTCGTTGCCAGTCAGAACCATATCGATTTGAATAGAAAGTTCAGGGCGCAGGTGACGAATCGCTGCATTTTCAGGAAATCTTAGCGTTCCGCAATTTGCTGACGTGTGAAGGATTTAAAATGTATTGTTTCTGGTGATAACCTGTCCAGATTTTAAAAGATGGTGTACTATTGTGGAGAGATGTTTTTTACGGCCGGAATTTTCATTTTAAATATTATTTTACGTGGCTTTTCCCACACATACTGGAATGTACTCAGAAAAACTAGGGTGCCAAACAAAGAATAGAATACAACAGTATTTTTCAACCGTTTGGTTGGTTGTGGAAACGCTTTCATAGGCCCTAAAATGTATCCATAATCCTGTAACAGTTAGGGAAGGTACTTATCCTTACCTAGGATACTAATCGATATCATTACCATTTCAATGATGAGAATAAAACAAGCTCGGACCCAAACGCATATTAAACTGTATAAGGCAGGTAAATTAGGGCACTCGATAGCTAACAAAGTATATTAAAGACCCTTTTTCACGTCTTACGCATATTGGGCATATGGGAAGAGCATCCCATAATTTCAACAGACCAGTCGACACTAGGTGGGTAATGTGGTCAGCATTATGCCAACTGTCTTTACTTCCCCAGGACAGGCTGGGTCGACCTCCGACGCCCCATACCATGAAAAAATCCATGCAGCCAGCAGTGGGTGTCGATCGCGGCACTTTGGAATTACTAGCCACGGAAGTCGCACTCGACAGCTAGGTTTAGTTGAAAACAACGGATCAACATCGTGGCACACGGGTAGTAACCCATAAGTGCTCCGCTCTGCTGCTAACTCAAGGCTGAGTCTGAAGAATCTCAGCGCAATGCACGAAGTCCGAATTTTGAAAAACTGTAGGCAGAATTTTAACTTCAAATTTTGCCCGGGTAACGCGGTTCGGCTCCTCTCTTTGATTTCCATCTGCGAAGGGATTTATTTACTTGCACAACAAAACACAAGGGCGTACGATCTTACTGCTCAGAGACCAGGGGAAGTTACTAGAGGTTCATGTGAAAAAATCCCAGCCTTTACCTGGGCCTGAACCCACGACCTCCAGCACTCGCGGCGGACGCCATGCCTCGAGACCACACTTCCCTCCACAGACCTATATTTTTTCTAGACCAATAGGCACAAACTGGGTGATGTTATCAGCATCATGCAGGCCGCCTCTACTTCCCGGGTCTAAACCCGGTACCCACTCATGGCTGGGTCGAACTGGGAGTCAATGCTATCTTTGAAAACAAAAGTCTCGCGCCACCAGGAAGCGAACCCAAGACTTTCCGATCCGCACGCGAGCCTCTAGCCGCTACACCACGGCGACTCCCAACCAAAGCATTGATGGTCCAAAATTGAAAATTAGGCTTCCAGAATTTTTTTTTTTTTTTTCGAAGTTATTTTTGCTTCCGACAGCGCTTTGCAAATGCAGTGTCCGCATATGGACAGAAGTCTACGGTTTAGATTCCTGAGGTACTGAGTTTAGTTCTTTGTGACGCACTGTAAGTTGTGTTGTTTTCCTAACTGTGAATGCCTTTCATGTGTGCAGTGATTGTGTCGTGGTTTTCAATATGGCTGGGTGCCGGTTTACGTGTGCACTAGTGAAATACCTTACGTAATAATCCCACGTTGGCGAATGGGGAGTGAGAAGCCATAATGAAATTCATAATCTCTTTAAATCACCATTGATCTCTGGCATCGTGAGATCTAATAGACTGAAATGGTTGGGGCATATTGAAAGAATGTGAGATGACAGAGAGGTAAAAACTGTATACACGAGGGAGATGAATTGTCGTAGACCACGAGCCAACCTTTCATCGACGAACTGAATTTCTAGTGACAACTGTTGGCTTTGTCGCCCCTAGCAACTAAAATTTGCATTTCTGCATGTGCCTATGTCTGGATTGTTTCGGGACTAATTTTTTTATTCACCAGTTTTTCAAAGTGTGCAAAATTTACACTGGCACAGGAACGGAGTATGGGGAAACCCGACTGCGGTGAATTTGAAACCTCGACTATAACAACAACCCCCCCCCCCCTCTTTTTTTTTTCCTCTCTCCCGATTAAAGAACTTAAAGAACACTGATGTCTTCTATTCTGTGTTTTACACCCCCCTTCCCCTAAATGCGCCTTTTCATAGTTATTTCATTGTTTCAGACTATACTTTTCAGTCAACGGAGAGCTAAAGTCAAACCAACCAGTGACCGAAAGGTATGTGACATGTATCGTTTGCTCATTGGCTGACAGATACTGATACATTGTCGTTTCCCATTGAAAAAAACAGTCAGTTGACTTTGATTTCAAACATGGTAACAGTAGGGTGTATTCAAACATCTGTCTGTCTGTCTGTCTGTCTGTCTGTCTGTCTGTCTGTCTGTCTGTCTGTCTGTCTGTCTGTCTGTCTGTCTGTCTGTCTGTCTGTCTGTCTGTCTGTCTGTCTGTCTGTCTGTCTGTCTGTCTGTCTGTCTGTCTGTCTGTCTGTCTGTCTGTCTGTCTGTCTGTCTGTCTGTCTGTCTGTCTGTCTGTCTGTCTGTCTGTCTGTCTGTCTGTCTGTCTGTCTGTCTGTCTGTCTGTCTGTCTGTCTGTCTGTCCATATGTCTGTCTATCTGCCCGTCTGTCTTGCTGTCTAGCTGTCTGTCTATCTGTCTATCTATCTGTCTATCTAACTGTCCGTCCATCCGTTCGTCTGTCTGCTTGTCAGTTAGCATTCATATCTAAGACTATCTATCTGTTCATCCATCCGTCCGTCCCTCGTTCTGTTTGTCGGTCTTTCTATCCGTCTGTCCGAAAATCGAAATAAATTCATTCATTCGTACTGCCTATCCATTTATTTACCTATCAGTCCGTTCGTGTGTCCGCCCACATGGTTGTCCGTCTGTCCTTCCACCGTTTCTTTCTGTGTAAACAGTGAATTAACAAGATGAAAATTTACATTTTATTATTGTCACAGGTTGGATCTCTTTTACTTGCCTTGGTAACAGTATTTACTGCAGCCCACGCAGTACGATTTTGTGAGCAAAAAATTCATTTTTCCCCTCACTTTTTTCGTCTTCTTCCTATATTATATTATTGTGGAACTAAATTGTTTAGTTTTAAAACCAAATTACCTATTTGCAGTTCTAATGTTAACTCAATTTTAACTAATGCCAGTTAAAGTTGGAGAACAAGTAAAGACAGTGAACGAGAGATGGAGAACCAGTAAAGACAATGAACGAGAGTTATAGAACCAGTAAAGACAATGAACGAGAGTTATAGAACCAGTATAGACAATGAACGAAAGTTATAGAACCAGTAAAGACAATAAACGAAAGTTATAGAACCAGTAAAGACAATGAACGAAAGTTATAGAAACAGTAAAGACAATGAACGAAAGTTATAGAACCAGTAAAGACAATGAACGAAAGTTATAGAACCAGTAAAGATAATGAACGAAAGTTATAGAACCAGTAAAGATAATAAACGAAAGTTATAGAACCAGTAAAGACAATGAACGAAAGTTATAGAACCAGTAAAGACATTGAACGAAAGTTGGAGAACCAGTAAAGACAATAAACGGAAGTTGGAGAACCAGTAAAGACAATGAACGAGAGTTATAGAACCAGTAAAGACAATGAACGAGAGTTGGAGAACCAGTAAAGACAATGAACGAAAGTTGGAGAACCAGTAAAGACAATGAACGAGAGTTGGAGAACCAGTAAAGACAATGAACGAAAGTTGGAGAACCAGTAAAGACAATGAACGAAAGTTGGAGAACCAGTAAAGACAATGAACGAAAGTTGGAGAACCATTGAAGACAATGAATGAAAGTTGGAGAACCAGTAAAGACAATGAACGAAAATTGGAGAACCAGTAAAGACAATGAATGAAAGTTGGAGAACCAGTAAAGACAATGAACGAGAATTGGAGAACCAGTAAAGACAATGAACGAAAGTTGGAGAACCAGTAAAGACAATGAACGAGAGTTGGAGAACCAGTAAAGACAATGAACGAAAGTTGGAGAACCAGTTAAAAAACCGGGGTTTGTGGTTTCCTGAATGATATATTTATTCTTTTCTGTTGGTAGTTTTCTGATTGATCTAATGATTGTTTCCTGTTGGTAGTTTCCTGATTGATCTAATGATTGTTTCCTTTTGGTAGTTTCCTGATTGTTCTAATGATTCTTTTCGGTTGGTTGTTTCCTGATAGATCTAATGATTCTTTTCCGTTGGTAGTTTCCTGATTGATCTAATAATTCTTTTCGATTGGTAGTTTCCTGATAGATCAATGGATTATTTTCTGTTGGTGGTTTCCTGATTAATCTAATGATTCTTTTCTGTTGATGATTTCCTAATTGATCTTATGCTTCTTTTCTGTTGATGATTTCCTAATTGATCTTATGCTTCTTTTCTGTTGATGATTTCCTAATTGATCTAATGATTCTTTTCTGTTGATGATTTCCTAATTGATCTTATGCTTCTTTTCTGTTGATGATTTCCTAATTGATCTTATGCTTCTTTTCTGTTGATGATTTCCTAATTGATCTTATGCTTCTTTTCTGTTGATGATTTCCTAATTGATCTAATGATTCTTTTCTGTTGATGATTTCCTAATTGATCTAATGATTCTTTTCTGTTGATGATTTCCTAATTGATCTAATGATTCTTTTCTGTTGATGATTTCCTAATTGATCAAAGTATTCTTTTTTGTTGATGTTTTACTTATTTATCTAATGATTCTGTTGATGATTTGCTGATTGGTCAACTGATTCATTTCTTTTTGTAGTTTGTGATTGGTACAAGCCATTTTCTCATTTAATCTCTAGGTAGTTCTACAACCATAATTTAGCCCAGCCCATGGTTTCGCATCCCTCTGCGAGGCTCGACAGTGTTCATTTGCAGATAAGCTTGTTCTGGTTGCATGAATCATTTGATTATTTCTTTCTTGTGTCCATCTTCTGCTTCTTGCTTCTAGGCGGTGCAGATTAATCGATGACTGGTTCGCGAGCCATGGCACATTCGGTTGCCTGGGATTCTGTGACGTAATGGAGTCTCAAGAAATCAGCGACTCCATCAGTCTATAATCTCTTTGGTAGTTCCCTACCTCTTGGTGTTGCTACTTTCATTTTGTACGCTCTCATTGCTGACAGCATTGCATTCATTCTCTTTGAGCAACCTTTTTCAAAAATAGACAAAATAGTTACCTAACATTGGTCAAACGTTAAGCGATCGCTGACCAATCACTGCGAGCTATCGTTAACCTGTCATTGAGATATGTCTTAACCAATCACTGAGAGCTATCGTTGACCAATCATTGACAAACCATTCAGAAAACATTGATCAGAAATTGAGTTTAAGTCCAAGTCCTTTTAAGAAAAAAAAAAAAAAAGTCGACCACTTTCAGACTGTTACTAGCTAGCCGAGGCTGCTAGCAGTCTCCGCCTATATTCTGGGTCTGGATTATTTGCCTCACTTTCGTGACTAAATTCGAGTATTTGCGCCATTTCTGGGCTTTATGCTTCCATGCGATTCAGTCAGACATTGACCAATCACTGACTAAACATGGACTTGTTACTGACAGAGCGCTAACTGGAACTAGTCATTTAGAGCTTACTTCACCAAATTACTGAGACCCACCGATGACCAATCATTGACAAACCATTCACAAAACATTGACCAATCATGGACCAACATAGTTTAAACATTGACCATTAAAAAAGATATACAAGTTGTAAAATCTTGTCCCCTTTTTTTCGAAGTGTAGTAATTCCCGTCCTTTTTAGGATGAAATTTTTTCCCTATTTGAAGCCCTACTCTGGCTGTTGCCAGGGGCCGCATTATAGCCTATCCATAAATATGGCCTAAAGGCTGAACGCGGTTTTTAGGACCTTTCCACGGTGATCTTCACCCACATGGTGGCACATTGTGTCATCGGGTATTTATCGCTTGTGTGATGTCCTGGTAGGGTAGAAAGTTAGTCATTCAGTGGTTGTTAAACTAGACAGGGTATTTTGCATCCGCAGATTGCTTGTTTTATGGGCAACGCTATTCAAATGGACAAACTTGGTATGAGATGGAGGATAGGCGGTGTGTTTATTACAAGTGTGTGAATGGTAACGTCGAGACGCTCGGTGAAGGTGAGATATCATATTTCAGGCTCATAATCATCTAGCAGGTCCTTTGCAGAACGTCGCTCTCATCACTGTCTGTGTGAAAGAAACTAGATCTCTCGCCAGCTCTCCCGTCTCGTTTAATTTCATATGCAAGGAGTCCTTATATACTTTACACATCTTCGTGTTGAACGGTCCCTGCCCTTTCTTCCTTGTAATATGCCTTCTGCTATTATATACTCCAATCCACCATTATCCTTTTTTCTCGCCTTTGCGCATCGGAATTATGTGAAAAGCACCCATATTTTTACAGACTAGATGGGTAATGTGGTCAGCGTTTCGCCAGTCGTCTTTACTTCCCAAGGACATACATCCTGATACCTATTTAAGGCTGGGTAGACCTGCGACACCTCATACCGTGATAAAAATCCACGCAGCCAGCAGTGGGTTTCAACGACGGTGCGGTGGAATTACGAGTCAGACTCGCAATTCCTAAGCCACGGACGACGCATGGCGCTTGATATGATTAAAATACTTCAGCTTCAGAGACATGATGCTGTTTATTAGCCAATCTGTCTTAACATAATAACCCGGCTCTCTAGCGTAGTTGGCTAAACCGGACTACGCGGTGACCAGGTGACAAACTCCTTGTGGTCCGGGTTCACTCCCAGGGGTAGGCAGAAAAGCCACATTTTCTCCCAGATTTACGGTATCTATCATGGAATCAAGGCCGAAGGGTTGCGATATCCATAGTACCGAGCCAAAGGGTTTACAACTCATGGTTTCTGGATATTTAAAAAAATTTTTTTTTTTTTTAAACGTCAGTATTCATCCCTTCTTTGTCCATGGCAAGACCCTGACTGTATCGTTTTTGCCTCCCGTAATGCGTTTCTTGGAATTACAATGTAGTTTTTCTCCCCTTGCCTTCCGTATCCACAAGGCATGAGACAATGTCCCCAGCCTTCAGCTACCTTCAAGACTGCCAGTTACAATTTAAGTTGTCTTTCTTGTTTGAGAACTACTGCGTGAACCCATCGCTAACCCAACCCGGTGACGTCAACAGCACGGCTCGTCAGCTGGAACCGGTAGTGGTACTCCCTGTACGCGCATGCGGCCTATAGTTGCATATTTGATGTCTCTGGTTTTCAGGATGCATTGCTCGTGAGGTGTGTATAGCTGTGAATTCTACCTGGGACAACGGGTGCTTGAGGTTCAACTGCACTGAAATAGTTTCTCCCAACGGTACTATCAGATACCAGGCGATTCAAACAAATACGAGTAGGTTCACGTTTTGTTGATGTTGTTGTGGTTGTTGTATGTTGATGTCGCTATGGTTTCAGTCACTGTCACATGTTGGCTCAGTCGGATTAAGAAATGTCGGATACAGAACATATGTTGCCGCCAGGGGCTGCCGAAGCTGGTACCTTTGTACAAATTTGAAACTACGTGAACCCTGCTTAGCAAAACTGTACTCTTAATGACAAACCCGATGTTTTGGTACGTTTTAGAAGTTTTGAATTATGAAAGGCTAAAGTCTAAAGTCGAGATGATTGACATCATTCCACTGTTGGCTTTCCTATATGGCTCTCTCTCTCTCTCTCTCTCTCTCTCTCTGTCTCTCTCTCTCTCTCACACACACACACACTCTCTCTCTGCAGACCGGCTAGCCGCCTGCTGAAAGCGTCGCACAGAGCACAAAATCCGTAGCTCTGACGACGATCCCCAGGGTTTTCAGTGAAAACTGCACTTTAAACGACTCAGCCGGTAAACCAACCCACGACCTTTAAAGTGCAAGGCAAACAGCTTGACATTTCACCCCAGAGGCCCACGTTCTGCATCAATAGTTTCAACTTTGACATTGTATAGATGCAGTAAATGATACCGGAGGAAGGTTAGTTGCGTATCCTTTACAGGACGTTGCAGAACCAGCCCCTACAACCTCTGGCTGTTGTGTTGTTTTTCTAGGGAAATTTAAGTTTAGAAGTTTGCCATTGTTTCCTGGACGGTCGGCTTTTTTATACGACTGTCGAGACCAACGCAAGGCGCACGGCTCACAGCTGGGATCGAACCCGGCATTCCGGCATTACGAAGCGTTCTCATCGACTTAGCCACAGAGCCGACACCGGAGGAAGACGGACGTCAATTATGCCATATCCTTGTGTGGGTTCCTGGGCCCCATTGTGGGAAAACAAGAAAAGACCCACTGCCTCCCCAACATGCATGTCGTAAGAGTCGACTAACTGACAACTTAATTCAAAGTCGAAGTGCATCTCCCTGAAAGGCATGGAACAACCAACTGCACGTAAAACAGATGCACACGCCAAAAGCAAGCATTGGCACAAAGCCAAATTCCAGATGGACGAACAAATAGGACTTTCCCCCGGAGCTTACAGCCGGGTAACAAAGAAGAAGAAAGGATGTCTCTGGCCTTGTAATTTTCCCAGCTAGGTTAAAGATGAACATTATGAACATTGAAATACAGAAGGCGGTGAATTACTAGTGAAAAGTGCTGAAAACGTTAAAAAAATATTTGATTTACATTTTCAGAAGAGTTTTGAGTTATGAGTTAGATTATCTTCACAGCACTCCGGACACATCCATAGGTGCTCAGATTCCCCTTTCAACATATTCATCAGCGTCGTGTAGTTAACACTGCCAGTCCTATGTTGGTTAACAAAACTATGTGTGCGTCCGGTGTGCTTCTCATGCTTGGCTGTGCCGATCTTTACCCCCAATTTAGAAAAAAAAATATGCAGACGAAAATCGCTTTCAAAATTTATGCCTAGTTTTTTGGCACGCCTCAATGCTTTCAATCTGCAGAAAGAGTGACATCTCTGCCTAACAGTATTATTTTAGAAAAACAAAAACGTTTTTCTTTAAAAAATTCGGTAGTAAATGTCTTGATACGATCAACATTATTACCCGAAGATATTAACTGTACCAACTGGAAGCACCCCAACAGCTTTGTAACAAACTGAGTGGAAAAGACAGTCTACAGCAATGATGTAACGAACAACATATTTCATTTCTGACTAACTATAAGGCTTGGCCAGTTTATATATAGATATGAAATATTAAGTCCATGTACACACACACACACACACACACACACACACACACACACACATATATATATATATAATATATATATATATATATATATATATATATATATATATATAAAAATTAGCCGGACTATAAAAAAAAGACCCTGGCTTCCAGGTCGATCCAGCCTTAAGTGGGTACCGGGTGCAGTCCCGGGAAGTAAAGGCGGCCGGCGTGATGCTGACCACATCACCCGTTTTGTGCCAATTGGTCCATGAAAATATAATTCCAGCCCTATATGCCCTATACGCCTAAAGGAGCGGAAAAGGGTCCTTTACTGTATATATATATATATATATATATATATATATATATATATATATATATATATATGTGTGTGTGTGTGTGTGTGTGTATAAGCATGTGTGTTTCAATACAGTTTAATATGGGTTGTTTTAAACATCAACAATTAAACATTTGGGACAGTTTGGTGGGTTTTGGTACTTTTGTATAAACAAACTTTTAACTATTCACCAAATAATTTCGACAGCCCAGGCTCAGTGCAAGGTTCATGCAGATGTGTACGAATTAGAGAAGGATTTTAGACGAGGTTTCAACTTCCACTGCAGACGGCACTGCTCCTTAACTGCTCCAAAGTCCCACAAAATGTCCAGAACGGTCTCTTGTGAAAATTATTGTAAAATATGTCAGTATATTAAAATACTGAAGCTTGCACACGCAAAATAAATGCATAGGGCCTCCGTCAGATGTGCAAACACGAACAGTCCCACACCAGAATTGCGGTTCACTGTTGATGCAAGTCGTAAATCAGGAATGTCAACAGTGTACACCCAAGACTGCATAAGCACATGATATTCCTAGCGAAATCGAAGCCCCGCCACTGTTAGTGCAGCTCACATCACAAAGCCGACATCACAACACTCGGGATATTCATACGCTCAGTCCCCATCTTCAGAAGCAAGACCACACACTGTTGTGATTGTGAAATCCGTTTTAACTTTCCACTAAGTGTTGTCAGTCAGATCTATGCCGAGCACAATATCTTGAGCTGAAAACGGGTCATACCAAACAAGTCTTTTCAACGTCCACCCCTTTTGTGTGTGTGTGTGTGTGTGTGTGTGTGTGTGTCTGACCGGGGTAAAAGGGTTAAATAATCGCTGGGCAATGGTTTAAAAACCACTGTTATCAAGAAACAAACGAAATGGTATTCTCTTTAATTGCGCTGAAAAAAAGGGGCAGGGGAATGGGAAGAATGGAAAGTTCCATCAATACATTTCAAGTCTTAAAAGTATCTAAACATTATGTGATCAAAAATGTTCTACAGTTACAACTAAAAGGTTTTGTTATACCCTCGAGCTAGATTTGCATAAAACATAGCAAATAGCATTTTTTTTAAATAAATTTGTTTATTTACATCTACCAACGGGGCGGCAAGTGCATATCTAAAAATCTGGCCTCTCCCGGTGAAAACGACACATGTCGTCACCGTAATCAAATTTCTTGGCCACTTCCAGCTGCACATTTCTTCCTCTCCAGACCACGAAGTTCTAATATGACAGTTAAAGGCGAAAGTTGATCATTAATAACGTCTTAAATTGTCGGTTTTATCATCTCTCCCCAAGGATGCAAACGTCGAGGAGTCTGTTATGAACAAGGCCAGGAAATGTTTAACAGGTGTCGAAGATTTCGATGCACACAAGGACGATACAGAATGAAATTTTCACGTGAGGCATTAAGTACGTTACAAAATGTTTCTTTTATAAAGATAACACAAACTAGATAGTCATCTAGGTCATCATAACTTTTGTTGTGATTAGTGTTTCTTCTGCCTTCATCCAAAAATGTAATTGCTTGGTGTCCAATTATTTGGCCTACACATCCTACTTGTGCAGACCGGGTTAGCATTCCAGTTTAGGTTCGTGAAATATTGAAGTCTCCCTGTTTTGTGGTTATCTTCATTTCCCAGTTCACAGGTCTTGCCCCAAATCAACCCGGCAAAGAAAAGCCACACAATGCTCGCCAGTCCTCAATTCCCAATTCCAATTCCTTTTAAGAAAATAAAAATAAAAAACTCTGCCACGTTCAACTTGTTAGCTAGATGAAGCTTCCAACATTCTTCGACTATATTTGTGGTCTTGTTTATTTGCGCTACTTTCATGGCTAAATTTCTGGTATTTGCGCCGTCTCTGGGCTTAAAGCTTCTTTCCTCCAAGTCAGACCGCTCGTTCCCTATCCTGTTGTCTATTGTGTTTTTCTTGATCTTTCATTCCTGATGTTTTCTCCTTGGTTTCAGCTCTTTCTGATTTAGCCAGGCGTTTTTTTTTTTGTTTTTTTTTGTTTTTTTGTAGGAAAGCGAGCTTTTCAACATAACGTCTTTTGGACCACCATTTATACTTTAAAAATTGTGAGTATTTTACTTTGCCAAAAAGTACTGAAAACAGTTTTTGGATTTGGCGTTCGGTCCTCAGGAGAAAGAGTGGGCAGAACATGAACATTCCCTGCCATCCAAGGAGGCTTGCATAAATGCAGAGCCCACAAGAAATGCCCATGACTGTTAAGCTCACTTCCATACATTGAACATCTCATTTAGTGATCAAACAGGAAGTGATATTATTAATATCATCCTGTTCCGGGTGATGGTAAAGACATGATGAGAGGCCATCATGGAGAACAATAAAAACATTCACGGAAAGAGAATGAACTAATAATAGAGTATCTGAGTGAATGGCGTATTCTCCAGAATACCTGCTGTTTGAAACAAGATGTGCCTTGGTTTGTTACAGAAGTTCGTCTTACAGACACGACTTTGGATTCGTGATACGTCGACCAAATATGCAAGTCAGCTAACACAAGCGAAGGGGGACACAACTGGAAAATGCCAGGCAAATATAGCACCAACAGCAGTGTAGCTACACGAGTGTGTTAGTTAGTTAGTTAGTTTGGATATGATTATGGCACTCTTGACGTGTTCATATGTGCTCAGATCCTCCCCTCATTATGAACCGCGGCGTCTTGTGGCTAATAGTGCCAGTTTTATGCTCATTGACAAGTTTTTTTTAATGTACCAGTTGTTATGCTGATCTAAATGATGAGACTATCATTCTGGTAAGTGGTGTGGATTAACAATAATAACATGAAGATCAACGTCGCCTAAGCAAACGTGATGACTTGTCTAGAAAAGGAAAATCAAACACACACAATTAGGTTAACATCAGCTGAAGCAGGAGAAGGATTTCTCACATCTAGGGATCATTTTTTTTTTTTTAGAAAAAGAAAACGAAAGAATGAATAAACAAAAACGAAGATACCGTGAAGCCAATCAAGTTATAGAAGATATGGCAACTAAATTGAAATGCGAGTAGGTTGATGTGAACACTTAACGACCGCTGCTCAACACAGTGTTCCTAAAAAAGCTGTTTATCAGTGTCCAAGATGGCCACTGTCTTTAGAAGATATAAGAAAAATAGTGATCATAGAAATAAAGTCTTGATGTACTATGCTAAGCGTAACACGAACAGATTGACTTACCAGTTGTTAACCAGGAGGAGAGTCAGCACAGAACAAGTATTGGAAGTGTGTCGATAGACAACAGATCAAGTTGTTTGGCCATGTAGCAAGAATGGCAATAGACAGGGCACAACAAAGAGTACTTCTATATAGATACAGCAGTAACAGAGCCAAAGGTAGACTACGCCGAAGAACGACCACGGTAATATCAGCGACACTAAAAAGTACTTTACTCGAGGCGATCATAAGAGCCCGTGCCAGAGATCTGTTCCTGCCCTGGTGCTGCGAGGTATTCCAAAAGTGGAAGAAAGAAGAAGAAGAAATAATAGGATCCTTATTTTCATTCTTTATGGTAAACTAATTCACCCAGTCACTGAGGAAAATCATTAGAGCTTTTGAATTAAAATGTTTTAGAAAAATTCTTAGAATACCATGGATCAAGAAGAGGAAAAAGGGACATTCTAAACGAGTTGAATATCAAGGCGAACTGGCTCATAAACAACATCCTGTCCCGAAAGTTAAAGTATTATGGCCACATCAAGCGTCATGGCGGCTTGAAAGAGAAGGGGATGGAGGGTACAGTCTATAGAAGGCGAGGCAGGGGTCGACCACCGCGAAGATTAATGCGGGATAAATGAAGAAGCATTGACATTGAAAGCACACAGGACCAGAGATCTGGCTAGGAAACGGATACTTTCAGACGAACGTGAAGATAGCGACGTTCTGTAAGGGGCTTGCTAATTGATAATGATGGCAAAGTTAAAACTATGTTATTTTGAGTTTGTATATGCTTCTTTTATATCACTATAAAGGAAAATAAATGTATTATATTTTTTTCTATGATTTAGACTGCACTGACCACGAAGACAGGTGTTACCCCCCAGGCGTTCTCTTCGAATTTCGTGATATTGAAACTGGCATCACTTATCCAAACTGTACCTGCTATTTTAGTGGGCCTAAAAACAATAGAGAGGTCAAGCTTTGCAATGGCTACACCCTATATATTGGCATACATTTCACACCTGAGCCTTAAGGCCTGTTGACCGTCCTCCTTTTTCTAAATCCTCTGAGGTTTTTATTTAAGTTGTTTACTGTTAAGCTTTCTACGAGGTAGTCCTCTTCAGGACTAGAAGACCACCGCCCAGAACACAGAAACCGCCCAGTCAGAACCAGCTGAAAACCACCAAGCCAGACATGAAGCCACAAAGGAACAAAACACCCTAGGCCTAAAGCACGCCGCAAATAAACTGGAATCAAGCAAGCAGTCAAGAAAACCCTCAACAACAGTGGTTCTCAACCTTCCTAATGCCGCAAACCTTTAATATAGTTCCTCATTTTGTGCCGACCCTCAGCCATACAATCATTTTCGTTGCTACTTCATAACTTCAGAGAGTTTATGTTTTCCGATGGTCTTAGGCGACCCTTGTGAAATGGTTCTTCGACCCACAAAGGGGTCACCATCGACAGGTTGAGAACCAGTGCTCTACGATAAAATAGTTCGTTTAGACAGTTGAAAGTGAAGAAAGCTTGACATTTTGTTTTCTAGAACTGAACTTGAACTTTTCTCGTCACATCATAAGAGCTGTGTGAAAAAGGTCCTTGTGTGGGCTGTTTACAACGTTATTTAGGGCCTGTTGTTTGCAGGTAGCAGTGTTACATGACCGAAACACCCGACTCTTTGTATTTACATATAATTCTTTGCTGTCACTGTAACAGTCTGTTGTCTAATTAAGTCTCTGCTTGTGACATTCTGTTTTTGTCAAAAATATTTCATCTTTGTTTTGTTAGAATTCTGTCTTTACTTTCCAATATCTTGCCAAATTGTTACAATTCTGTCTTTATCTTCGGATTACTTGCCACGTTGTTACAATTATGTCTTCACCTTCCGATATCTTGCCAAATTGTTACAATTCTGTCTTTATCTTCTAAAGTCTTTCCATGTTGTTACAATTCTGTCTTTATCTTTCGATATCTTGCCATGTTGTTACAATTCTGTCTTTGTCTTCCGATATCTTGCTATGTTGTTACAATTCTGTCTTTATCTTCTGATATCTTGCCAATTTGTTACAACTGTCTCTTTATCTTCCTATAGCTTGCCATGTTGTTACAATTCTGTCTTTATCTTCCAATATCTTTCCATGTTGCTTTTATCCTTTCATTTATCTTTTGATACCTTGCCATGTTGTTACAATTCTTTCTTTATTTCTTGATATCTTGATTGTTGTTAAAATTCTCTCTTTATCATCCGATATTGTGCCATGTAGTTACAGTTCTGTTTTTGTCTTCGATATCTTGTCATGTTGTTACAGTTCTGTTTTTGTCTTCGATATCTTGTCATGTTGTTACAGTTCTGTTTTTGTCTTCGATATCTTGTCATGTTGTTACAGCTCTGTTTTTGTCTTCGATATCTTGTCATGTTGTTACAGTTCTGTTTTTGTCTTCGATATCTTGTCATGTTGTTACAGTTCTGTTTTTGTCTTCGATATCTTGTCATGTTGTTACAGTTCTGTTTTTGTCTTCAATATCTTGTCATGTTGTTACAGCTCTGTTTTTGTCTTCGATATCTTGTCATGTTGTTACAGTTCTGTTTTTGTCTTCGATATCTTGTCATTGTCACATACCGCTAATGTCACGTGCCTGATTTAAGGATTTCTCCTTAAGAACCAACAGCACTCTGAAATAATTATGTTGAGTCGTTGGGTGGTATTGGTCTAAGGGATATCCCGTGGCCAATATACGCTCAACTTATTTCAGGAGTAGGGCAACTCAAGCTTTGGCACTACAAAATATATAATATTCCTAGGCACACTTGGCTGGACACCCCCACTACTATAAAAAGGTAGCCCCCAGGTTATGATAGTATACTATCATAGCCATGTTAACACAGATTACACTTATTACTCACACAAACATAAAAGCTAGACAGTTAGAATGGTGAAACAGGGACACTCAAGTCAGCCATGAAAATTTCTGCATGTAATAAGTACAATATATATATACATATATTAATGAATAGATCATCAAGAATGTTCAGTGAATGGAGTTCAGGAATCAATGACACAACCCAGATGTTGAAGCAGCCAGATGTAGTTCTTGGATATTACATGAGTTCATCATAGGAATCCCAAGGAGCTGTGGAAGGAGAGCATGTATGTAGTTAAGAGATCACTTATCCCAGTTCGTAGGTCACTGCTCCCCTCAGTCCATGGTGATTTGACCGTAGTTGACTCAATAGGTAGCTATGCCTCGATTTGATCTGATACAAGCTGACTGTCTCACAAGTGAGGACACAGGAACTGCATAGGAACCCAACAAAGCTCTTAAAGACTTATTCTCTGAATTGATGACATAAGTGTCTGCAATTGTCCACCAGTCCTGGAACTCACAAACAAGCTCTTGGGTATGCTTGGTGCTCAGAATGGTATGGGTTGGTGGTTGTTGGCTTGACTGTGATTCGTCTGCCTGATCTCTAAGGAGGTATCATCCCAAGCTTAGGAATTCTTCAAAGATAGAACTGGTACTTTTGAATGCGCCAATTTCTTCAAAGACTGTATACACGTCCTTGATACTTTGGAGACCAGGCGAAAGAATGCCGCTCAAAACTATGCTTGGCGTTACTAGGAAAGAAGTCCCTGATTTATGCCCATGGAGTAAACCGGCTTACAGGAATTTCTGAATTAAACACCAGAAATCTTCAGCCTACAGTTGCAGGTTTGAAAATGACGATTTCTTAAAGCAACTAGAAGGTCTAGAAATGAATATTTTACCTGATAAAGGTATATATCAATATAAGGGACTATATACCCTTCTGGATGGGTTTAAGTTTGAAATGTGACTTGACCGCTAAGGGAAGTTAGCGTCATGACTCGCCTAAATTTTACTGTGGGGTTATCATCATCAAGTGCCTTGCCAGCTTTCACAGTCATTCACCCATCGCAACAGATCTTGGTCTTTGGTGATCTGGATCCATTCCACTGATGATATCCCTCCATGCCACTGTCTGAAGCCATCCACCATCATTTCTCTTGGTCTGCCTCTGCACCTACTAGCAGTGATCTTTCCAGTAGTCACGATATTTTTCAGTCCTCCTTTTTTCATCACATGACCAAAACACTTTGTCATTCAGTACGTTATTATTATTATTGTTCTTATTATTACTATTATGAAAATTATTATTATTATTGTATTGCTATTGCCTTTTTGGCTTATTTGTACGCATCTGTTAGCTCCTCCCCTCTCAGGCTGATGTAACCGACTTCAAAGGAGACATCTCCAATTGGTGGAATTTTACAACATGCTTTTTGGGAGGAAGAGACGGTGGGTCTTTTCTTATTTCTCACAAAATGGGGTCCTGGAAGCCACACGGGCAACATACTGTATTTGAATTCATTTACCTCTATTACAAAATGTGGCCTTTGTGGCTTAGGCGTTTTGAGTCCGACTCGTAATTCCAACGTACCGCGATTGAAACCCACTGCTGGCTGCGTGGATTTGTTATCATGGTACCTCTAAAATAGGTACCAGGATCGATGTCCTAGGGAAGTAAAGACAGCTGGCGGTACCACTAAGGTATGTCTAGCATCAAGTAAGTGAGATCGGTACCACTAAGGTATGTCTAGCATCAAGTAAGTGAGATCGGTACCACTAAAGTATGCCTAGCATCAAGTAAGTGAGATCGGTACCACTAAAGTATGCCTAGCATCAAGTAAGTGAGATCGGTACCACTAAAGTATGTCTAGCATCAAGTAAGTGAGATCGGTACCATTATAGTATTCCTAGCATCAAGTAAGTGAGATCGGTACCACTAAAGTATGTCTAGCATCAAGTAAGTGAGATCGGTACCATTAAAGTATGCCTAGCATCAAGTAAGTGAGATGGGTACCACTAAGGTATGTCTAGCATCAAGTAAGTGAGATCGGTACCACTAAGGTATGTCTAGCATCAAGTAAGTGAAATCGGTACCACTAAAGTATGCCTAGCATCAAGTAAGTGAGACCGGCACCACTAAAGTATACCTAGCATCAAGTAAGTGAGGCCGGTACCACTAAAGTATGCCTAGCATCAAGTAAGTGAGGCCGGTACCACTGAAGTATACCTAGCATCAAGTAAGTGAGACCGGTACCACTAAAGTATACCTAGCATCAAGTAAGTGAGGCCGGTACCACTAAAGTATGCCTAGCATCAAGTAAGTGAGGCCGGCACCACTAAAGTATGCCTAGCATCAAGTAAGTGAGATCGGTACCACTAAGGTATGTCTAGCATCAAGTAAGTGAGATCGGTACCACTAAAGTATGCCTAGCATCAAGTAAGTGAGATCGGTACCACTAAAGTATGTTTATAATCAAGTATGTGAGACCGGTACCACTAAAGTATGTCTAGCATCAAGTAAGTGAGACCGGTACCACTAAAGTATGTCTAGCATTAAGTAAGTTAGACCGGTACCACTAAAGTATGCCTAGCATCAAGTAAGTGAGATCGGTACCACTAAACTATGCCTAGCATCAAGTAAGTGAGGCCGGTACCACTAAAGTATGCCTAGCATCAAGTAAGTGAGATCGGTACCACTAAAGTATGTCTAGCATCAAGTAAGTGAGATTGGCACCACTAAAGTATGCCTAGCATCAAGTAAGTGAGATCGGTACCACTAAAGTATGTCTAGCATCAAGTAAGTGAGATTGGCACCACTAAAGTATGTCTAGCATCAAGTAAGTGAGATCGGTACCACTAAAGTATGTCTAGCATCAAGTAAGTGAGATCGGTACCACTAAAGTATGTCTAGCATCAAGTAAGTGAGATCGGTACCACTAAAGTATGTCTAGCATCAAGTAAGTGAGATCGGTACCACTAAAGTATGTCTAGCATCAAGTAAGTGAGATCGGTACCACTAAAGTATGTCTAGCATCAAGTAAGTGAGATCGGTACCACTAAAGTATGTCTAGCATCAAGTAAGTGAGACCGGTACCACTAAAGTATGCCTAGCATCAAGTAAGTGAGATCGGTACCACTAAAGTATGTCTAGCATCAAGTAAGTGAGATCGGTACCACTAAAGTATGTCTAGCATCAAGTAAGTGAGATCGGTACCACTAAAGTATGTCTAGCATCAAGTAAGTGAGATCGGTACCACTAAAGTATGTCTAGCATCAAGTAAGTGAGATCGGTACCACTAAAGTATGTCTAGCATCAAGTAAGTGAGACCTGTACCACTAAGGTATGCCTAGCATCAAGTCAGTGAGGCAAGTTAAGGCCCTTTTCTACGCGTGCAGGTGTATTAGGCATATAGTACTAGACCTATATTTTGTAGACCAATAGGCACTCGGTGGATGGTGAAGTCAACATAACGCCGGCCGTCTTTACCTCCCAGGACTGTACCTTGTAACCATTTGGTCTTCATGGGAGCCACGGTCATTTTTGAAGAAAAAAGTCAGACAAAACAAGTTCAAAGGCTCCAGGAGGTTAAGAAAAAATACTGATGTTGGATAGGACACATTTTTGAGAAAACCTGAGTAAAATATAGCTAGAATGTCTTTACACTGGAACCCACGCGTGCTGTGAATTGAAGGGAAAATCCGGAGGACATAACGGAGAGCTTCATAATTAGAAGAGAGACATCGGAGAAAATTGTGTCAACTGTAAAGATCAGTGGGAAAATGGCGTAGAGGCAGACCAAGGGAGATGATGCTGGATGGGCATGGAGGGATATCATCAAGAGAGCTGTCCCAAGCATTTTGAGAATCGTGATCTGTGGATACACCATATGTACCTCCACAGCAAGAGTTCTATCACTGATATTTTCAATAGAAAAGAAAAAAAAAAAAAAAAACCAATACTCATAGGTTGTTGTTATCTTTTTTTTTTTTTTTATTTCTTACTTATACTCACCTGTCTTTACTTCCTTTCTTTTGCTATTCATTTTTCTCCGTCCTCTTTCTAAAAACTCTTCCCCTATATTTTTTCTACTCATCCTTCTTCTCCATCGTCGTAATACTTTTCCCCTATCCTTTTCATTTACATATAGACAATGCATGTCACAGGACACAATGTTCACAGTCATTGTATAAGGACAATCATATTAAATTACAAGTGTGTAAGTCACCAGTCTAAGGCTCTAGCCAAGAGTCATGGTTTTGTCGTCTCACTGATACCAGTCTGAAGCCCAGTGTCGTAGTTTTGTCTTTTCACTGGTACCAGGCTGTAAAACAGTGTCGTGGTTTTTCCGTCTCACTGATACCAGGCTGTAGAACAATGTCGTGGTTTTGTCGTCTCACTGATATCAGGCTGTAGAACAGTGTCGTGGTTTTGTCGTCTCACTGATACCAGGTTGTAGCCTAGTGTCGTGGTTTTGTCGTCTCACTGATACCGGGCTGTAGCCTAGTGTCGTGGTTTTGTCGTCTCACTGATACCAGGCTGTAGCCTAGTGTCGTGGTTTTGTCATCTCACTGATACCAGTCTGTAGAACATTGTCGTGGTTTTGTCATCTTACTGATACCAGTCTGTAGAACAGTGTCGTGGTTTTGTCGTCTCACTGATACCAGTCTGTAGAACAGTGTCGTGGTTTTGTCATCTCACTGATGCCAGTCTGTAGAACAGTGTCGTGGTTTTGTCGTCTCACTGATACCAGGCTGTTGAACAGTGTCGTGGTTTTGTCGTCTCACTGATACCAGGCTGTTGAACAGTGTCGTGGTTTTGTCGTCTCACTGATACCAGTCTGTAGAACAGTGTCGTGGTTTTGTCGTCTCACTGATACCAGTCTGTAGAACAGTGTCGTGGTTTTGTCGTCTCACTGATACCAGTCTGTAGAACAGTGTCGTGGTTTTGTCGTCTCTTTGATTCCAGCTGTAGACCAGTGTCGTGGTTTAGTCGTCTCACTGATACCAGTCTGTAGAACAATGTCGTGGTTTTGTCGTCTCACTGATACCAGGCTGTTGAACAGTGACGTGGTTTTGTCGTCTCACTGATACCAGTCTGTAGAACAGTGTCGTGGTTTTGTCGTCTCACTGATACCAGTCTGTAGAACAGTGTCATGGTTTTGTCGTCTCACTGATACCAGGCTGTAGAACAGTGTCGTGGTTTTGTCGTCTCACTGATACCAGGTTGTAGCCCAGTGTCGTGGTTTTGTCGTCTCACTGATACCAGGTTGTAGCCCAGTGTCGTCGTTTTGTCGTCTCACTGATACCAGGCTGTAGAACAGTGTCATGGTTTTGTCGTCTCACTGATACCAGGCTGTTGAACAGTTTCGTGATTTTGTCGTCTCACTGATACCAGGTTGTAGCCCAGTGTCGTGGTTTTGTCGTCTCACTGATACCAGGCTGTTAAACAGTGACGTGGTGTTGTCGTCTCACTGATACCAGGTTGTAGCCCAATGTCATGGTTTTTGTGTATTTGTCTTGCGCTTCTCGATCGGCTTGGGGAATGCATTTTTTTTCACCCTCCCCCCACCCCCTCCCGCCTTCTTTCCGGATATTTACTGTAAAAAGTTTCACATCCAGTTTTATCTGGCTGCGTTCTTACTAGATGACCGAACCATTTTGTTCTTTGTCAATATAATTCAGAAACGATCTTATTCCAACTTTCTCTCTAATGCCGACATTCGTATCACTCTCCCTTTTTTTGTGTTGGTAATGACCTTACGGAGTCAGCTCATTTCACAGGTAGTTATTTTCTGTTCTAAAACCTAGTTCTTGTCCATATTTAACTTTGATAGCATAAAGTAATACAGACAATGAAGGTATCATTGGCTGTTTTACTGAAAGAAAGACATTTGGGCGTCTAAGCATTGTGACAGCATTTGTCTTTTGCACTTTCTCGCTAACACTGTTCTGAACTTTGCAATCTGCAGATGTCCCTTCCTCTTTGTCACAAATTAAAGGAAAACAAATGACCCTTTTTTCGCCAGTGACACATCGGGTATTTGGCATGTGGTGCTAAACTTTCATTTGTTTGACCAGTCGGCAGTAGAATGAAGATGCATTCGGAATTATATCGGCTGTCTTTGCTTCATAAGACATTTCCTTATCCTTATTTATGGCTAGGTCATCAAGAAAGCCTTGATCATTTTACAAGAAAACCAGAAACAAAAAATGTTTTATTTTCTTACTTCTCCTTCGCGTTCACCAGCGATAAACGCCCAGCGAAAAGCTCTGGGTGTTCGTCCACCTCTTGACTCCAGTCTCGTTCCAGAACTTGAGTGTTGCATCCGCATCCGTTTCACAGATCCGTGTTTGTTTTTGTAAGCTGGCTATTGTTTATTTGCCACAGATGCACCCCGAAGTCGAAGAAAGTCTCCAATTGGTCGACTCCTACGACATGCTTGTTAGAGAGACAAAACATATTGTTGTTTTGCCCTATAATTGAGCCCTGGAACCCACTATGGGACCCCAAAACTCACATGGAGACAATGAGTATATGAACCGCAAGCTTGGAACTAGCAGGGGATGTGTCTAGGGATCGCGTTACTGCGGGTTCCGTTGTCTGTGATGTAAATAATAATTTTATACTTATCGACCATATTTAGTATCCTGAGTCAGTAAGAACGATTTGTGTCTACAAGTGGGCTCTCCATTAATTTACCGTAATATGAGCAGCCTGGCTGATACCCATGTATGCAAGTCTAACTTTAACCCTTTTAGCAAGGAAAGTTTTTCAGATGTCTAGCCAAAAACACGGAGCATTTTTATTTCCAGTAAATTTGGTTATTACTGTTTTTTTGTTGTTGTTGTTGACACATTTATGTTATTCTGACCTCCATGAAATAATAAATTTATTTAAAGGATATAGATTAAAGTTCATGATTTTCACAATAACGTTAAAATAGATGTATATGCAAATTATCTCATTTGTATATCTAAAAATAGAAAATTAGAATATTAATTTTCAACTTCAATGCATGAAACACATAAGTAAAAAAAAAAATATATTTTATTTGAAATCTTTTTATTGATCTTTGGCCTTTTTACTTTTATGTTTTTTCAAAACAATAGTGGTGAATTCAATACTCACAAACCAGGTATATATATATATATTTATATATATATATATATATATATATATATATATATATATATATATATATATATATATATATATATATATATATATATATATATACATATATATATATGAAACAGCAATAACATCTTTAGGTGCACTAATAACAACCCACGAAATAGCCAGAAAGAGATACGAGGCACCCAGGTTTCCAGTAGCACCAAAGGAACCAAGAGGAAAGTCAACGCAACGCACATCAGAGAGAAGAGTCGATAAGGCGATCACCGCCACAAAGGACCCTGACATTTCATAACAAATTTATGAGATGTCAGCTGAAATAAGATCTCTCCATAAGCAACAGATTGACGCTACCAACGCCGCCAGAACTCCATTGCTGGACCTGATACCGCAGATGCGAGGCGAAATTAAAGCCCTGAAAGAAGACAGACTAGAACAAGTCTCACAGCAAGCAAAGTGGCTAGCAGAAACTGAACAGACGCAGAAAAACCTGCTAGAAATGACTCTGAATCTCCATGCAGAAAAAGCAGCAGAAGAGGTTCGCCGTCAAGAAGAAATGGAGGAGAGAAGAAGGGAAATTGCAGTACTCAAGGAAACCCGAGAATGCGCTTATAAAGAAGTCGCCCTACTGGTTCAGACAAAAGCAAAAGCCGAAACAGCAGAGCTAGTCGCCAGAACGGAGCGTGTCCTACTAGAGAAGGAAAGAGAGGCCTCTAGCAAAGCTGTAAAGAAACAAAGTATCAGCAGGGCTGACAAATTTACATCCACAGACAATATAACGCCGAAGGTCGACAGTAGCACAACCACTGAAACCGAAATCACAGCCCCAGAAGCAGGAACAATAACTGATGATGAAAGCCTTGAGAGCATAGGGGATAGCTTGAAAGAAATGATCCGAAGTGCGAACGAAAAGATATCCCCACACAGCCTGAAGGCGTCACCATTATCAGTGTACCTTTACAGTGATAGGACAAGCTGGACGAAGAGAGTCGACTACCAAAAGCTGAAAGCAAAAAAAAATATATTTTTATATGAAATACCAACTATCCGCAGAACTAAACGTAGCTTTAAGTAAAGTAAAGTAAAGATCCCTTTCCATGCCTTTAGGCGTATCGGGCATATGGGAAGAGCGCCCATATTTTAACAGACCATCAGCACTCGGTGGGTAATGTGGTCAGCATTACGCCGGCTGTCTTTACTTTCCCAGGACAGTACCCATTCTAGGCTTAGTCGACCTGCGACGCCCCATACCACGATAAAAATCTGCGCATCGGGCATATGGGAAGAGCACCCATACTTTGTACAGACGAACGCCACTCCGTGGGTAATATGGTCAGCATGACGCCGGCCGTCTTTACTTCTCCATGACAGCCCATCCTGGTACCCTTTTGAGGCTGGGTCGACCTGCGACGTCCTATACCACGATAAAAATCCACGCAAACCGCAGTGGGTTTCGATCGCGGTACGTTAGATTACGAGTCAGACTCACACTGCCTTAGCCACGGGTCGCCGCCTATAACCAAACTAATAAAAAAGAGGGGAAGAGGTTCGGAGACTAACAACAAGAACAGATGATGAAGCAGAGAAGGAGGAGGAGAGGAACACACCATCAAGGCACAAACAGTACAAGCGAGGCAAACGATGACGCCTCCAGTACTAGAAGCCGCACTGTCCCTCTCCTGGATAGCCAGCACCACCCTATAGGAGCCCCACCCACTTGTTCCAGCCCCATTGGCGAATACCTACGTAAATGCCATTGAGCTAACCACAATTTTTAACTTAGTATATTTTTAGGAATAAGAAGACAACGGAAACTACCACAAGACACCCGACGTTCTGAAGCAGATAGCCGAGGGCATTGCACCTAAGGGGACCAGCATTTGGGAATTCCAGTCTCTCTCATACCACCCTACCCCACACCACATGTATTTTAACAAATGCCTTTCACTCTTATTGCAGACCAAGGGACCATAACCCACCAGGAGTGGGTATACCTTTCTCTCTCAAGCTATCTGTCGCTCTCATTTTTCCTACCTAACTATCCCATCTCCTGGGACATTCGAGCAAATTAGTTCTCTCATTTGCAGCACATCTTACCTCCACTACTCCTCCATACTCTGTGAAAAAACAAACGGGCTGATCACAACAACAGATTGTGACGGCCCTGGTTGTCCTGAAAAGGAACATTGTTGGAGACGGTGTGACCCGGTGTTTGTTCGGCTTTTCTCGGCGGCTTTACAGAACGGTAACCAAGCAGCAATAGGGCACCAGGGCAGCGATCAGCACGAGGTGAACCAAGCACCAGCAACAATCAGCTAAAACCCACAGATATCAGCACTAATAATTGAACTGGACTATACCAGACCCAAAAACCGAAAGCACCACATCGGACTTAGGAAGCAAAGAACCGGAATATCACGTGTGACTACACAGCACAAATAAAAGGAAACTAAATAAGATAGCCAAGAAACCTTCCTTCATATAGCAGGCCCCCGGGCAGCTGAAAAGGGATCAAATTTGGAATTTTTGTTGGACAACTGGAATTGGAATTCTTTAGATGGCATGTGTTTTGGACCAGTCAGCTCAAGAAATGGATGTGCCGGAGTGTCAACATCTTCGGGTGGATATACTCTGAGCCATGGTTGGGCTGTGGTCTGATCAGCATCCCCATCTGATTCCCCAATATCACTAACACTAGATCCTGCATCAGTATCAATAGAAGGCTATTCTCCTAATAACGGTCCTAAATTATCGAGGCGGAAAATATACCCTAACAGGGCCTCAGTCACGTTTCAATTGCGCACTTCCGGGGACTATAACGCCACAGCCTAAATTGCGAATTTCTGGCAACTTCCGCCACCGCCGAGATTCTTCAGAAAAATGGCTGCTCTAGGAGGTCCGCAATTAGACTTATAATCAAGTCACTGACTCAAACCCGTAGGGTGATGTGGACCAAGGTTGGTTGCACCCTGTAGCGAAAAATTTATTGATTGCGCTTCACGAAATCAAAATGGAAATGTTTGAATCTGAATACGTCGATGAAAGTCAACTGATATCCATGTTCCGGCGGAAAAAAAAATTAATGCCCGGTAATTCCGGTGCCTGCTTTAATGAAACCGACAGCGGCTACCAAGCCATGCAAGATCAAGCCACTCAGACTGACGATTTTGAAATTATTCGTCAGCATGGGCACTCTGGTGATGCCCCAGCTCTTCAGCCAGCAGACGAGAAAAAACATGATGAAATAACATTGGAAACATCTTTATCTATTGAGCCAGCCGTCGAACTAGCTCTGGATGTCGTCTTAAAGGATACAGAAAAACCTGAATTTGCTGAAGAAGAGACTGCAAGCCCTGCTCTCCTAAGGCAGCAATGGACTGAAGAGATAGTAGCGGCCATTCATGATAGGCGGCCGAAAGTCTTCGAGCTCTTCACAAGTCCACTGTCTCTGCAAACGCTCAGCCTAAATGTTTTTTTAAAGTATTTTGGGCATCCGTCAACGGATTTAAATGAGCCTGAGACGACGCCAGAGGTTGAGAAACCCAAAACTAAGCGAAGATCTATTCTTCGCTGGGCGTCAAAGCGGAGGAGAGCAGCAGTCAAAGTGGATAAGGCATCACCGGCCCAGAGAGGGAACAGGGGAAATCTTTTTCGGAGGATTTTCTGCTGTTCCCCGTAGCCCACAGCAGGAATAAGTTTGACACAAAGGCCCTTTTTAGGGCCACCAATTTTTACCTTTTTAATAATTTTTTGGCTTATTAGTAAAATACTTAAAAAATGTGGGTACCGGATGCAGTCCCGGGAAAGTAAAGGCGGCCAGCGTGATGCTGACCACATCACCCATCTTGTGCCAATTGGTCTATAAAACCAAAGGTCTAGCACTATAGCCTAAAGGCGTGGAAAAGGGCCCTTTTCTTACTTTACTTACATAGGTTCGAATCTATATGCTGCTGCTGCTGCTGCTTCTTCTGCTTCTTCTTCATTATCTTCATTATCAGCACAAAGAAACATCTCATACAAAGCATATGGATTCCCACCCTATGCTATCAGTGCCAGACGTGGTCACTCACAATAAAACACAAAAGAAAATTAGTAACCATGGAAAGGATGTGTCCAAGAAAGACTGTAGGAGTGACCAAAAGAGACAACATCAGGAATGAGGTCATAAGAGATAAAGTCAGCACAGAACCCATTCTACAGTACATACCAGGACAACACATCAAATGGTTTGCCCACTTGGAGAGAATGACTTCTGATGTTATAACATACACGACACTACCAAATGAGGCGAGGGACGTAGAGCAAGAGGTATACCAAGCACGAAGCACAACCATATATTTACTCAACACCCGAAGCGCTAAAATTGGACGTAAAGAAGAAGAAGAAGAAGAAGAAGAAGAAGAAGAAGAAGAAGAAGAAAGAAGAAGAAGAGAAGAAGAAGAAGAATGAAAGAAGAAGAAGAAGAAAGAAGAAGAAGAGAAAGAAGAGAAGAAGAAGAAGAAGAAGAAGAAGAAGCAGAAGCAGAAGCAGAAGCAGAAGCAGAAGCAGAAGCAGAAGCAGAAGCAGAAGAAGAAGAAGAAGAAGAAGAAGAAGAATAGAAGAAGAAGAAGAAGAAGAAGAAAGAAAGAAGAAGAAGAAGAAGAAGAAGAAGAAGAAGAAGAAGAAGAAGAAGAAGAAAGAAGAAGAAGAAGAAGAAGAAAAAGAAGAAGAAGAAGAAGAAGAAGAAGAAGAAGAAGAAGAAAGAAGAAGAAGAAAGAAGAAGAAGAAGAAGAAGAAGAAGAAGAAGAAGAAGAAGAAGAAGAAGAAGAAGAAGAAGAAGAAGAAGAAGAAGAAGAAGAAGAAGAAGAAGAAGAAGAAGAAGAAGAAGAAGAAGAAAGAAGAAGAAGAGAAGAAGAAGAAGAAGAAAAAGAAGAATAGGAAAGAAGAAGAAGAAGAAGAAGAAGAAGAAGAAGAAGAAGAAGAAGAAGAAGAAGAAGAAGAAGAAGAAGAAGAAGAAGAAGAAGAAGAAGAAGAAGAAAAAGAAGAATAGGAAGAAGAAGAAGAGAAGAAGGAGAAGACGACGAGGAGCTTGTCTCTCTCTGCTGTAATCAAGAGCTCTAAAACCAAGATCAAAGTGTATAATTCGCCAAGGCCAATTATCCCGCAACCTCCATCCCGATGAATAAAATCCCACATATCCACTAATCATTTATATCCACTAATCCTATATATCCACTAATCCTATACATATACAGTAATCAAGTATATCCACTAATCCTGTATATCCACTAATCCTATATATCCAGTAATCCTATATATATACAGTAATCCGATATATCCAGTAATCCTATATATACAGTACAGATGCAATAAAACCAATCAAGATTTAGGCCACATGGCACCAATTTTAAATGCAAGCATGTAAATTTAAACAGTAAAAGGTCACTGTTTAACACAAAGTTATTACCAACACTATGCTATCAGTGTCAAACATGGTCACTGTATTCAGAATAGAGAAGGAAAATAGTCACGATAGAAATGAAATATTTACATACTATGCTAGGTGTAATAAGAAAAGATCAACTTTGGAACAATGATTTGAGGAGGAGAGTCGGCATAGAACATATACTGATCTTTATGGGTAGAAAACATTTCAAATGGTTTGGCCATGTAACAAGATTGGCATCAGGCAGGGCACCACAAAGAATAATATTATACAGATTCAATGGTCAACTACGCAGAATATGGACCGCATTAATATCAGTCAACAAAAACTACTTTATACGAAGCGAACAGAGGTGCCTGTTCCAGAGATCTCTTTCTGTCCTGATGTTGCGAGGCATTCCAGAAGAGAAAAGAAGGAGAAGAATCATATAGATTAAAATCCTAGGAAAATAAAAAACTACCTACCTACCTACCCGTTTTACAATTAGAGATACATTTTTAGTGATCCACATACTTTTCCACAACCCACCCATGAGCCACAACCCACAGGTTGAAAAACACTGATGTATTCAACTCAATAGTCTCTAGTCGAAAGGGAGTACCAGTCAAACCAACCAACCAGTAACCGCCACAATGTGATAAGTATCGTTTGCTCATTGGCTGACAGGTGCTATTAAATTGTTCGTCCCTCATTTCAGAAAAAAAAAATTTAGTCGACTTAGATTTCAAACATGGTAACAGTAGGGTGTATTCAAACATATGTCTGTCTGTCTGTCTGTCTGTCTGTCTGTCTGTCTGTCTGTCTGTCTGTCTGTCTGTCTGTCTGTCTGTCTGTCTGTCTGTCTGTCTGTCTGTCTGTCTGTGTCTGTCTGTCTCTGTCTGTCTGTCTGTCTCTGTCTGTCTGTCTCTGTCTGTCTGTCTCTGTCTGTCTGTCCGTCCGTCCGCCCGTCCGTGAATCCGTCCGTCCGCCCGTCCGTGAATCCGTCCTTCTGTCTGTCTGTCTGTCTGTCTGTCTGTCTGTCTGTCTGTCTGTCTGTCTGTCTGTCTGTCTGTCTGTCTGTCTGTCTGTCTGTCTGTCTGTCTGTCTGTCTGTCGTCCGTCCATCTATCTATCTATCTATCTATCTATCTATCTATCTATCTATCTATCTATCTATCTATCTATCTATCTATCTATCTATCTATCTATCTATCTATCTATCTATCTATCTATCTATCTATCTATCTATCTATCTATCTATCTATCTATCTATCTATCTATCTATCTATCTATCTATCTATCTATCTATCTATCTATCTATCTATCTATCTATCTATCTACATGTCTATCTATCTACATGTCTATCTATCTATCCTGTCTATCTATCTATTCTGTCTGTCTGTCTGTCTGTCCTGTCTGTCTGTCTGTCTATCTGTCTGTCTGTCTATCTGTCTGTCTGTCTGTGTGTCTGTCTGTCTGTGGGTCTGTCTGTCTGTGGGTCTGTCTGTCTGTCTGTCTGTCTGTCTGTCTGTCTGTCTGTCTGTCTGTCTGTCTGTCTGTCTGTCTGTCTGTCTGTCTGTCTGTCTGTCTGTCTGTCTGTCTGTCTGTCTGTCTGTCTGTCTGTCTGTCTGTCTGTGTATCTGTCTGTCTGTGTATCTGTGTGTCGGTGTGTTCT
>CAJHNH020000595.1:0-150000 GCA_905116865.2 Candidula unifasciata
ACTGTCTGCATTCTTGAATTCACTGTCCGTGTTCTTGAAATAAATGTCTGTATTCTTGAAATCACCGTATTCTTGAAATCACTGTCTGTATTCTTGAAATCCATTCTATGTTCTTGAAATCACTGTCTGTATTTTTGAAATCGCTGTCTGTATTCTTCAAACCACTGTCTGCATTCTTGAATTCACTGTCCGTGTTCTTGAAATAAATGTCTGTATTCTTGAAATCACCGTATTCTTGAAATCACTGTCTGTATTCTTGAAATCCATTCTATGTTCTTGAAATCACTGTCTGTATTCTTGAAATCGCTGTCTGTATTCTTGAAATCATTATCTATATTCTTGAAATCATTATCTGTATTCTTGAAACCACTGTCTGTATTCTTAGTATCAGACTTTAGAACATTTCCCATCTAGGACGCAATCCACCATCGTAGAGATGGATGAATAGTAGTCTGAGAGAGAGTGTACAAGCAAAGAGAAAGACAGACCATGTTGGAGATCCATTGCTGCGAACCTTTATTGTGCAGACGGCACGTGATTGATTTTCCTTGGGAGTTCCGGGGGCTCTATTTTGGAGACCACAATAGACCCTCTGCTCCCACCAACAAGCATGTCGTAGGAGGCTACTAACTGGTGTTTTCATTCAAAGTCATAGCGCAGCTACCTGAGAGGCACGGATCTAACAGTCAGCATCAAATAAGCCAAACATGTGAGACGGATGTGCACCCGAAACGCAAGTTCTGAATCAAGACCAATGGCCAGGAGTGGACGAACAACCCGAACTTTTAATGGAGTTTACAGTCGTGAACGCAAAGAAGAAGACTACTGACCGATATATTTTCACAATCACTAACCTAATTTGTTGTTGTTATTATTATTATTATTAATATTATTATTTTTATTATTATTGCAGGTTTTTTTTTTTTTGGCAGGGGGGGGGGGGGAGGGGGGGGGGTGTCAAAGTGTCAGCGTGTTGTGTCTGTAAGCATTTTTAATGAAATTCTATGCGCCAAGGTTCGTGATAATTTTCTACCCTAAAGAAAATTCTGAGAATACTATGGAACAATATGGAGAAAAACGCACACCTACATCTTAAATAACGTGACCATTGGGAAGATCTGGCTCATAAACAGCATCCTGTCCCGACATACTGGCCTGGATAGAACCTTGATGGAGGGTTCCGTTGACTGACTAACTTTCTACCCCACCAGGACATCAAGCGATAAACACCCGATGACACAAAGTGCCACCATGCGGATGAGGATCGCCGTGGAGAGGTCCCAGAAACCGCTTTCAGACATTTGGCCATATATTGCGGCCCCTGGCAAAAGCCAGAGTAGGGCTTCAAATGACAAAAAATTTCGTCCTAAAAAGGACGAAACTGGATATAAGGGTTCAGTTTCTGGAAAACGATAGAAGGCAGACCCCTGAGAAGTGGACGCAAGACATCGAAGATGCAGCGGTCATGGATGCACATAGAGCAGCAGAATTGGCTAGAGAAGGAGAAACGTTTGGTGGTGCCGTGACGAGAGCGGCGTTCTGTGAAGGACCTGGTGATTAAGGATGAGGTATTTGTGATAAAGTTCTATGAAGAGGATCGTGATTGTATTGTGTGAGAATGTAGTTTCTGCTGCTGCTGCTGCTACTACTACTACAGCTTCTACGACAATTACTACTGCGAAGCTGCAGCGCCGACTACTGCTACAACTAATAAATGATTTTACTCTCAGGCAAACAAACTTTTTGCAATAACTAAATTCCTTTAATTACCAAAGTTGTCTTTTAATGGGCAAAGCTTTTATGTGGTCACTACGGGGTGGTTTATCAGTTCTATCCTGCAATGATGACATTATAGAACTATGTTGTATGATCTTTCAGGTTATGTCATCAGTATGTTTTGTGTGTGTATGTTATGATCATGTACACTGAAGCCTGAATCATGTTACTGTTGCTTCTAATACCACAGCCACTACTACTACTACTACTACTACTACTACTACTACTACTACTACTACTACTACTACTACTACTACTACTACTACTACTACTACTACTACTACTACTACTACTACCACCACCACCACCACCACCACTACTACTAACACGACTACTACTACCACCACCACCACCACTACTACTACTACTACTGCTACTACTACTACTACCACCACCACCACCACCACCACTGCTACCACTACTACTACTACTACTACTGCTACTACTACTAGTAGTGGTATTTGCAGTACTATCACTAATGATACTGCTGCTTCCAATACCACAACTACCACAACAATTACTACTGTTATTACTGCTACTGCGTCTTCTGCTACTGCTACTTCTGCTACTGCTACTACTACTGCTGCTTCAGCTGCTTCAAAAATAATAACAACATCAATAACTACTACTACTACTGTTATTAATGCTCCTACTGCTGCTACCACTACTACATACTACTACTACTTTCGCCGGTGCTTATACTACTACTGCTACTAGTACTTTTTCTACTACATCTAGTACGATTACTGCTGCTAATACTGCTACAGCTACTGCTATCTGTGAAATGTGTCTAGTTGCGTTGTGAATGCGTTCAGTGAGCACTGTCTTTGGCTTTGTTCCTAGATGTGCTGTGAATAATATATTGTCTAGTTATGTTATTAATCGTGAGACTTCAGTTGTGTCTAGTTTTGCTAGAAACAATCACAGTGAGATATTGTATAGCTGTTCTGTCAACACTGTGAATAAGATATCAACTGTTCGTGATATGAACAAAATAGTGAGATAGTGAGTAGTTCTGTTGTAAACGATAACAGTGAGGTGTTATCTAGTTGTGCTGTTAAAATATGACATGAAGATTTTGTCTAAAGGGCTGTGAAAAGTGATAGGAAAATATTGTTAAGTTGTTCTGTGAACAAAAAACAGTCAGATATTGTCTTGTTGTTCAGTAAACAATAACAGTGAGATTTGTGTCTAATTGTGCTGTTAATAATATTAGTAAGATGTTCTCTAATTATGCTGCGAACAAAAACAATGACTTACTGTCTAGTTGTGTTGTGAACACTAACAATGACATACTGTCTAGTTGTCTTGTGAACAATAACAAAGACGTAATGTCTAGTTGTGTTGTGAATAATAACAAATACATACTGTTTAGTTGTCTTGCAAACAATAACAATGACATACTGTCTAGTTATGATGGGAACAAAAACAATGGCGTAAGGTATAGTTGGGTTGTGAAAAATAGCAATGAGATACTGTCTAGTTATGTTGTGAACAATAACAATAACGTGCTGTCTAGTTATGTTGTGAACAATAACAGTGACATACTGTCTAGTTGTGTTGTGAGCAATAACAAAGACATACTGTCTAGTTGTCTTGTGAACAATAACAATTACATATTGTCTAGTCGTGTTTTGAGCAATAACAACGACACATTGTCTAGTTGTGTTGTGAACAAAAGCACTGAGACGTTGTTTAATTGTGAGCGAACAGTAACACTAAGATTTTGTCAAACTGTGCTGTGAACAATAACAATATGATATTGTCTATTTTTGCCGTAAACAATAGTATTAAGAAATTATCTAGCTGTGCTATGATTAAGAGAAATCAGATACTATCTAGTTGTGCTGTGAACAATAGTAGTCAGATATTGCCTGGTTTTGCTGTGAACAATAGTAGTCAGATATTGTCTGGTTGTGCTGTGAACAATAGTAATAGATGTTGTCTAACTGTGCTGTGAACAATAATCGTCAGATATTGCCTGGATGGGTTGTAAACAATAGTAGTCAGATATTGCCTGGATGGGTTGTAAACAATAGTAGTCAGATATTGCCTGGTTGTGCTGTGAACAATAGTAGTCAGATGTTGCCTGGTTGTGCTGTGAACAATAGTAGTCAGATGTTGCCTGGTTGTGCTGTGAACAATAATCGTCAGATATTGTCTAGTTGTGCTGTGAAAAATAGTAGTCAGATGTTGCCTGGTTGTGCTGTGAACAATAATCGTCAGATATTGTCTAGTTGTGCTGTGAAAAATAGTAGTCCGATATTGTCTAGGTGTATTGTGAACAGTAGTAGTCAGATATTGTCTAGTTGTTCTATGAACAATACCAGTCAGATATTGTCTGGTTGTGCTGTGAACAATAACAGTGAAATATTGTCTAGTTGTGCTGTGAACAAAACGGTGATACATTTCTAGCTGCGCTGTGAAGGAAAACATTTGATATAGTGAACAATAGTAGTCAAATATTGTCTAGTTATGCTGTAAACAATAACATTTGGATATTGTCTAGTTGTTCAGCAAGCACTGGCCATAATATTAAGACCTACTGGTCATATAGGGCCAGACCTATATTTTAGAAATATATTTTAGATATATATTTTAGATATATATATTTTAGATATATATTTTAGATATATATTTTAGATATATATTTTAGATATATATTTTAGAAATATATTTTAGATATATATTTTAGATATATATTTTAGATATATATTTTAGATATATATTTTAGATATATATTTTAGACTAATCGGCTTCTGGTGGGTTATGTGGTCAACATCCCGCTGACTGTCTTTACTTCCCAGGACTTTACCTGGTGTTTAATTAAGGCTAGGTCGACCTGGGAGCCAAGGTCCTCTTTGACAAATAGTCCGACACAGTAAGACCTGGACCCACGACCTTCTGAACGACAGGCGAGTGTTTAGTCGCTGCACCACAACGCCTCCCATACATCATTTTAGCAGATAATGATTGTTAATAATAAACATCATCAACAATTACTCAGATATCTTCTTCTTCTTTTTCTTCTTCTTCTTCTTCTTCTTCTTCTTCTTCTTCTTCTTCTTCTTCTTCTTCTTCTTCTTCTTCTTCTCTTCTTCTTCTTCTTCTTCTTCTTCTTCTTCTTCTTCCTCTTCCTCTTCCTCTTCTCTTCTTCTTCTTCTTCTTCTTCTTCTCTTCTTCTTCTTCTTCTTCTTCTTCTTCTTCTTCTTCTTCTTCTTCTTCTTCTTCTTCCTCCTCTTCTTCTTCTTCTTCTTCTTCTTCTTCTTCTTCTTCTTCTTCTTCTTCTTCTTCTTCTTCTTCTTCTTCTTCTTCTTCTTCTTCTTCTTCTTCTTCTTCTTCTTCTTCTTCTTCTTCTTCTTCTTCTTCTTCTTGGTGTTCACCAGCTGTAAACTCTGGCGGAAAGTTCTGGCTGTTCGTCCACTTTTGGACTGCAGTCCTGCTCCAGAACCTGAGTGTTGCGTGTGCATGAGTTTCACAAATCTTATTCACTTGAATGCAGACTGTTAGTTCCTTGCACTCCGACTTTAAAAGAAGCTCCCAATTCGTCGACTCTTACGACATGCTTTGGGTAGGTTATAATTCTTCGTTTGGCCGTAATGGAACCCCGGAACCCACACGGGGAGTAAAACAATAGTAATGCTAAGTATAACAAATGGAAATGATTGCATAACATGATTTAATAAATGCGTGCATTGATCGTTTCCTGTCAATAATGATTTCAGTTAATGATTGTCTTTAACTGTATTGATAACATTGTTTCACGAATGATTGTAGCTAATGATTATAGTCAATATGAACACTAAAATTATTGTCTTTGGAATGATTGCATTTGAGTGTTAGGCTCAATGGCTGTGGCCGTATTAATTGACGTTGTTTCGTGTATGATTTCAGTTAATGATGGTATTAAATTTTTCTGTTGGTAACATTGTTTCGTGAATGATTGCATTGATGATAGTATTCAATATGTATGTTGACAACATTGTCTCGTAAATCATTTGTGCAGTTAATGATTGTACTCGATATTTACGTTGAAAACATTTTCTCATTAATGATTGCGGTAAACGATTATCATAAATATGAATGTGGTTCGTTTCGGGTCTTGAACGATTGTAGATAATGATTGTACTCAAACTTTGTATTGCTATTGTTCGTGTCAATAAACGCACAAGCATTCGCGAAATTTTGTATTTTAATCTCTGTTTAAATCAAACAATACATTACACAATTTATTGCCAGGATGTTTCACTGTATCTCGTTAGGTGCGTTACTACAGAGTTAAATTAAATTAGTTGCGTGTCCTTTGCAGGACGTTGCAGAACCAACCACAGCACTTTCTGGCTGTTGTGGTTTTTCTAGACAAATTTACGTCCAGTAGTTTGCAATTGTTTTCAGAACGGTCGGCTCTCGGGACCACGGCCGAAACCATCGCAAGACAACCCATCCGCAGCTGGGATCGAACCCGGCACCCCAGCATTACGAAGCGCGTTCGCAACGCTTAAGCCTACTACACAGTTACATCAGCATAAAACTTGCTACATTTTTCAGGATAGTAGATGTGGCAGAACTACAGATAACGGGACAGTAGGTGAGGCAGAACTACAGATAACGGGACAGTAGATGTGGCAGAACTACAGATAACGGGACAGTAGATGTAGCAGAACTACAGATAACGGGACAGTAGATGTGGCAGAACTACAGATAACGGGACAGTAGGTGTGGCAGAACTACAGATAACGGGACAGTAGATGTGGCAGAACTACAGATAACGGGACAGTAGATGTGGCAGAACTACAGATGACGAGACAGTAGATGTGGCAGAACTACAGATAACGGGACAGTAGATGTGGCAGAACTACAGATAACGGGACAGTAGGTGTGGCAGAACTACAGATAACGGGACAGTAGGTGTGGCAGAACTACAGATAACGGGACAGTAGATGTGGCAGAACTACAGATAACGGGACAGTAGATGTGGCAGAACTACAGATAACGGGACAGTAGATGTGGTAGAGCTACAGATGACGAGACAGTAGGTGTGGCAGATGTATAGAAATCAGAACAGCAGATACGGCACAACTATAGATATCAGAACAGTAAATATGGCAGAACTATAGATATCAAAACAGAAGATATGTGAGAACTACAGATATCAGGACAGTAGATGTGAAAGAACTATGGCTATTCCGGACAGCAAACGTGGAGAACTATAGATATAAAAACAGCAGATGTGAGAGAACAGTAGGATTCCAAGGCCACTAGTTCCATTTGATTAACTTCTTCTTAGACGTCTGGCACTCATCCTACCTACGTTCATTTGTTTCATTTATCCGTGTTTCCTTCCTGGCTCCCCTCCCCCCCCCCTTTTTTTTCACACAACAAAGTCTGTTTCATAATTTTCCCTCGAAAGGACCTCAATTAAGTAGTTGTTTACAAAACTACATACATATCTCAGTCTGAAAGAATGTAGAGGTTAAATAAATAGAAATATCACCACCACCACCACCACCACCACCACCACCACCACCACCACCACCACCACCACCACCTGATATCATGACAGTAAATTCTAGAGAACTTTTTCCCTAAAGTCCACGCCGTGTGGCGTTGGTAACCATGTCTATCCGCAACCTTCTGTCCCGTTTACTGTCAGTCAGTTCAGACACAGATGCTCGAAGCTCAGAGGAAAGGCAAGACGGACGTTTAATCAGAAGGCTACTGGCACCATTAGTATCGAAACTCTTCGCTGGCTGCTGAAGACGGAGACGGAGCACTTATGGGAATGCCCCGAGTGCTGTGATGTCGGTTCTTGAATCAAATCAATCAAATGATGACACAGATGATCCTTGTCATGATATGAGACTGTCCAGCATCTTTTCTCTCGGTCTCCCTCTGCCTCTCCTCCCCTTCAAATTTTCTACTGTCATGACGTATTCCGGTTTTCTTCTTCTCATCACGTGACCAAAGAATGTAGAGTGTTCCTTTCTGATGTGAACAGTCAATTATCTTCGTGAGTCAGTTGTAGTATACTACAAACTTGATTTGTCGACTTTTTTTTTTTTTTCAACTTTCCCACCTTTCTTTCTAGACTATAGTTTTATATTGTGATGTAAGGGGAGATAACTACACCCTCTGCATATGTGTGTGTTGTCCATCAAGTTGATGATGATCACTCTTTTTCACCGAGTACAAAGATGACTGATGAGGCCGATGCGGGCCCGAGAATTCTTGGACAGTGAGGACAGGGAATGAGTGTTGTGCCAGGGAGGAGATCTCCTGCAGTCACTTTTCTGTCCATCCTTGTCTTAATCCATCTTGCTGTTTTGTTTGCTTCACATGTAGCCGCGCTCTTGTGTAGAGCTGCACCCCATGCATGTCGATCCTGAGAGGCAGCCTCCCAATTGGTGTCATTCATCCCAATGTTTTGAGTGAAGACTTCAAGGTGTCCTTGAAGCGTTTTTTTTTTTTCCTGCCTTGGGAACGTTTCTCATTTTGCAGCTCATCATAGAAGAGTTTTTTTTTTTTTTTTGAGCTTCAGATCTGGCATGCGTGCCACATGACCAGCTCAACGAATCTGATACTGCATCAGTAGAGTGTGGATGCTGGGCATTGCTGCTGTCTCAAGGACTAAGGTATTAGGTACTTTGTCTTGCACTCTCTGCATAAGACACGGCCTGGCAATGTTAGGGAAACCATGTTTTGCCCATGCAGCGTGATCCCTCTCTGAGCTGCTAGATTACAAGAGCTGTAGGCTGTGTGTCCGCCTGTCGCAGCTTCCCTTCTAGGCCGGCTACAAAGCAAGCAGCTTAGGGCCTGGTCTGTCCTGCCATAGCATACGGTTTTCAGGTTGCATTTTCTCTTCATGGGATAAGGCGGCAGAGACAAAAGATCATGAAGAATCTATGGCATAGCACCTGCAAGTAAGTTCAGTGACAACGTATGGATATGAATTATGGGCTCTTAAAGCAGAGTAAAGGACCCTTTTCCGCGCCTTTGGGCGTATTGTGCAAATGGGACTAGACTTACATTTTATAGACCAATCGGAACATAGTGGGTGATGTGGTCAACATCAAGCCGGTCGCTTTTACTTCCCAGGACAGCACCTGGTACCCACTCGACGCTGGGTCGATCTGGTAGTCAGGGTCGTTTTTGAAAAAAGCCCAGTTCGGTCAGGATCCGAACCCACGACCTTCCGATCTGCAGGCGAGAGTCTAGCTACCAGGGACTTTTACTAAGAAGCAGAAGAAGAAGAAGAAGAAGAAGAAGAAGAAGAAGAAGAAGAAGAAGAAGAAGAAGAAGAAGAAGAAGAAGAAGAAGAAGAAGAAGAAGAAGAAGAAGAAGAAGAAGAAGAAGAAGAAGAAGAAGAAGAAGAAGAAGAAGAAGAAGAAGAAGAAGAAGAAGAAGAAGAAGAAGAAGAAGAAGAAGAAGAAGAAGAAGAAGAAGAAGAAGAAGAAGAAGAAAAGAAGAAGAAAAGAAGAAGAAGAAGAAGAAGAAGAAGAAGAAGAAGAAGAAGAAGAAGAAGAAGAAGAAGAAGAAGAAGAAGAAGAAGAAGAAGAAGAAGAAGAAGAAGAAGAAGAAGAAGAAGAAGAAGAAGAAGAAGAAGAAGAAGAAGAAGAAGAAGAAGAAGAAGAAGAAGAAGAAGAAGAAGAAGAAGAAGAAGAAGAAGAAGAGGAGGAGGAAGAGGGGGAGAAGAAGGAAGAAGATGAGGAGTAGATGGAGAAGGAGAAGGATAAGAAGGAGGAGGAGAAGGAGAATTTCACAGTGAGCACAAACGGAACCCGGCTAGATCCCTAAAATCTCTCTATGCTCATAGACCTTCACATTAGAATAATGGCACTCCATTTCCCGCCGCCATCTTACATACATAGACTCAGCCACGTGACTCATCGGCTCCAAATCCCTGGTGGGTACATCTAGGGCACGATCCATGAATCTGGGACAAAACCTCTCTGAATGGACAAAAGGGGACATAAATAATATATCCCGTACCAGAATGCTCCTTGACCCATTTGGACCTTGTGGTGCTGAAACAGGTGGGCTCAACAACCACAGTGTTTTTGTGGTTGTTAGGACCTTGTTTGTGTCTTTGTGTTAAGAAAGTTTTTTTTTTTTTTTTTTTTTCTCTTTCCACGTTTGTAAGGTCTTTATGTGTGTCTTCATGTTTGCTAGGTTTTTTTCTATGTCTACATGTCTGTGTGGCTTTTGTATGCTCCTTTAAATGAAGCACGTATTTGTATTTTCGTGTTTGTACGGTCATTATTTGTGTCTTCGTGTGTGTAAAGTCGTTACGTCGGTCTTCAGTTTGGAAGGTCGGTATTTGTGTCTTGGTGTGTGTAAGGTTTTTATGTGTGCCTTTCTGTGTGTAATGTTGTTATGTGGATCTTCAGTTTAGAAGGTTGTTATTTATGTCTTTGTAAAGTCGTTTTAGGTTCTTTCGTAATATCCTACCCCAAATGACATGGCATGACTGGGTTTCCCCGATTTCTGATGCTTTTAACGATCCTAAAACATCTAGAACTTACCCTAGCCCCAACCCACCTACGTCCCATGAGAGAGTGTAGCCTAGGTCCCACGACTGCTTTTAACGATCCAAAAATATCTAGAACTTACCCTAGCCCCAACCCACCTACGTTCCACGAGAAAGTGTAGCCTAGGTTTCACAACTGCCTGCAGCCTAGGTCCAACGACTACATCCAGCCTACCTACCACCCCCCCCTGAAATATTAGACCGTCCCGTGACCTGTGGATTTCCTCTGTTTGGAGTAGGATATTAACAAAGCACCTCGTTTTATGAATCCGCATAAGTATATTATTTGTGTTAATTTTTAAGATTATTACATGTGTCCATATAAAATATCTGCAGCAATGAACCTCAAGGGCTCGGAATGCTAAAAAAGAAGTCCACATAAAACATTGATAAGACCGAGTGCCATATATGACCCTGAAACATGGAGAGAAGACCTTACCATAAACGTTTTCACAACATAATCTTAAACCCATTCTTTTGACCTATCAGAATGCAAACAGCAGAGAATGAAGCATCAGAAACAAAAATGAAATTTATTATTTGTTCAAATCACCAGTATCGTGGGGATGCTAGGCAGGTTTGCCCTATCAAGAACCACGGTATTTAGGATCTTGTCTTGCCATTTGATTCTGAGCAGCTTTCTGAGACAGTTAGTTAGTAGCATGTCCTTTTGCAGACCCTTGCTCCCATAACAACCACCCGGAAGCAAGATGTCCCGCGTCCTATACACCCATCTGGAGATCATCCGCAACATCCTGCACCCATCTTCTCTTTGGCCTTCCTCTTCCTCTCTTCCAGAAATATACCCCTTCCGTTACTGTTCTCTCTAAACTTGCGTGACCTTTCAAGTGACCAAAATATTTCAGTTTTCTGTGTTTTATCGTCTTTAATAGCCAACCTTCTTATGGGAGCATTGTTCCTTTTCTTTTATGTGAAAGGTTATGTGAAATATTTATCCTGTATCAACATAGAAGTCAGCTCTGTGGCTAAGTCGATGCGAACGCTTCGTAATGCCGGGGTGCCGGATTCGATCCCAGCTGCGGGCCATACGCCTTCCGTTCGTTTCGATATCAAGTGATATCAAGAAAGCCGACCGTCCAGTAGCAATGGCAAACTAGTGGACGTAAATTTGACTTGAGAAACCACACAACAGTCAGGGTCTCCTGGGGTTAGTTCTGCAAAGTCCTTTAAAGGATACGCAAATAAATCAACATAGCCATCAATACACTCAGCAGATTGTAAGACAGACTGTTGTGATACATTTTAAACTCGTCTGTTTGAATTTGGAGGTTTGAACAACGGATCAACATCATGGCACACGGGTAGTAACCCATAGGTGCTCCAAGTCTGATTCCGAAGAAGCTCTGCAGAGTGCACAGGCTCTGTAGCACCGGCTGGGATCTTGAAATACTTTGGGTAGATTTGTAACCCCACATTGTGCCCGGACAGCGCTGTTAAGCTACTCTTTTTGATTTCCAACTGCCAAGGGATTTTTTACGTGCGCAACAATGCACACAGGCTTCTGATCTCACTACCCAGAGAAAACGACCAGGGGGAATTACTAGAAGTCCAAGTCAACATGACAAAATCCCAGCCCTTACCGGGGATTGAACCTGGAACCTGTGGCACTCGAGGCGGACACCATACCTCGAGACCACGCAGCCATCTACTCCTTCGTTCAATGTATCATTCTTCTTTCGTTAAAGTGAGAGCTCCCGTGGTGTGACGGCTAGTTTATTTCTAAAGGTTGACTTGCCGAAACGTCGAATAGGGATCATTTTGGGGGGGTGTAGCGGCTAGACGCTTAACTGAGGATGGATCCAAAGGTCGTGGTTTCAGATCCTGAGGGATATGACTGTTTTGGGTCTCTCCCCCCCCCCCACCCCCCCCCGTCCTCTCTCTCTCTCTCTCTCTCTCTCTCTCTGTCTCTCTCTCTCTCTTTCTCTCTCTTTCTCTCCAAAAACTGACCTTGACTTCTAGCTACACCCAGCCTTAAATGGGCACCGGAAAGTCCTTGTAAATAAAGATCAGCACTCATAGTAAGAAGTAGAAAGACATAAGAACGGATGCCTAGTTGACCATGTTCTTAGTGCATTTGTTTCCATAGCGAGGCGCTCGCGCCGTCTGGAGGTCACAGGTTTGATTCCCGGCACGGTAACTAAAGCTTTCGATTGTTTTGTTGTCTAGTGTGTTTTTCTGTCCTTCTACTTCTTTGTATAAGTGTCGATCAATACAGTTTCGTGTTTCTTTATTAATATATGGTATGTGAAGACAGCTGGCGTAATGTTGACTTCATCACCCACCCAGTGCCAATTGGTCTATAAAATAAAGGTCTAGCCGTATAGGGCTAATACACCTGAAGGTGGGGAAAAGGGTCCTTTTTCTGTGTCTTATAACTGGCTACCTGATGTTAACACTAGAATGTGGAAGGTTAAAATTACTCCACCGTTAGAATAGTTGCATACCAGGTAGCCAGTACTAAGGAAACCTAAAAAAGGCAGGAGGTGGGCGGTCGGGAGAGATGCTTGAAAGGGACCTCAAAAGTGTAAGGCCTAAGTGCATGTGAATCTACAAGGTCCGACAATTAAATAATGAGGCTGATTTTATTATGGCTAAGACAAAAATGACATCTAAGAATCACGGCATAGAATCTAAAGAGGTAACCTTCGTCTGTGATATGGCAACTTTTTTTATCACCGCCTGATAAGCAGACAACCAACAAGCCGCCATTTTGTTAGCCTAGTCAGAGGTGCATCGTTAAGTAATCTGCATGGAGCAAAAATAGCCAACATTAAATTCTATTTAAAACTCATAAAAAGCACCAAAGCGACAGTTTAATTCATGCGATAAGTTTATGGGAATAATTGTTTATCTCGTGCACAGATTTTCACCTGGTGTTGGCGATTCAAAATTGATTTGAAAATGAAAACTAATTCTACCAGACCTGGACTCCCAATTTTTGTTCGTAATAAGGAACTCATTGCAAAATTCCCAGAACGGATACAAGATGACCGTTGTTCGACTGTGAGAATGATGGCAGATGCATTTTGTGTTAATACACAGACTATTCGTAAAATTTTAATGGAAGATTTGGGCAAGAAAAAAAATTGCTTACCGGTTTACATTTAATACCTGCTAGTTTTTCTCCTTCTTCATGACAATACACTGGCTCACCTGGCGGTAGCTGTACCATAATTTTTTACCCTAAAACAAGTATGTGTTCTCAACCATCCATTTTATATTTCTAAAATTAAAGTTGCAATTGAAATATCACTTCTTTGACGATACTGATGACACCCAAAGGGCCGTAACATCGACTTAAAGAGCTATAACAACAGAAGAACTACAAAGGTCGTACCAGTGTTTGTAATAATGCACAAGAGTCTTAATTTGAATAGAATACAGGTTATATCTTCAACTGTTGATTATTTTGAATTTTTATGGAATTAATCTCATTACCCATTGTGTGTGCGTGCGTGCGTGCGTGAGTGCGTACGTGCTTGTGTGTGTGTGCGTGCGTGTGTGTGTGTGTGTGTGTGTGTGTGTGTGTGTGCGTGCGTGCGTGCGTGCGTGTGTGTGTGTGTGGGTGGGTGTGGGTGGGTGTGGGTGGGTGGGTGTGGGGGTGTGTGGGTGGGTGTGTGTGTGTGGGTGGGTGGGTGTGTGTGCGTGTGTGTGTGTGTGTGTGTGTGTGTGTGTGTGTATGTCAACACTGTACTACATGACTGGTATCTCATAAGTGCCCACTTCTTCTTCTGACGCAAGCTTGAGTTCGAAGAATCTCAGCAGCAAACGATCTCCGTAGCACCGGCGAAATACCTTTGGATAGATTTTTAACTTCAAATTTTGTCCGTGCAGCGCCGTTAGGCTACTCTTATAGTCTTATAACCATATATATATATATATATATATATATATATATATATATATATATATATATATATTGAGAAGCAAAGAATGAAATGGTTTGGTCACCTAATGAGAATGGAACCAACGATGCCAGCATCAAGTGCATACAACATGAAAATCGAAACACCAAGAGGCAGGGGAAGACCAAGAAGAACATGGATTGAAGGAGTCGCGGACAACTTGAGACTTCATAACATCACGGCATATGAAGCGACTGAGCGCGCCCTGGCTCGGTTGCCGATCATCTGATAGACTGCGACGCCTAGCGGCACAAGCAGATTTTGACAAAAGAAGAAGAAGAAGAAGATATATCAGGAGGGGGTTGTCAATGGCTCTGCGCCGCCAGGTTCCATGGTATGGCCCATGATTCCAGGAATTATTATCTGAATTGTGTTGACGCAGATGAAACCAAAACGCTACACCACCCACCCTCCCCCGCCCCTTCATCCCTTTTCCCTTTTTTTTTTGGGGGGGGGGGGGCACCCCTTTCCTCTTTATTTTCCAGCGCTCTACCAACAAACACACACACAAACACGTTTTGCCTCCACCCTTACCTCGGCAACTTTATGTCTGTATGTGTGTGTGAGAGAGAGAGAGAGAGAGAGAGAGAGAGAGAGAGAGAGAGAGAGAGAGAGAGAGAATAGACACAGGGAGATAGAGAGGCAGAGAGAGAGACAGAGATAATGCAGAGAGAGAGAGACAGATAGGCAGAGACAGACAGAGAGACAGATAGATGGAGACAGACAGCGAGAGAGAGAGACAGACAGACAGACAGAGACAGAGAGAAACAGAGACAGAGAAAGACAACAGAAAGAGAGAGAGAGAGACAACAGAGTGAGAGAGAGAGACAACAGAGAGAGACAAAGAGAGACGACAGACAGAGAGAGAAACAGAGACAGAGAAAGACAACAGAGAGAGAGACAACAGAGAGAGACAAAGAGAGACGACAGACAGAGAGAGAAACAGAGACAAGAGAAAGAGAGAGAGAGAGAGAGAGAGAGAGAGAGAGAGAGAGAGAGAGAGAGAGAGAGAGAGAGAGAGAGAGAGAGAGACTTTCAAGGGCAAAAATTGTTGTTTTGAAGTAAACCGGTCCTTTATTTATCTCAAAGAATGACCGGAAGTGAAAACATTGTCCGGTTGCTCAGGTTGCAATCCTCTCTGATTACGCCAAGGTCACGGACACGTCAACAGGCGGTGAGTCACAACTTGGCGCCCCGCCAGACACACAACAGAGCCAAGTTTACAATCTAAGGGGCGGGGGCGCAATTATACAGTCCAGGAACTGGAGAATGGCCTGGGGGGGGGGGGGGGGGGGTGTGAGGGGGGCACATCAAAATACAGCCTATTGAGAAGGGGGGAAGTCATTTGTATGAAACACAGAAGCTAGAAAAAAAAGGTGGGGGGGGGGGGGGGGCTTAATTAAAAAGTACAGTGGTTGCAGGACGTTAGTATGCACCCACTGACGACCGGGTCGCACATTGGCTCGCCCGTAGACCACTTCGTCCCCAGTCGGGACAGTATTTCTGTCTGTCTCCTTTGATCGCATCAATACTGCTGTAGTCCTTTTCAGGGCACTTTGAGGCGTGTAATTAAAGGTTGTTGCGTATCCTTTACAGGGCGTTGCAGAACCAACCACAGCAGCCCCTGGCTGTTGTGTGGTTTCTCTAGGCAAATTTACGTCCAGTAGTTTGCCATTGCTTCCTGGACGGTCGGCTTTCTTGATACCACTGTCGAAACCAACGCAAGGCGCATTGCCTGCAGCTGGGATAGAGCCCGGCATCCCGGCATTACGAAGCGAAGCGTTCGCATCGACTTAGCCACAGAGCCGACGGCGTGTAATTATAAGCTATTTTATATGGCGCGCATAACCTTGTCACAATTATAACCTAAAGTCCCCGTGTGGGTTCCGGGGCCCTATTATAGGGAAAACAAGAATAGACCCACTGCCTACCCAAAAGCCTGTAGTAAGAGTCGACTAATTGGGAGCTTCCTTTGAAGTCGAACTGCATCTGCCTGAGGGGCAAGGAACCAGCAGTCTGCATACAAATGAGTCAGATCTGTAAAACGGATGCACACGCAACGTTCAGGTTCTGGAACAGGACTGCAGTCCAAAAGTGGATGAACAACCAGAACTTTCCGGCAGAGTTTACAGCTGGTGAAGGCGAAGAAGAAGAGGATAACCTGGTTGAACGTGACGATTTTTTTGTTTGGTGACTTCAAAATTGATGATGATGATGATGATGATGATGATGATGATGATGATGATGATGATGATGATGATAACAACGACAATGATGATGAGGAGGATGAGAATGACGTTAGTATATAGTCAAGGGGGCGGGGTGTGGGGGTTGTTTAATATTCAGCGCGATCTGCGGTGCAGTGGTCTATTCTACACTCCATAGGTGGGAGGTGCTTTCTTATACAGCCCAGGTGATGTACTAGTTTACAGCCTAAAGGCGGAGGGGGTACCCTTTTGTTTTTAAAGACATTCGGCTCAAGATGAGTGATTTTATTGTTAACATCACGCCAGTCGCCTTTACTTCCTGTAATATTACCGGGTACCTATTTTATTACGGCTGGGAGTTAAAGTTAAATTTAGAAGGAACAATTTCTCTCCATAAGTAATAGTAAAAGTAAAGGACCCTTTTCCACGCCTTTAGACCTATAGGGCATATAGGGCTAGACCTGTATTTTTATGGACCAATCAGCACAAGATGAGTGATGTGGTCAGCATCACGCCGGCTGCCTTTACTTTCCAGGACTGCACCCGGTACCCCCTTAAAGCTGGGTCGACCTGAGAGCCAAAATTATTTTAAAAAAAAAAAAAGTCCGGCTCCGCCAGGGAGCGACCCTACGAAAGGGGGGGGGGGGGGGGTGGTGTTAAATATAGTACATTTCATCTTTTCGGGCCTACAAAGAGAGTGACTTCCCTTCCCATTCATAAATTGCCGTGTCTCAGGACTTATGCTATGTTGCAGGGGTGTCAAGTTTAGTGACCGGCCAACAACACGCAGTATTTTTCTAGCCGTGTCACCGGCAGGTGATATCGTGTGTTCTACATTACAGGACATGGGCGCTTTTAACAGTCCCGAAACATGCAGAACTGGCCCTAACCCCAACCCCCCTACGTCCCACGAGAGAGTGCAGCCTGTGTCCCACAAGAGAGTGCAGCCTATGCCCCACAAGAGAGTGCAGCCTACGTCCAGTTCGGCATGTTTCGGGACCCATACGGGGAGTTTGGTTCGTTAAAAAGGTTAAGTTTGAAGATTTATTTTTTTAAGATTAGAACAGTTTAATGGTGAAAACAGTTTAAAATGTAAGCAGCTTGAAAGTTTAAACAGATTCGAAAGTGTGAACAGTTTAATATCTGGAAACTACATTCATTGAAGATATAAAAATGAATGAAGAAATTAACATTAGTTAAGTCATTTTCCCTCAGTTATTATCACTATCATTATCGCTTAGTGTGACGTCCTAGTGGGGTAAAATTTCAGTCATTTAATTTTCTTAAATACTGGTTTGTTTTTTCATTGTTTCTTTTTCTGATGAAGACTAGTTGTCGCAACGTCCTTCGATTGTTTGTTTATTGTAATGTGATCTGTAAAGCTGACTTTGCATTCATCTATTATTATTAGTGATTGGCAGAGAAGAAGAGGGTGAGGAAAGAAGCGAGGACGAAGAATAGCGCAAGACCCCTAGAAACAAACCGACGGTGACTCACGCCTATTGATTGGTTCGCGAAAATGGAAGAGTAGCCACGTGACCTGTGGCAATTGAAAGTTTCCACCAATGAGGAGTCACCGGGACGGTTAAGCGGTGTTTTGCTGCAGCAATAGCTCCCAGACAAAGGTCTCTTAATTCTTCTATTTTGGTTTTATTTCTTTTACAGAATATTCTAGATTCCTGCTTCTCTTGCACCAGTCCTCTCAAGTCTTAACACAAAAATCTTATAAACCTCTGATAAAAAAGCCATACTGGAGAGAAAGATATAAACCCGAACAAAAGTATATTAGCAAGCTTCACGATATAACAAATACAAACAAAACGTGAACGTTGCGGCTATTGAGCCTTCATCAGCACATACAAATTAAACAATACTACATAGATACACACAATCACTTAGCTGGGATCTCGATGCGGAAACGGGCGGCTAAGAGAGAAAGCTAGCGATAATGTACAAAAAGAAATGAAAGAAGGTGAATAATGAAAATATTGAATAATAAAGTGTGTTAAACGTATATTTAAAAAAAAAATAATAACAAATAACAAACGTAATAATGGACAGTGCGACACATACAAACAGATAGAAGCAGTTCTGGGTGGGCGGGACACACGAGGTGGGTGAGACTGATGAACTGCTGTGAAGCTACTAAAATATTAAGAAAAGATATAAACCCGAATGAAAAGTATATTAGCAAGCTTCACAATGTAACAAATACAAACAAAACGTGAACGTTGCGGCTATTGAGCCTTCATCAGAAGGAAACGTTGAAGGCAACCTAGCAAGAGGCAGACAACGATACACGTGTGGGATAACCTCAAGCGATAGCCGATCATCATTTTGACAGGGCGCAACCCAGGTAATGTGAGAGATTCGTTGCAGCCAACTTTCTTTGCAAAGACGGCACCTGATTGATTGACTTGCGACTTTAGAAGCGGCCGCCGCGATATTGACCATATATGCCCCAAAGAAACTCTTTTTTTTTCTTCTTAGCGTTTAAAGGTTTATGTTTATTCGGTTAGTTCGACGTTTGTCTCCCCAAATAGAGCAGGTCACTTTTCATTAATGAGTTTGTTGGGTTGGTCGACTTTCCTGAAAGTTACGGGTGTGTCCCGCTCTGTTTGGCTTCTGCGATGTCATGCATTTACCCTTTCATTCCGAGAAAGAGAATACCTGTGACATAGGTTGCAGCACTCTCTAGGGGGTTATGTGAGACCACCTTTCTCCGTGTTTTAGGAGTGTTAAAAGCGCTGAGGTGCGGAAAAATACAACACGGGATATCAACTGCATTGCTGAACACCCCCGTAACTTTGTGCGAAGGCCACGGGTCTCAGAAACACCCAATCAGAAGTCAGCTATTGTGTATATGGGTCTGGGAAGACTAACGTAGAACTAACCGTTTATTCAACGGATCAACATTATGGCACACGGGTGTAACCTATAAGAGCTCCCTTCTACTTCTAAGTGAAGCCTAAGTCTGAAGATTCTTAGCGCAGTGCACGAACTCCGTTGCACTGCTAAATATCCTGAAATAATTTGGGTAGATTTTTAACTCAAAATTTTTGCCCTGGCAGCGCCATTGTGAGACTCTTTTCGATTTCAAACTGCCGAAGGATTTTTTTTTCACTTGCGTATGAATACACCTGGGCGTCCGATCTTACTACCCAGAGACCAGGGGAAATTAATATAAGTCCACGTGAAAATAATCCCAGCCTTCACCAGGGCTTGAACCCAGACCTCCAGCACCCGAGGGGGACACCATACCTCGAGACTACTCAGCCCCCCAATCCCCTTTTAAACGTTGTAAGCTCCGATAAACAGTTCTGGCTGCTCGTCAACTTCTGGGTTCGTATGGGAAGAGATTCAACGTCACAGCATTGAGGACAAGCCCATATTAGCTCCGTCTCCGCTTTATACTGATAGTACCCGTTAACTACTAACTTCTAACTCAAGTGGAGCACGGAGCGGGAAGATACTCCCCGATGCACCATTCTCTCCAGTTACGGGTATTTTCACTATCTTCCATGTTACTTGTTCCACATAAGAGAGATCACACCTCCGCATCTTACAGTAATCCCTCCCCCGCCCCCAACACACTTACACCACCCCTGGCTCTACCGCCCTTCAGATTTAAGACCGTACAGGTCAAATTGGAATTCTCGTTGTTTGTGAGGCTGGTGTGGCCGGTCGGTGGTTGGAATAAATTATCATTTTGAAGATAAATATTTTCTAATAACTCATTTATTTATCTTCAACGTAATAATTCATTCAATAACACGTTGCAAATTAATTAAACTCTAGTTCAATCTCTGTATAAATCTACTCGATAACAATTGTTACCACCGACCGGTCACGCCAGCCTCACAAAATCGGGAATTTCCATTTGAGCTGTACGGCCTATTATCTGGAGCTCGCCGTGGTCCAGCCAACCTATCTGCTTGCTCCTTCCCAAAAAAACACCCGCATGGCCCGGGCAAAATATCCGCGTAACACCCATCGCCTTGGACCTATGATCTGATGCTACCGATTCTACGCGAAGAGAATCGAATTCCACTTTCCTGTCCAGGTTCTGGGAATCCGATACCGTGACAACTTCTGGACTTTGGTCTTGTGCCTGAACTTGAGCGATGCGTGCACGTCCGTTTTACAGTCTCCTATCTGGACCCAGCCTGAAATTGGTACCAGGTAATACCATTGACAGTAAAAGTGACCGGTGTGAGGTTAAACACATCACCCAGTGAGTGCGGGTTTGAGTCAACACTATATGCCCACTGCGTCTCTAGCGTATAAATAGTGTATGTCCTGTTACTTAGCTACCCTTCTGCCATTTCTCTTTCTCTCTATTGGAGGCGGGGGGGGGGGGGATTTGTATTTATTTGATTGTTGGTTTACATAGAGGGGCTGCGTGATCTCGAGGCACAGTGTCCGCCTCGAGTGCTAGAGGTTCCGGGTTCAATCCCCAGTAAGGTCTGGGATTTTTTCACGTGGACTTGAACTTCTAGTAATTCCCGCTGGTCTCTGGGTGGTGAGATCGGACGCCCGTGTGCATTGCTGCGCACGTAAAAAAAAAATACCTCGGCAGTTGGGAATCGAAAAGAGTAGCCTAATGGAGCTACCCAAAGTATTTCAGGACCCTCGCCGGTGCTACAGGGCCTGAGCCCTGTGCTGAGCCTCTTCGGACTCAGACTTGAGTTAGAAGAAGAACAGAGCACTTATGGGTTACCCATGTGCCATGATGTGGATCAGTTGTTCCAACCTCAAACCTGGTTGTCCTAATCTTCCCCACCCTGCCTCTTTTCCACTCTTTCACACACACACACATATATATATATATACACACACACATATATATAATACACACACATATATATATATATATATATATATATATATATATATATAGATATATATATATATTTATATATACTGTGTATATATATGTGTATATATATATATATAATATATATATATAATATATACAATATATATATAATATATATATATATATATATATATAGATATATATATATATTATATATATATATACAATATATAATATATATATATATACTATATATATATATATAATATTATATATATATCATATATATATATATATAGAATATATATATATATACATATATATATATATACACACACACATATATATATATATATATATATATATACACACACACACATATATATATATATACACACACACACACAATCCTATCCCTCAACAATTAATCAAACATTCCTCACCCTACTACCCCTCCACTACCTCCTTCCCCCAAAGTGGTTATGCAGATTGTCCCGGATGTATGTCTGGGCGCCGACAGACCGTGCTGAGGTAAAGTCTTGTCTGCTTGGCCGAGCACTGAGGTAAGCATTCTTATAGATCGCACGATCTTGAGAAAACTGGAGCAAGAAAGGGTGGGTGTGTGTGAGTCATAGTTGATACTTACCCACTGTTGTAGCTCGGGGGAGATGCGGAAGCGCAGCATTCTGCAGGCACGAAGGTCGTGGTTTAAATCCTGCTGGGGACATATTTTTTTATCAAAAATGGCTTTGGCTCACAGATCGACTCAGCCTTACTTGGGTACCAGGTAAATTACTGGGAAGTAAAGGTGGCCAGGCTTGACTGAGGATCGAAAAGTCGTGGGGTCGGGTCCTAGACTTTTTTTTTTAAAGACCTTGTCTTCCTTGTCGACTCACCCTTGAGTGGGTACCAGGTGCGGTCCTGGGAAGTATAGGCGGCTGGCGTGATGCTGACTACATCACCGACCAAGTGCCGATTTTGTCTACAAAATATGGGTCTAGCCCTATATGCCCAATACCCATGGGTGTGGAAATTGATCTATATATTACTGTGATAAGAAAGGGCGGAAATGCCATGGCTAAACGCTTGCTTGTCGCACGAATGTCCTGGGTTCTTATCTGCATAATAAAGTGAAGTAAACGGATTATTTTTATGATAGTGGTGATTTTATGTTCTACAATCTGAGAGAAGTGGTTGTAGGGTGACTCATGTTCCACAATTTGAGAGAAGTGGTTGTAGTGTGATTCTATGTTCCATAATCTGAAAGAAGTGGTTGTAGGGTGATTCAATGTTCTATAATCTGAGAGAAATTGTTGCAGGTGATTCTATGTTCTACAATCTGAGAGACATGGTTGTAGGTAATTCTATGTTCTACAATCTGAGAGGACTGGCTGTATGGTAATTCTATGTTCTACAATCTGAGAGAAGTGGTTTTATGTGATTCTATATTCTACAATCTAAGAAAAGTGGCTGTATGGTAATTTCAAGTCTCCAATCTGAGAGAAGTTGTTGTATGGTGATTTTTTGTTCTACAATCTGAGAGAAGTGGTTGTAGATTGATTCTATGTGCTACAATCTAAGAGAAGTGGTTGTAGGGTGATTCTATGTGCTAAAATCTAAGAGAAGGGGTTGTAGGGTGATTCTATGTTCTACAATCTGAGAGAAGTGGTTTAGGTGATTCTATGTTCTACAATCTAGGAGAAGAGGTTGTAGGGTGATTCCATGTTCTACAATCTAGGACAAGTATTTGTGTGGTGATTCCATATTATATTACACATTTAGTCACCCTATAGCCACATATCTCATTCTGTAGAACATACAAACACTTACCCCAGACTAGAGAACATACAAACACTTACCTCAGACTGTATAACATACAAACACTTACCTCAGACTGTAGAACATACAAACACTTACCTCAGACTGTAGAACATACAAACGCTTACCTCAGACTGTAGAACATACAAACACTTACCTCAGACTGTAGAACATACAAACACTTACCTCAGACTGTAGAACATACAAACACTTACCTCAGACTGTAGAACATACAAACACTTACCTCAGACTGTAGAACATACAAACACTTACCTCAGACTATAGAACATGGAATCTCTAAACAGCCACTACAAATGTGACCAGGGAAGAAATATTAATAATCTACGACTGACGCGTCAACCAGAGTCAAATGGATAGCAAGGAATGTTTCTGGGGAGTAAATGCGACAGTCAGTTGTCGATTTGTCTGGACAATATTATTGATTTGGTCAGAACCGTCTTAACAGCATTATGGGTATAAACCAGTGTGCTACTCATTTTAACCGTAGCTAAGTTACTTTTCTACTGACTCTAAATGTGACCATCTTACAACAGTTTTCTCATTGCTCAGTCTACGAAGGCTCAGAGGGCTAGGTCACACCCACCTGGAGAATAGAGGATGGCAGAGTCCTTAAGGACATCCTTTATGGTGAATTAAAAACGGGTAAAAGATGTCGAGGCCGACCTCTACTATGATATAAAGATGGGTACATGCGGGACATGAATGATACAGGTATTGAAGTGGACTCGTGGAAACTAAATGCCATGGACCGTGTTGTGTGGAGGGGGTACATTAGGCATGGAATGAGAATGGGGAAGAAATTATTGTAGAAGGGTTGAGAGTTGAGCGTCTGGGAAGAAACACCAGGCAGTCTATCTGCCTGCTCATTTCCCAACTGCATTTAAAATGCATTTAACTGTCGTCCTAATGTTTTTAGTGGTAGTCCAAATTTTACTGTCATGTACTGATAACACTTTATAACTGAAAACACTTTATAACTGAAAACACTTTATAATTGAAAACACTTTATAACTGAAAACACTTTATAACTGAAAACACTTTATAACTGAAAACACTTTATAACTGAAAAAACATTATAACTGAAAACACATTATAACTGAAAACACGTAGTTAAGTTTTTTTTGTCTGTCTGTCTGTCTGTCTGTCTGTCTGTCTGTCTGTCTGTCTGTCTGTCTGTCTGTCTGTCTGTCTGTCTGTCTGTCTGTCTGTCTGTCTGTCTGTCTGTCTGTCTGTCTGTCTGTCTGTCTGTCTGTCTGTCTGTCCATCCATCCGTCTGTCTGTCTGTATGTATATCTGTCTGTCTGTCTGACTGTGTTAAAGTATTTATATGTCTCTCGTTGTCCCTCCACCGACTCGCCTCTCCCTCTCTCACTCTTTTTGTCTTCTTCATGTTTTTTTTCTCGCCCTTCCTTTATTTATCCCTCCCTCTCCTTCCCCTCCCACCTTCCCAAACACCATTAAAAGTGTACCCATTGCCCAAGCACATTCTAAGTTGATCAGTATATCGCAATGTGTATTTTTCTGTTAACAGCGACCTGAGAAAGAAGGGAAATAACCGCGAAATGAAAACAAATATTGCACCTTGATTGCTGCTCTAGGAAAGAGATAAATACTTTCTGTTACTTTCTGTTACTTGATTAATTCTAGGAAAGAAAGGAAGATCGTTTGCTAAAAGGCAGCTTTAAGCAATCACTGGCTGCTGCCTCCCCCAGCAACCCCCCCCCCCCCCCCCCCCCCCCCCCCCAACTCTCTCCTTTTTTCGGCCTGTTAGATATAAGAACGCTGCTTCAAGAAACAAACATACACTTTGTTGTTATAATATTTTTAAAAGACACACATCTTCTCCTGCCAGTAGTAGTTTTTTTTTTTTTACCGTCATTTTTAGGATGAAATTGTTCCTTATTTGAAGCCCCACCATGGCTTTTGCCAAGGCCCGCAATATAACCAGGGTTGCTGGGACCTCTCCAAGGTGATCCTCATCCACATGGTGGCACATTGTGTCGTCGGGTGATTATCGCTTGTGTGATGTCCTGGTGGGGTAGAAAGTCAGTCAGTCAGTCAGTCCTGGCACTAGCTTCTTCTTCTTCTTCTTCTTCTTCTTCTTCTTCTTCTTCTTCTTCTTCTTGATCTTCTTCTTCTTCTTCTTCTTCACTTCCTCTTTAACCGCTGTGGGTGTCGAGGGAGATATAAGGTTATGTTTCTAGCTCTTCTGGCTGCCTCGACCATAGGCACATCGTGCTGTTGTAGAGTTTCTCTGATGTTATCCTTCCATCTTGTTCTTGGTCTACCCCGTGCTCTTCGTGTCGGTTGGCCCCTGCCCCTCCTTCCTGGTACCGTGCCTTCTGCTATAATTTTTTCCAATCCGTCGTGGCGCTTGATATGGCCAAAATATGTCAGCTTTAGAGAAAGGATGCTGTTTATTAGCCAATCTTCCTTGATGTTCAGATCTTTTAAGATGTCAATATTTCTTATCTTCTTTGTCCAAGATATTCTGAGAATCTGTGTTTAGCATTTCAGCTCAAAAACCCTTATTTTCTTTCTTAAGGACTGAGAGATAATCCACGACTCACATCCGTATGTAGCCACAGCGAAGATGCATGCTCTTAAAATTCTAATTTTTATGAAAACTACCTACAGTGTACTAAATGATTGATCATTGGCACCTTTCCGTCTTTCCAGACCATAGTGTCATATTGCACAATGAGGAGGCTTCTGACTCACAGCCCATGGCGATGGCGAGGGTGACTAAGAAGCGTTAAGAAACGTCTTCCACGATTACATCATGGGATTTCAGGACCACTGTTGTCAACATTTGTGTTTAGTCTGTTTCTCCTTAGGCGCTCAACTCCTATCCTTTCTGCAGTCATTTCTCCCTTCACTCTCAGTCCCTTCCTGGTGTGCCTCCTCTACACAACACGGTCCGTTTTCGTTTTGTTTCCACGAGTCCACCTCAATACCTGTATTATTTATGTGCCGCTTGCACGCGTCTTTATTTCTGCTGACTTTGGTAACAATATAACCTGGCAAGGCGCCAATCTCGTCCATGATGTGACTCTCGTCCCGCTGTCTGAAAACCCCGAGAACTGTGTGTGTGTGTGTGTGTGTGTGTGTGTGTGTGTGTTTTTTTTAAACCTTACAACGTAACCATCAACAGCATGTTGAAGGTGCTTTGTAGAACGTCGCTCTCATCACCGTCTGTCTGAAAGAAACTGGGTATTTCCGGCTCTTGATAGATCTCTATTTTGGCTTGGCAACAGCACCCTGTTGTTGAGTTATAGAAGGATCCGCCTATCCACTTGTACCAAGAGTCACCTGTTTATTATTACAGGATCCACCAGTCACTTGTGCAGGAGCCAGCAGTCACTTGTACCAGAGCCCACCCGTCACTTTTAACAAGACCCACCTGTCACTTCTACCAGGACCGACCCAACACTTGTACCAGGACCCACCCGTCACTTGTACTAAGACCCACGCGTCACGTATACAAGACCCATAACCTAACTTGTACCAGGATCTACAACTAACTTTTACCTATCTGCTAATTTGTACCAGGATCCATCCATTCACTTGGGCTTCCACGGTTCAACACGCCAGCTCTTCCGCCTCGCGCACATTCATATTGAAGGAGTCACTTATAGTTTGTATCAGTCTTCTTGTCTGCCACTGGCCCTCCTTCCTGGTACCATGTCTCGTGTTATTATTTTTCTCGTTCCTCTGAGGTGCTTGAGTAACCAAAATATCTCGCCTATGAAGGGGGTCCTTTGAGAGCGAGTGAACAGTGCAGAGGCACAAATAGATCATTACGGTCTGAGGATAATGGCGCTCACGAGAGTTACCAGGGGATTTGGCCAATGCTAAACACTCAAGGGAAAGGCGAGCCAAAGAAAGGCGAGACGGATGTAGTCAGACAACTACAGGTACCATTAGAACTCTTCGCTTGCTGCTGGAGAATGGGACGAAGCGATTGTGTGAATGTAACAAGGGCTATGATTCAACATTCAGCTTCCGAGAAAAGATGCTGTTTTTAGCCAATCTTCCTTGATGTTCAGATCGTTTAGAACGTCAGTATTTCTTCTCTACAGCGGAATTGTCGAACATTTATATTCGAGGGTTATAACATTGTTAAACGCATTCAATAACCTCTGAGCGAGGGCGTCCCACAAAAGCGACATACAATACAGCAAACTGTTTGTTGACACTTGACTATGTCAACGTGTACCTACATGCAGCAGGTCAAGTTTACCTACCTACAACAGGATCAAGTTTGCCTAAAACACCGCATGGGGCAACTTTTCACTGAGACAGGAGAAGCTAACTCTATAACGAACACATCAAGAACGTTAATCTGTGCACACGGCCTTCGAATTTTTTTTTTTTTTCAATGACTATCCGCGATTCCTTTGTTTGACTTGTGTTTTTAAACGCGATGTACCAGCTTTAAAAAAAATGCAGGAGGGTTGGGGGAGGGGGGGGGAAGATCAAAGCATTCATGAAGAATGTGTGTCGGTCAAACACTAGCCATTTCATCCTGGATATTCTTTGTTAATCGGGGAGTTATAAATACGAGTATCCGTGTTCATTTGGTCATCCTCGGTTCAAGACACTCAACACGGCGTTTCCAGCTCTTGCTAGATCTCTCTTTTGGCTTGGTAGCAGGACCCAGTTGTTGATTTGTAGAAGGATCCGCCTATCCACTTGTACCAAGAGTCACCTGTTTATTATTACAGGATAAACCAGTCACTTGTGCAGGAGCCAGCAGTTACTTGTACCAGAACCCACACGTCACTTGTAGCAGGACCCACCTGTCACTTCTACTAGAAGCCACCAGTCACTTGTACCAAGACCCACCCGTCACTTGTACTAGGACCCACCAGTAACTTGTACCAAGATCCACCACCTAACTTGTACCAGGATCAACAACTAACTTTTACCAAGACCAACCAGCTAATTTGTAACAAGACCTATCTGCTAACTTGTACCAGGATCCATCCATTCACTTGGGCTTCAACGGTTCAACACACCCAGAACAACCTCAGCAATGAAAGCCTGTCAGCTCGTCGTCGTTCTCCTCCTCCTCTTCATCAGCGGCTCCGACATCGCCGTCGTCTCGGGTCAGCACCATCACCACCACATGGGTATGCATCACCATAACAACAACAACAACAACCTGCTCACGATGATGCTGGCTATGATGCTGGCCAACAGAAACAACAACGCTGCTGCTGCGCCTGCTCCTGCCCCAAACCCAGGTCGCTAGACCTGCCTCAGTGGAGACTCGAACCCACACCACGTAAATTTGTCTACTTTATACTACTCTTTGATACAGATGAACTCGTAACCTCACTTTTTATGAAGATGTACTCGTCATTGGTTCGTCACTTCGGGACTGTGTGAAAGGGCTTGTCACTGCTTCTGGTTAACTCAGATTCACTCGTCACTTCTTGTTAACACAGACGGACTCACACATTCCTGCTCGTCACTTCTTAATTATGCGGATGCACTAGTCACTGCTCGTTACTTCTGGTTAACACAGGTGCACTCGTCACTGCTCGTCACTTCTCGGATGTACGCATGCACTCGTCCCTGGTCGTTACTTTGGTTAACACAGGTGCACTTGTCACTTCTCGTTACTTCTGGTTAACACAGGTGCACTCGCCACTGCTTGTTATTCCCTTGCGATCGTCACTACTAGTCACTTCACATACAAACAGATGTACAGAACACTCCTCACTGGCTGACACTTCTCGATTATAACGATGTACAAGTCACTGATCGTCACTTTCGTTAAAAAAAAATACATGCACTCGTCACTTCATCTATAAATACAGATGCACTCCTCATTGGCTGACACTACTCGATTATACCAATGTACAAGACACTGCTCGACCGTCTCGATTACACTAGATGCACCCATCGCCGCCTTTCCCTTTGTCTATATTCAAATGTACTAATGCATACGCTCCTGTTTGACACTTCTCGTTCAAGCGAATGTTTTCGTCACTGATAGTCACTTCAAATATATACGAATCTACAGATGCACCAGTCACTACTCGTCAATAAATATGTCTCTGTCACAGACCGTTTCTTAGGGTAGCGTTATTTTCTATATACATGTAAACTAGAGATTTTGTATATTTTATAGAACGTAAACTATAAATATTGTTTATTTCATAGATGTAAACTAGAAATATTGCTGTAAATGTATAGTTGTAAGCTGAAACATTGTTGTACATTTCATACATGTGAACTAGAGATATTGTTGTATATTTAATAGAAATAAACTAGAAATATTGTTGAAAATGTCTAGATGTAAACTAGAGATTCCATTATAAATGTCTTAGATATAAACTTAGATCTAAACTAGAGATTTATTTTAAATTCTTCACAGACATAAACTATAGATATTGTTGTATATTGTGTACTGCTTGAATTAGAGATATTGCAGTAATTTGTATAAATCATAACTAAAAATATTGTATTGGTAATTATTCAAGATATTGTTGTATTCTGTGTAGATCGCTACTATAAATATTGTATTGGTCGTTACTCTAGATACTGTTGTATTCTTTATAGATCTTTACTAGAAATGTACCTATTGCTGTTGTTGCTAGATATATTGTCATCTACATAGATAATCATTATAAATATTGTGCCTATTATCGTTAGCCACTTTAAGTGTTAATGTAGGCATTAAGGCTCATTTTCAGCATCAGTGTCTTAAGCGTTGCGAACCAGCTTCATAATTCTGAGGTACATGGTTCGATCCCAGTTGCCCTTGATTTGGCAACCTTGCGTTGGTTTCAACAGTTGTAGTGAGAGCCAATGGTTTAGTTAGCAATGAAAACATCCTGTCAAGGGACGCAACTAACAAAAATTTATTACGACATAGTAAGAAAAGTAAAGATCCCTTTTCACGCCCTTAGGCGCATCGGGCATATGGGAAGAGTGCCCATATTTTTACAGACCAATCGACACTAGGTGGGTAATGTGGTCAGCATTACGCTGGCCGTCTTTACTTCCACAGGACATGCATCCTAGTACCTATTCTAATCTGAGTCGACCTGCGACGACCCATACCATGATAAAAATCTATGCAGCCAGCAGTGGGTTTTGATCGCGGTACATTGGAATTACGAGTCGGACTCGCAATGCCAAAGCTTACTACAACATAAACTGTTCTATTTTGCATAGATCATTACAATATATATTGTAAATATTACAGCTGGCTATAGTCGGTATGTTGTAGATATTAGGGCTCTTTACTACATAAATTGTTAAATTCTGGATAGATCATTACGATAAATATTCTGCCTATTACTACTGGCAATTACAAAATGCTCTCTTTACTAAATATTTTGTTGAATTCGACATTGTTCGTTACTAGTCATAATTATGGACTCTCTATTGTCTGTCACTTGTTACAATCATCTTTCTAGCTACATTAAAATTTATAAAATTCTAAAAAAGAATTTGTATTCAATTTGTTTGTTCTACGTGTTTGATCATATTGTCTGTTATACTCTCTTGTTTACTGTATTTGTTACATATTTCTGTGATACACATTTGTTGAATGCAGTTGTACTTTTGTTTTTAACTTATCTGTTTACGTGTTATCCTTAAAGAAATTTCCATGCTTGTTTGCTTTTTATGTGTATTTTTTTTTTACGGGATGAGATAACCAACCACAAGCCCAACCCTGCCCTGTCACCTCTTACGACATGGTTGGTAGGGTGTCATGATATGTTTCTTCGCGTGTGGTGACCCAGTAACAAACTGACGATGTGTGTGTGTGTAAAAGAACCCTGTGGCCAGCATCCCGCCGGTCGCCTATACTTCCCAGGACTGCACCTGGTACTCACTCAAGGCTGGGTCGACCCGGGAGTTAAGGTCATTTTTGAAAAAAGTCTGGCTTCGCCAGGGAGCGATCCCACGACCTTCCGAACCGCAGGCGAGCGTCTAATAGCTACGCCACGACTCCCTTGTGTGTGTGTGTGTGTGTGTGTGTGTGTGTGTGTGTGTGTGTGTATGTGTGTGTGTGTGTGGCGTGTGTGTGTCGCCTGGGAGACATAGTTAGGAAGCAAGAAAGACAGGATTTAAAAAAATATATATAATCTGACGCACACAGTGTTTTCTGCAGTCTCAGTGCCAATCATAACCTCTTATTCCACGTGTGGGTTCCGGGACTCTATTTTGGGGAACAAAGAATAGATTCACTGCCTCTATGATACATGACGTAGGATGCGACAAATGAGTGGTGTTTTCTTTGAAGTGCATCTGCCTGAGAGACGTCCGGCTCTCTAGCGTAGTTGGCTAAACAGGATTGCGCGGAGACCGGGTGACGAACTCCTTGTGGTCCGGGTTCACTCCCGGGGGTAGGCAGAAAAGCCACATTTCTCCCAGATTTACGGTATTTACAATGGAATCAAGGCCGAAAGGTTGCGATATCCATAACACCGAGCCTAAGGGTTAACAGCTCGTGGCTTCTGGATACTAAAACTAACAAGCATGAGAGACAAGGAGCCAATAGTTTTTATACAATTAAACCAGATCTATATAACGCTTGTGCACACAACACTCAAGTTCTAGGGGGAAAGACCAAAGTCCAGAAGTGGACGAGCAGCCAGAACTTTCTACCGGAATTTACAGCCGGTAAATGCGCAGAACGGAGTAGCTTCAATGACTGAATGCACACAGCTGATAGTTTCCCGTGTTAAAGGAGACACGGTCTCTGCTAAGATGTGTACGGGGAATGTGTACACAGTTCAACCCTGCCATCAAATACATGTATGCTGCAGAATTGTCCCGCGACACATGGCAACCCGGTGAGTTAGGTGTTGTGACACACGGCGTCAGAGGGTCATTCAATTACTCTGCTCATTGTTCGTCACGTTTTTGAACAAAAGATTGTTACTAGAGGATCTGACCGACAGTTAACGATTAAAGAAGATAATGGTAAATGAGCAAATAATTGGATTTAACTCTTGTAGTAGAACTACAGAACCACCTAAATCAAATTAGTAACAAAGGGGAGGAATATAATATGAAAATAAACACTACAAAGACAGAGACAATGATGATAGAAAGACATAAAGACAATTTAGACATTAAATTAAAAAACAACACCCTGAGACAAACAGAGGAATTTAAGTATTTGGGAGCAATTTTTACATCAGACGGAAAACTGGACAGAGAAATTAGCTCCAGATGTACCAAAGCTAATCAAGTAATGGGTCAACTATCTCCACTGTTGACACACAAGCAGATACCTCGCAGTACTAAAGTGAATCTTATCAGAACTTTCTTTTTGGCCAACACTATGCTATCAGTGCCAAACGTGGACACTTACATCCTCCAATGAACGTAAAATTGTGACAACAGAGATGAAATGCATTAGAAGAGCTGCAGGAGTTTCAAGAAAAGACAGAATACGAAATCATGAAAGACGAATTATAGGAATAAAGTCAGTCTTACAAGTCATCAAAGAACAACAATTGAAATGGTTTGGACACTAAAACGTTACAACGGGTATAGAGCGAGTGGAAGACCTTGGAAAATATGGAGTGATGGCATTAAGAACAGCCTTACAGCATTGAACGTCAGTCTTAATAGTGCTCTTGACAGAGCTCATCAAATAACATTACATCTTCCCCCGACACTTCGATGAGGTACAAGGTGGAAGAGAAGAAGAAGAAGAAGTAGAACTATTTTTGGTTGGGGACAATGCGGCTGTCGGGATATTAGATGGTTGTCCCCCGTGTGGGTTCCGGGGCCCTATTATAGGGAAAACTAGAACAGACCCACTGCCTGCCCAAAAGCATGTCGTAAGAGTCGACTAATTGGGAGCGTCCTTCAAAGTCGGAGTGCATCTGCCTGAGAGTCAAGGAACCAACAGTCTGAGCACAAATGTGTCAGATCTGTCAAACGGATGCACATGTAACATTCAGGTTCTGTAACAGGACTGCAGTCCTGAAGTGGACGAACAACAAGAAATTTCCACCAGAGTTTACAGCTGGTGAACGCAGAGAAGAAGAAGAAGATGTGTTGTTTTTAATCCCGCGTGTCTTAGTCGAGGTTTCAACTTCATTGCAATCGGGTTTCCCCATACTTGCTCCGTTCCTGTGCCAGTGAATATGAAATGTCCCTCACTGTCACATTTGAAAAACTGGTGAACGAACAATTAGTCCCGGCACAATGCAAAAATATTCGTACGCAGTAAATGCATATGACATTTCTAGAGGTGCCAAAGCCAGCAGTCACCACCAGAAATGCAATTTGTCTTTGATGGAAGTAGTCGAGCCTGATAAATTGGCGATACACATGTAGAATGATTACATAAAGTATTTCACCAGCTCTTATGTAAACCAGCTACCGGCCATTTTGAATGCCGCGATACAACCGCTGCACAAATGAAAGGCATTCCACAGGAAAAACATAGCTCACACGGCTGCACCAAGCACTAAACTGAGTAGCTCAGATGGCGAAATCGTAGACTACCGTCCATATATGGAAACTGCATTACCAAAGCGCTGTTGGAAGCAAAAGTAACTTCAAAGTTTAAGTATCTGCCGTGCCTAATTCTCCATTTTAGACCGGTAATGAATAGTCATGTTTCAACAGAGGCTTACAATTTGTTCTCTCCCTTGTCTTTCTTGTGCCTTCTTCCCGTCCTTTTTAGGACGAAATTTTTCGTTATTGAAGCCCTACTCTGGCTCTTGCCAGGGGCCGCAATACAGCCTGACCATAAATATGACCTAAAGGCTGAACGCGGTTTCTGTGACCTCTCCACGGTAATCCTCACCCAGATGGTGGCACATTGTGTCATCGGGTATTTATTGCTTGTGTGATGTCCTGGTGGGGTAGAAAGTCAGTCAGTCCCTTGTCTTTTTGTTACTTATAGTTACTTAGCAAAAACTACCCATCCTGAAGAACAGGTTACTTCGTAACCGGTTTGTGGTGCCCCAGTATAACCAGGCGAGAAACCAACATTCTGCACAAAGTAAGCTATATCTGTAAAACGAATATGCACTTAAAAAACTCAAGTCCTATAACAACAAGGGGACAAACAACCAGAACTTTCAGCTCGAGTATACAACCGGTGAACACTAAGATGAAGAAGGGGATGAGGATCGTTATACAGAAGGGGTTTTTAAAAAAGGCAAAATAACAGATTGTGTGTTAGATTTTCTACTACCAGTTTACGCAGCCGTATCTTGACACCTTTGATCTCTGTTCTCACCTGGCCTGGCAGGTAATGTGATGTCACTAAGTACCTACCGCTACATGAATATACAGCAGTGGAGTTTTGTCAACGATCCTCTGTCACCTCAGCTCGTGAACCTGCAGTCATACTAACCTCATTGATTTGTCTGGCAGGGGCGACAAATCATGAAGGCGTATGCCGCTATCGCTTTCCTCTTTGAGACGAGGGCTGCGTAATCTCGAGGCATGTTGTCCGTCTCGAGTGCTAGAGGTTCCGGGTTCAATCCCCTGTAAGGGCTGGGATTATTTCACGTGGACTTGGACTTCTAGTAATTTCCCCTGGTCTCTGGGTAATAAGATTGGACGCCCACGTGCATTACTGTGCACGTAAAAAAAAAAATCCCTTCTCAGTTGGAAAACGACACGAGTAGACTAACGGCGATGCCCGAGAAAAATTTGGAGTTAAAAATCTACCTAAATGTATTTTAGGATTGTCACCGGTGCTACGGAGCCTGTGCACTGTGCTGAGCTTCGGACTCAGGCTTGAGTTAGAAGTAGAACAGAGCAAATATGGGTTACTACCCGTGTGCCATGATGTTGATCTGTTGTTCAAACCTCAAACCTCAAAAGAATCTCTGAGATAGGAATGAGAGAACCTCCATCTACAGCAGCGTTTCTCAACTTTTGGTCGCGACCGCTTTTGGGTCGAATGACCCTTTTACACGAGTCGCTAAAGACCATCGCAAAACCAATTTTCATTGAAGTTATGAAGCAGGGACGAAAATATTTGCATGGTTGGAGATCGCCAAAACATAAGGAACTGTATTAAATGGTAGCCACAACAGGAGGAACTGTATTAAAGGGTCGCCACAACAGGAGGAACTGTATTAAAGGGTCGCCACAACAGGAGGAACTGTATTAAAGGGTTGCCGCAACAGGAGGAACTGTACTAAAGGGTCGCTACAACAGGAGGAACTGTACTAAAGGATCGCCGCAACAGGAGGAACTGTACTAAAGGATCGCCGCAACAGGAGGAACTGTACTAAAGGGTCGCCGCAACAGGAGGAACTGTACTAAAGGGTCGCCGCAACAGGAGGAACTGTACTAAAGGGTCGCCGCAACAGGAGGAACTGTACTAAGGGGTCGCAAAACAGTCTCCCCTATCATCTGTGTTTGTACTTGTTTGTACAGTTCATATGATTTTTATTATCAAATTGTTTACCATTCAACATATTATCATCATCATCATCATCATTATCACTATTTCCCTGTGAATTCCGAGGCTCCATTTTGTAGTGTGCAGGGGTAGACAAACTGCCTAACACTCCTCCCCCTTTCCGATAGGCATGCTGTAAATGGCGTCTATTTAGGGATGATTCCTTCGAATTGCGAGCTCACCTGTCTGAGATACAACAAACTAACAGTCTGCTTACAGTTAGCCAAAGATGTGAAACGACTGTACACGCAAAACTCATGTCTTGGAACAAAACCAGGTTTTTTTTAAAGTTTTTTTTTTTTTTTTGAGCCCAAACAAAGGAAATCCCGGTCTTTCCATGATGTCTAATATTCTAGAGAGGTCAGGGGTTAGGGTCTTTGTCAGCCACAATCGCCCCAGAGATACCAACTAACCCTACCCTAACCACTATCTTAATCCATACCACCCCTAGAATATTGCACTTGCTCAGGAACTCCGGGATTTCCTTTGTCTGGAGTGAATTAAAAGTAAAGTAACCAAGACCAAAGTTCTGAAGTAAACAAACAACCAGAACTTTGCGCCGGAGCTTGCAGACGGGGAACGCCAAGAAGAAGAAGAAGAAAAAAAAAGAAGAAAATTGTTGTTACTACTACAGCTGCTGCTAGCACTACTACTACTGCTGTTGCTGCTGATACCACTGCTGCTAGTACTGCTACTACTGCTGCTGCTTGTACTACTGCCACTACTACTACTACTACCTCATGCTGCTGCTGTTGCTGCTGTTACTACTACTGCTGCTACTACTACTACTGATGCTGCTAGTATACTACTACTGCTGCTGCAGCTACTGCTGATGCTAATACTACTACTACTGCTGCTGCTGCTGCTGCTGCTGCTGCTGTTGCTACTGATATTGCTAATGCACACTTAAAAATTATTGAGGCCCTCAGATCACTGCCTTCTAGATAATTTGCAAAAAGAGGGGGGGGGGGGGGATCTCTCATCCTCCATCCCCTAAATGTTTTCTTCATGTCAGCGCCACTGGTTACCAGCAACATGTGGCAATGATGGGTATCGATGTCACGTGATACACAAAGTTGAATTCATGTGGGATCGATGGTCGTGATTGAAGAAGGGTGTCCTGACCGTTGCTCAAGTAAAGAGATCGTTGTGTGAAGCATTTCATTAGATTTATACCTACCTATTGCTGTTATCGTTAGACTGCAAGCTGAACTCTAATTATTTCGTTTTGAAACCAAGTTACGTATTTTAAAATATAATGTTATTTCAGTTGCAACATATTCCATTGAAAGTTAGAGAACTACTAACGATATGAGAAGGAAGTTAAATGCATTTAAAAATAAATGCCCAAGGAAAAAGTTGAATACAAAATGGGATGAATTCAAGATGTGTGCGGAAACAAGAAAAGTGTTTGGGCAACCGCTGGTAATATCAGTTATAGGACAAAGAACATGGCGCTTTACTGAGCACAGTTTGAGAAGAAATGAGCAGACAATCACCAAACAGACACTGAAGTTGGAAATAAAGGATTGAAGAAGTGAAGACGCCCGAAAGAAACCCTAAAAAGAACGTTGATGAGCGAGGCCAACGATGCTGGACGGGATTATATCCATGATATTGAACTGATTACACAGGTCAGGACGAAATAGAGGAAGAGAGTGCGAGTCCTCTTTAAAGGTAAAGGTAAATTCGGGAGATGTGAACCAGCGACATTGCACACGGTTATAAACCATAAGTGCTCTGCCACCAGTAAGGACAGCTGATAAGAAACTGTCCGCATATGTCGCCGTCCGAACGTAAGTCCGTAGCCACAGCGACTTTCCTCCGTTTACCCCAGAGTGTCAACTCTGGTACCCATTACTTAGAGGCTGGGTGAACCCCGGACCAACCCGGTTTTGAACACCCGCTGTGGGCTGCAACGAGTCCAACTGAATTTGAAAGCCAGTCTCCTTTCGACTGCGCTAACACGACCTCCGTGATTGAAGAAGTGAAGACGCCCAAAAGAAACTCTAATACGAACGTTGATGAGCGAGGCCAACGGTGCTGGATAGGATTACATCCATGATATTGAACTGACTTCATAGGTCAGAACAAAATAGAGGAACGGACTGCGAGTCCTTGTGTGACGTATACTGGTATAACGGGACAGTGAGTGAATGAGATATAATACTCGTCTGGTCACTGTGTTCTTGTTAATGGATGGATTCTGCGTGGTCTCGACGCATGGTGACCGCCTCAAGTGCTAGATGTTCCGGGTTCAATCCCCGGTAAGGGTTGGGATTTATTTACGTTGACTTGGACTTCTAGTAATTCCCCCTGGTCGTTTTCTCTGGGTAGTGAGATCGGACGCCCGTGTGTATTGTTGCGCACGTTAAAAATCCCCTGGCAGTTGGAAATCGAAAAGAGTCGCCTAACGGCGCTGCCCGGACAAAATTTGGAGTTTAAAATCTACCCAAGATTTTTCGATCCTCGCCGGTGCTACAGAGCCTATGCTCTGTGCTCAGCTTCTTCGGACTCAGGCTTGAGTTAGAAGAAGAACGGAGCACTTATGGGTTACTACCCGAGTGCCTTGATGTTAATCCCTTGTTAAAACTTTAAACTTATTGTTAATGGACTCTTTTCCGCAACTGGCGTTTTCTGCATATGTGCTAGACGTGTAGTTTTAGTAGATCAAACCGCACTCGATGGCTGATATGCATAACATGATCATTCTTTTCACAGTGGTGTCCAACAGTGCTATTGCGTTGCTCGCAAGCGTAGTTGGATAAACCGGACTGCGCGGCGACCGGGTGACGAACTTGTGGTCCGGGTTCACGCCCAGAGGCAGCAGAAAACCCACATTTCTCCAAGATTTACGGTATCTATCTTGGAATCAAGGCCGAAGGGTTGCGATATCCATAATACGGAGCCAAAGGGTTAACAACTTATGGTTTCTGGATACTTAACAACAACAACAACAGTGCTATTGTCTGGGCTTCCCCCCCCCCCACCCCCTCCCCCAGAAATAAAAGGTACCGGTGCCCGCAACAAAGTGTCTTTAAAAAGGGTGTTGCTACTCACTGTTAATAGACAAGCCGAACAATATCTTTAAGGCCGCGGAGATGTGGTTTTACAGAAGAATCCTTAGAATTCCTTGGACAGCTAGAAAGAGCAACCCAGATGTTATGAAAGAGGCGAATGCTCGAAGATAACTTATCACAAACATCAGAAAGAGACAGTCATCATAGTGTTTTTTTTTTTTTTTTTTTTTTTTTTGGGGGGGGGGGGGGGGGGGTCGTGTTATGAGAAGAGGGAAAATGGAACATGTTGTGACCACTGGAAAGATCTGTGGAAAAAAAGAGACAAGAGGAAGACAGCGTGAAAAGATTCTTGACAGTCTTCTGTCATGGCATGGAGGGGTGTCTACGCATGAACTGATACACGCAGTTGCAGATCGCAGATTTTGGAGAGGCATGATCGCCTACGTCAGTCGGCAAGGCACTTGATAAAGATGCTACTCACACACAAACAATTAAAAACCTTGTCCACGCTTTCGGGCGTATTGGGCATTTAAGGCTTGGCCTGTATTTAAAAAAACCGATTGGCACTCGGTGCGGAATGTGGTCAGCTTCACGCCGGCCGACTTTACTTCCCAGCACTCCACCTGGTACCCATTGAAAGCTGAGTCGTCCTTGGAGCCAAGGTCATTTCTGACCCGAACCCAGTTATATCAGCGTGCTGTTTTTATGACACAGTTACATTTAAATCAGTGCGTTGTTTTTTGTGATTTAATTACATTTATATCAGGGCGTTGTTTTGTCATTTAATTACATTTATATCAGCGCGCTGTGTTTATAATTTAATTGCATTTATATCAGGGCGTTGTTTAATTCATTTAATTACATTTATATCAGCGCGCTGTGTTTATAATTTAATTTCATTTATATCAGGTCGTTGTTTAAGTCATTTAATTACATTTATATCAGTGTGTTGTGTTTATGATTTAATTACATTTACATCAGCGCGCTGTGTTTATAATTTAATAACATTTATATCAGGGCGTTGTATTTGTGATTTCATTACATTTATATCAGTGCGTTGTGTTTGTGGCTTAACTACACAGTTATATCGCCGTACTGTTTTTATGATTCAATTCAATTTAAATGAATGGGTTGTGTTTGTGGCTACATTACACTATTATATCAGTGCGTTGTGTTTGTGATTTAATTACATTTATATCAGTGCGGTGTGTTTATGGCTCAATTACGTTTTCATCAGTGCGTTGTGTTTGTGATTCAATTTAAATTATATCAGTGCCTTGTGTTTGTGATTCAATTTCGTTTATATCAGTGAGTTGTGTTTGTGGCTCAATTACATTTATATCATTGCATTGTGTTTGTGATTCGATTTCGTTCATATCAGTGCGGTGTGTTTGTGGCTCAGTTACATTTATATCAGTGCCTTATATTTGTGATTTTATTTAATTTCTATAAGTGCGTTGTGTTTGTGATTCAATTTAATTTATATCAGTGCGTTGTGTTTGTGATTCAATTTCATTTATATCAGTGAGCTGTGTTTATGATTCAATTACATTTTTATCATTGCGTTGTCTTTGTAATTCAACTACATTTATCTCAGTGTGTTACGTTTGTGGCTTAATTACACAGTTATATCACCGCACTGTTTTTATGATTCAATTAAATTTAAATCTGTGTGCTGTGTTTATGATTCAATTACATTTTTATCAATGCGTTGTGTTTGTGATTCAATTACATTTTTATCAGTGCGTTGTGTTTGTGGTTCAATTACGTTTATGTCAGTGCGTTGTGTTTGTGATTCAATTATATTTATATCAGTACGTTGTGTTTGTAATTCAAAAACATTTATATCAGTGCGCTGTGTTTATGATTTAACTACATTTATTTCACTTCGTTGTATTTGTGATTCAATTACATTTAAATCAGTGCGTTGTGTTTATGATTTAATTACATTTATATCAGTGCGTTGTGTTTATGATTCAATTACATTTATGTCGGTTCGTTGTGTTTGTGATTTAATTACATTTATATCAGTGCATTGTGTTTGTGGCTCAATTACACTGTTACATCAGTGCGTTGTGTTTGTGGCTCATTTACACTGTTACATCAGTGCGTTGTGTTTGTGGCTCAATTATACTGTTACATCAGTGCATTGTGTTTGTGGCTTAATTACACTGTTACATCAGAGCGTTGTGTTTGTAGCTCAATTACACTGTTACATCAGCGCTGTGGTTATGGCTAAATTACACTGTTACACCAGTGCGTTGTGTTTGTGGCTCAATTATACTGTTACATCAGTGCATTGTGTTTGTGGCTCAATTACACTGTTACATCAGCGCTGTGTTTATGGTTCAATTACACTGTTACATCAGTGCGTTTTGTTTGTAGCTCAATTACACTGTTACACCAGTGCGTTGTGTTTATGGCTCAATTACACTGTTATATGAGTGCGTTGTGTTTGTGGCTCAATTACACTGATACAACAGAGCTCTGTGTTTGTTGCTCAATTACACTGTTATATCAGTGCGTTGTGTTTATGGCTCAAATACACTGTTTCATCAGCACTCTGTGTTTATGGCTCAATTACACTGTTACATCAGTGCGTTGTGTTTATGGCTCAATTACACTGTTACATCAGTGCGTTGTGTTTGTGGCTCAATTACACTGTTTTATCAGCGCTCTATGTTTGTGGCTCTATGACACTGTTATATCAACGCTATTCTCATAGGGCTTTTAGGGAAACTTCCTTGGAATTTCCTACCAAATCTCACAGCCCTCGATAGGGGTGGTGGGGGGGGGGGGGGGGCTGAAAAGTACTGTTTTCTTCTCATATTAATAAAACCATATCACAGTCTCGTATTACACATTCCACACAGAATAAAAAGTCCGTATTTCCCATCCAGTACAGGACTGCAAAATATTCCTTTCCACGGGTCTTAACGGCGCAATAGCAATTTTATTATATTATTGCTTCTACTGCTACTACTACTGCTGCTGCTACTACTGCTGCTGCTGCTGCTCTACTACTATTACTGCTGCTACTGCTACTGCTGCTGCTCTACTACTACTGCTGCTGCTGCTACTACTGCTGCTATTACTACTGCTACTACTGCTGCTACTGCTACTACTACTACTACTACTACTACTACTGCTGCTGCTGCTTCTACTACTGCTACTAATGCTACTGCTGCTACTGCTATTACTATTGCTGCTGTTGCTCTGCTACTACTGCTGCTACTACTACTACTGCTACTACTGCTACTACTGCCACTGCTGCTACTGCTGCTACTACTGCTGCTACTACTACTACTGCTACTACTGCTTCTACTGCTTCTACTACTACTACCACTTTCTACCATCACCACCACTTCTACGACCACCACCACTACTACTATTACTATGACGACTACGGCAGGACAATTTTATCACATGTGTTCAGACACATATAAATATATGTATATTTGGCGTGTCTCTTTGTTCTAATCAACAGGTTCAACTTCAGAAACACACACCATTTGAGGCAACAAAGACCTGACCACACACTCAGCAACATCGGCAAGAACACCGACTAGATAAAACCCTCAGGTGCATTCAAGATAAGCATGATAGAATCGAACACTCAACAATACAAGAAGGATAACAGCGATTAGTTAGAAAAACAACAGTGACAAGGAAACAGGTTAAATATTAAAAATCTTTCTAAACATTTATTAGCAGCGAAAATGGAAAAGAACAACGTTATCAAAATTCAGCAACATCACTAAAGGAATTAATAACATCGGAAGGACATAGCCTGCATCAAGCACTGTTGTTGTTTTTGTTGTTGCTGCTGCTGCTGTTGTGGGGCACCAACTGTAGTTTTAACAACAATGAAACTGATAGCGACAATATTGACTGTTGGAGCAATATTTTCGATTATCTACCTTCTACAGCTGTCCACTTTTCAGATGGGTACCAGACATTACCTACCCGACCCAACTATCTCCACAAGATACCAGCTGGCTGAGTCTCCTGTTTTCACCATAGACAATCGAAACGAATCCACACCTACATCTGACCAATGTCTTCCAAGAAACAACTTGACAGACGAAGCAGCTGGCGCCAAGCTTTTAGAAAAACGTCTGCCAGAGTGTTTGATTATAGGGTTTGCAAAATGTGGCACGTACGCCCTCAAATCGTTTCTGACCTTACACCCAGACATTGTAGGCCCAAACCAAGAGGTTGCATTCTTCACAGGTTACTACCACAGGGGCTATGACTGGTACCGTAGTCAGATGCCGTTGTCGTTGGAGTCACAAATTACTATTGAGAAGACACCAAGCTACATCCTTTCATTACAGGCCTTGTGGAGAATCCGGAAGTTCAATGCCAGCATTAAGCTTATAGTTTCTGTCCGGGATCCTTTGATTCGACTACAGTCATCATACGCCCATGCTCAAGCCGCACATGAAGCGTTCAATGAAACATTCGAGTCCTGGTTGCTGAACGAAGACAATATAATTCGCGCCGCTGATTATGCGACACACATCAAGAACGTGTTCCGTTTGTTTCAATCTAGTCAAGTGTTGATTGTACAAGAAGAAGAGCTGGAGAAGACACCCTTGGCGGTGTTGAGAAAGGTGGAAACGTTCCTGGGGTTGTGTCATGCCTTCGAAAACGATCTCTTGGTGTTTAACTCAGAGAAAGGCTTCTTTTGCTTCAACCAGACTAGCAGACGATACCAAGAACTGGAACACACGCTGACATTAAACCACAAAACTGGCTGCTTTACTCGGAGTAAAGGAAGGACACACCCTCAGATCGACAGACTGACCATGAAACGGATTGTTCTGAAAATGAGTTCCTACAACGAGCAGTTGTTTGCGTTAACTGGCATACGTTTTAACTGGACACATCCGGGCAGTTTTTAATGTTTGGAAAACGTAATGCTTGATGTCTTATAAACATTTAGTGAGGTCACACAATGTACATGTGATGAATTCTTATGGGAGTAAACATACGGGTAGCTGGGGTACAAACCCGCAGTTATTGAGAAAGAAAATAAGTGTTTTGCCCTGAAATGCTATTTGAAAAACTAAAAAAAAATGTATGGAACCGGGTAGCTTTTTTTTTAAAAGGACAAAAAAAAAAAGCAATATAGTTACACACTACAAAAAAAAAATATGCTTCAAGAAAAATTGTCTAATAAACAGTATTGTATCCCTGAAACTGAAATATTTGGATCATATTTAAGGCTTCGATAGATTAGAAAATAGTAGTTCTGTGAATGGTACCGGGTGAGACAATACCATGTGTATTGTTTTTAGTTCAGAATAGAATGCTTAAAAAATGTAAAGGTCCCTTTGCCACGCCTTTAGGCGTATAGGGCATATATGGCTAGCCCTATATTTGTATAGACCAATCGGTACAAGAGTGGTGATGTGGTCAGCATCACGCCGGCCACCTTTACTTCCGGGACTGCACATGGTACCCACTTAAGGCTGGGTCGACCTAGGAGTCAAAGTCATTTTTGAAAAAAGTCCGGCTCCGCCAGACAAAGAACCCACGACCTTCCGATCCCCACGCGAGCGTGCAGTCATTACGCCACGGGACTGCCAATACATTTACTACAGCTAATGGAATCTCTTTACTTTAAACAACAAGCAGCAGTTAGAGTAGCTGGTGAAACATCAGGCTGGTTTGGGGCGCAGAGAAGGGTAAAACAGAGCATTTCCTTTCCATCCCTTTTCAACAAATATGCTGAAAATGTTATGAGAAATGTAGTTAGTGAAGAGACCTGTGACAAAGTTGTTCCACATACAATTGGAGGCAAAACTATGCCAGAACTCAGCTATGCAGACGACAGTTTTCCTTTCCACTCCCCTTCTGGACTGCAGTCCTGTTCGAGAACTTGAGTGTTGCGTGTGCTTCCGTTTTACAGATCTGACTCATTTTTATGCAGACAGTTGGTTCCAGATGCACTCCGACTTTAAAGGAAGCTCCCAGTTAGTTGACTCGTAGGACATACTTTTGTCCATTGGTGGGTCTATTTTTGTTATCCCTATAACAGGACCCCAGAACCCTATGTGACACTAATGCACAACATGAACATGATCGAATTACTGAATGAATGGATCCCTTCTGACTCCCACTTCATATCAACATATCCACGCACACAACCACAACCCGCTACTTATCCTCATATCTTCTCATGCCCTGTTTAAATCATATCCATGAACCCTGTCTTACCCCACTCTATATCAGCATCATGCATCACTCAAAGTACCTTTTCAAGCCTGTATAACATTCTACCAACTCTTGTACTTCAACAAAGGATGAGCGCACATGTACATGCGGTTCGAGGTTTGAACAACGGAACAACATCATGACACACGGGTGCACCGTTCTTCTTCTAACTTAAGTCTGAGTTTGAAGAATTTTAGCACAGTGTACAGGCTCTGTAGCACCGGCGAGGATCCTGAAATACTTTAGGTAGATTTTTAACTCCAAATTGTGCCCTTGCAGCGCCTTAGGCTACTCTTTTCGATTTCCAACTGCCAGGGAATTTTTTATGTGCGCAACAATGCACACGGGCGTCTGATCTCACTACCCAGAGACCAGAGGGATATTACTAGAGGTCCAAGTCTACTTGAAAAATACCAGCCCTTACCGGGGATTGAACCCAGAACCTCCAGCACTCGAGGCGGACTCGAGACTACGCAGCCCCCTATGTACATGCGGACAGACGCACAAGCTAACGCACATGTATGGTAAGTAAAGTAAAGGACCCTTTTCCATGCCTTTAGGCGTATAGGGCATATAGGGCTAGACCTATATTTTAAAGACCAATCGGCACAAGATGGATGATGTGGTCAGTATCACGGCGGCCGCCTTTACTTCCCGGGAATGCACCCGGTACCCACTCCAGGCTGGTTCGACCTGGGAGCCAAGGTCATTTTTGAAAAAAGACCGGTTCCTCCCAGGAATAAACCCACGACCTTCCAATCCGCAGGCGAGAGTATAGCCGCTCGGCCACGGCGGCTCCCGACGCACATGTACAGTATGGTGCAAAAAGACGGACAAACAGAACGGCACACTTACCAACAAACATTTTGAATTAATCAAGTAACAGAAAGTGTATTGATCAGTACTCATAGAAAGAAGTATAAAGATAGATGAACATACTAGACAACGTAAAAATCGAAAGCTATAGTCACCGTGCTGGAAATCGAACCTGTCACCTCCAGACGGCGACTGCGCCTCGCCATGGATACAAGTGCACTAAGAACATGGTCAGCTAGGCACCCCTAACAAACATATAGGCTAGGGAGGGAGAACATCTGGACCACGAAATCATTTTTTTGCCAAGGCAACCGCAAATGTTTAACCTTACAAAGACAACACGTGTTCAATTTGATAGTTTTTATTTTCTGTGAAAGTTATAAATTTCCTAATTGTTTCCGCCCTGACCACCCCTTACCCACACGGGGCTAAAAGGTGTACACCCACGGCCACCTATATGGATCACGGTTGGCCGTAGTACACACCTCTTTAGCGTAACCGTCACGGGTCGCTGCCTTTAAGGTGTACCATTTTGTTAAAGACGATGAAGAGCAAAGAGTATTGAGCTATAGTACGTTCCAAAAGTCGTCACACTGTAAGAAATATCTTGAAAACTTATGAACAGATGAACACGAATCTGTGCATACGGCCTTAGATTCCCCAAGTCCTGTAAGCGTCTGATTGTTAGCTTTGAATCGGAGTCTTTTTTTTTTCTCTCTCCATATACTGCAATTAGGAGTCGTTGACGCGTAGCGGCTAGACGCCCGCCTGCGGATCGGAAGGTTGTGTGTTCGCGTCCTGACAGAGCCAGATTTGTTTTCCAAAAATGACCTTGACTTTCAGGTCGACCCAGCCTTGACTGGGTACAAGGTCCAGTCCGGAGAAGTAAAGGCGGCCGGCGTGATGCTGACCACATCACCCACAAAGTGCCGATTAGTCTATAAAAAAAAATAGGTATAGCCTATATTCCCAATACGCCTAAAGGCGTGGCAAAGGGTCCTTTACTTAATTTTTGCATGTAATGCAACTGAGGCAAAATGAAAGCTGAATGTTTGTTTACCAAATGTTTATACATTCATATCTTCTTCTTCCTCTTCGCGTTCACCAGCTGTACACTCTGGCGTAAAGTTCTGGTTGTTCGTCCACTTCTGGACTCCAGTCCTGCTCCAGAACCTGAGTTTTGCGTGTGCATCAGTTTTACAGATCTGATTCAATTAAATGTAGACTGCTGGTTCCTTGCCTCTCAGGCAGATGCACTCCGACTTCAAAGGAAGCTCCCCAGGTAGTCGACTCTTACGACATGCTTTCTCGGGAGGCAGTGGGTCTATTCTTGTTTTCCCCACAGTAGTGCCCCGGAACCCACACATGGGATACATTCATATGATTATTAACAGACTGCATAACAAGTTTCAACAAACTGCACCGAACGGGTACTGAAAAACAGATTATTAAAGTTACGCACAAATTCTGGAACGGACTATAGCCGTGAGGCGAGAATAGTAGCCTTTATAATTACTACTACCTCCTTTGTTTGTTTTCGGATCAACATCATGGTACACGATTGTAACCCATAAGTGCTCCGTTCTTCTTATAACTCAAGCCTGAGTCTGAAGAATTTTAAGGCCGTGCACGAACTCTGTTGCACCAGTATGGATCCAGAAATACTTTGGGTAGATTTTTAACTCCAATTTTGCCCCTAGCAGCGCCGTTAGGGTACTCATTTCGATTCCCAGCTGCCAAGGGGTTTTTTCGTGCCCAAAAATACACACTGGCGTCCGGTCTTACTACCCAGAGACCAGGGGAAATTACTAGAAGTCCACGTGAAAAAATCCCAGCCCTCACTGGGACTCGAACCCGGAACCTCTGGCACTCCATGCTTAGAGACCACGCAGCCCCCTGACAATTGCCCCATCCGACATGGGGCTGCAGGAGTTGCTGTTTTGAAGCGGCTATGCACTCACCTGCCAATGCGTAAGTCGTGGGTTGAAATCCGAACATTTTCCTTGGCTTTCATGTCGATCCAGCTCCCCGTGTGGGTTTCGGGGCCCTACTGTGGAGAAAACAAAAATAGACCCCTTGTCTCCCCAAAAAGCATGTCGTAAGAGCCGACTAATCGGGAGTTTTCTTCGAAGCTGGAGTGCATCTGTCTGAGAGGCAACAAAGCAACAGTCTGTATACAAATAAGTCAGATCTGTAAAACGGATGCGCATGCAACGTTTACGTTCTGGAACAAGTCTACAGTCCAGATGTGGCCGAACAACTAGAACTTTCCGTGAAGAAGAGGAAGGTCGATCCTGCAGTAAATGGATACCAGGAAACAGTCATGGGAATTAAAAGCGCCCTGTGTGATGTTTACCAAATCACGCACTTAATGCCATTTGATCTACAACATATAAGTCTATGCTTTAAAAAATCCAAGCTGGATTTATCAGGCAAGAATGGATTGAAACACTAAGCACTTCACGATATCTGCTATAGCCTTCATCTTTGTGCCAGGTTATGCGGGTGTTCAAGGGAACGAGCGTGCAGAGTATCTTGCTGACACTGCAGTTGCTGTAGCTGGCTATGTACTGGACAGAAGTGATGTTATCAATGCCATGCGCTGCACTTACCGCACCGAAAAGCACGCCAAAGGACATGACTCCGTATCCCTGTCTAGACTGATGGACATGGGGGTGCAGCCTGGAGCTGCAAGAAATGAACATTTCACTAAGGGGACATTAACCAACACAGAACAGGCGTCATCAGTCGTTTTACACTTGTGGAGCTTTTGAGGAGGAGATCGGAGCACCTATGGATCTGTCCGGAGTGCTGTGATGATAATCCTTCCTAATCACTAATATAAATCTAGCACTATAACCCCATTACGCCTGAAAGCATAGAAAGGCCTCATTTACGTTGGTCCCCGAGTGGATTCCAGGGTCCCATTGCGATGGAAAACACGAAAGACCAACTGCCTCCCCAACAAGCATGTCGTAAGAGACGACTTATTGCGGTCTTTCTTCAAAGTCGGAGTATATCTGACTGAGAGGCACGGAAACAACCGTCTGCATACAAACAAGCAAGATCTGTAAAACGGATGCACATGCAAAACTCAGGTCCTGGAACAAAGCCCAAGTTCCAGAAGTGGACGAACAACCAGATTTTTCCCCCGGGGTTTACAACAAACAGCAACATTTACATGGGGCTGCAAGTTACTAGTAACCGGTGGAGTGTTCTGATACAAATATTTTACAGAGCTGAACAGGGTTTCTGAAATGTGCACCGGTTTGATTCTCGTGTCGAGGTGTTTATGCTACTGACACCAATCCTCGAGTGGGAAAATGCTACACTCACCTTCAGTCGCCACAAACTGTGCAGGTGAGGATGTTTATTTTTGCCAGGTACGTAAAGAACCTCCCTCACCTGGCCGATGATCATTATCGTCGTCAGTTTTTGAGTCTGGAGAATCAGCCATATATACCTGTGGATTAGCACTTGAAGACAAGTAGAACATTGCAGATTAAAACAATCTATTTCAAGCAAATGAAAAAAGAAGTTTTTGAGGGAGAAAAAAAATCGACACGTTCAGCTAGCATCCCCGAAGAGGGAAGTTCAGGTTATAATTGTGACTTGGTTATGTGCACCCTATAAAATGGCTTTGCATTGCACACTACCAAGAGCCATGAAAAGAACTCCTGTAGTGTTGATGCGACCAAAGGAGACAGACCCAAATACCGCCCCCCCCACCCCCACCGGCGACGAAGTCGTCTACAGGCGAACCCGTCGCCGATGACCTGGCCAACGATTCGAACCCATGTGTGCTAAATGTTCAGACAACCGCTCCGTCAACCGTCGTGGGTACCCTAATTACAACTTTCTTTTTTGTTGAAAGGCAAATGTTTAGTTTAGTCCTGTTGGATCCCATCCATTAAAAGCCACCCTCCCAGTATGGGTTCCGAGGTCCCATTCTAGGGCAAACAAGAATAGACCCACTGCCTCCCCAACAAGCATGTCGTAGGACTCATCAATTGGGCGCATCCTTCCAAGTCGGAGTGCATCTGCCTGAGAGGCAGGGAACCCTGATTTTGCATACCAATAAGCCGGATCTGTTAAACGGATGTGCACGCAACACTGAGGCTCTGGTAAAATACCATAGTCCAGGGGAGGACGAACAGCCAGAACTTTCCATGCGAGTTTACAGCTGGTGAAAGCGAAGAAGAAGACATGACATCATAGAATCCCTGGGGTTGGCAAATTATTATGTCAGTAAAACAGACAGGCTTAGCTTGAGGGGAAAAAATGTGGAACTTTGTAGTTTTATTTTACCCCTCCAGATTTGTAGGATAAACATCTCAGTGTGGAAATATAACAGCTCATACCCCGTAAACCGTATAGCCATCTTATGCTGCCTTTCTAGCCCCCAATGGAGCAAAGGCCCTCAACCAACACACGCCAAGCTATCGCATGCAGCTCTCCCCATGTCCTTCCCATCTTTCTAACTTCACTATCTAGTTCCCTTCTCCATTTCTTTTTTGTCTTCCTTTAATTCTATGCATCTGTGGGTTCCAGTGCAAAGACATTATTTTTATATTGTTCTCAGATTTTCTCAGCATGTGTCCTATCCAAAAACGGCGTCTTTTCTTCCCCTCTTGCTAGACTGGAACTTTTTAGTTCTCTCCCAAAGCTGTATATTAGTAATCGTATCATATCATTTAATTTCCTCTAAAAAAGTGAGAGGATCGACTTCAATAAACCCAGTTTCATCCCATATGGCTCAGTCCTTCTCCGCAGAGCAGCTAGCTGCCTGCCGAGAGCGTCGCACAGAGCACGACATCCGTAGCTTCGGTGACGATCTCCAGGGATCTCCGTAAGAATTGCACTCGCAACTTGAACGGCGTTGCCGTGCAACGAACCCACGACCTTAACAGTGCGAGGCAAACGACTTTCCCACTTTGTCATGGAGACATCAGAATTCCCTATATTCTCACGGAGACATCAGAATTCCCTATATTCTCACGGACACATCAGAATTCCCTATATTCAAACGGACACATCAGAATTCCCTATATTCTCACGGAGACATCAGAATTCCCTATATTCTCATGGAGACATCAGAATTCCCTATATTCTGACCGAGACATCAGAATTCTCTATATTCTCACGGAGACATCAGAATTCCCTATATTCTGACGGAGACATCAGAATTCCCTATATTCTTACGGAGGCATCAGAATTCCCTATGTTCTCTCGGAGACATCAGAATTCACTATAATCCTGTATAGCTTTATATCAGTTATATAGGAGAACAACAAAATGGTTCCACGGTAACTATATACACCCTCAATGTGTGTGTGTGTGTGTGGGAGGGGGGTGGATTTCTGGGTCTAGAGATAATAAAGGTTCCCCAGTCCTAATAACTGTCATTAAACATCAGAAAAAAAAAATGGTACTGAAATGTCATTTCGAGCCTGTTCTGTTAAATGGCAGTGAGTCCTGGAATGTGAGCAAACACATTAAGAAGGATTAGGAGGCATCTGTGATGAAGTTCTTGAAAAGAATGTTGCGAATACCTTGCACTGCCAGAACAACAACAATGATTGCCTGGAAATCGCCAATGAAAGTAGAATATTATATACAACAGTGAGAAGGAGACACACTTCTTTGGTTAAGTTTGTTGCATATCCTTTACAGAACGTTGCAGAACCAACCAAAACATTTTTTTTTTTTTAATGCTGTTGTAGTTTTTCTTGGCAAATTTGCGTCCAGTAATTTGCATTGTTTTCTGGACTGTTGGCTTCTCGATACCACTGTTGAAACTAAGGCAAGGCGCAAGACCCACAGCTGGGATCGAACCCGGCACCCCGGTATTACGAAGCTCGTTCACAACGTTTAACCCACAGACGCCGACCTTCTTTGGTTATATGATGTGAAAAGGAGCACTTGAAAATATTGTGACGACTGGAAAGATCACTGGTAGAGGAAGCAGAGGAACACCGACAGAAACGATGATGGATGGTTTAAGACAGTGATATGGAGGAATATCATCAGTGTAATTGATCCAGAACATTAAAGACTGGGATCTGTGGAAATGCATGAATGCGTACGCCAACTGGCAAGCACTTGATGATGATGAGTCCTGATCTAGCGCACAAAGCAATTGTAAACTCTATTAGAATGCAATTTACCGTACACACTTACACGGACATCTGTGCATGTGGAAGTGGTATAGATAACAAGCCCAGTGTAACTAAGGCTACGACCGTGTCTGAACAAATACTCTTGAGTAGCCTGCCTTGCCTCTATTGTTCCATATTCGAGCTTACACAAAAGAAAACACGAGAGAACGGTTGCTTGAAAGGTCCAGTCAACGCGAAACCGTGCCCACAGGCGTCTTAATCCACTAATCTGTTTGTCTAGCCCAGTGTTTCATCCTCGTCGCAATCGGAGCTGTCAGAATAGCTTGTATTTACATTTTTTGGAGTTACATAACCTGGCAGCTTTTGTTTGCACCTCGGCAGTCGTGGTGGCAGGTCCCAGTGTTGATGTTCGATGTTGCCTCGTGTCTTTCAAGGCCATCTTTCTTCTTCCTGTCTTCAACTAGCCGGGAAGATCGGGGCCTGGCTTCATGACTCAGGTCGGCCCACCTTCCGAGATTATTTAGTAAAGCTTCGTCTTCTTCATCTTCGCGTTCACCAGCTGTAAACTCTTTAGGGAAGCAATTGGCCGAATCAATTGTCAACCAAGGATCTCTACTGATGACCAGTGGACCCCTGCTGTATACATCAGTGTTGCCACTTTTCTTTGACACAAAACATCCAAAACGGAGTCACAAAGTATCTAAAAACATCTAAATTTGCGTTGAAAACGTCTAGAAAAAACATCCAAATGAAAAGAGTCACAAATTACATCGCAATTGATATGACTTTCCCTACAGAATCATGTCCTGTCCGGCTCTCTAGCGTAGTTGGCTAAACCGGATTGCGCGGAGACCGCGTGGTCTGGTTTCAATCCCGGGGGTAGGCAGGAAAACCACATTTTCACCCAGATTTACGGTATTTACAATGCAATCAAGGCCGAAAGGATGCGATATCCATAATACCGAGCCTAAGGGTTAACAACTTATGGCTTCTAAATACTAAAACAACAACGAATCATGTCCACTTCTTTACTGAAGTCTGCCTTACAAGATCCACAGGATAAACTTAGCTTGGATGATGAAGTTGAAGCTTCAGATCCAAAATGACTCTGGTATGCTTTAGCTGTTCCAGTTTTTTTAAATACCCAATCAGGGAGCTCATAAGTGGAACAGCCTTTTCCTACTCTTATCAGGCCGAATTTTCATCCTGTTTTCATCCTGTTTCTTAGGTTAGATTTGATAAACTCATTCCCAATGAAAAACTTATAGAAAGACATCTACCATCTAAACGCCAAAAACGTCATCTAAATACAAAAAAAAAAAAAAAACATTTAAATCTGGATGTAAAACATCCAAAGTGGCAAAACTGGTATACATCCTCCCGCGTCGAGTTCTTATTATGATGGTGACGGTCATTGAATGGAAAGTTTTTCTGCACTTTACCAGCAGCTTCGCCGTCTATTTAAGACATGTTGTACATACTCTGGTCACGTGGTTATTACAACTTTTTTTTTCATGCATGAGACCGGGGTTCGAACCCTCAGTGCAGTGATTGAAGTCACTGTGTTCTGTCGTGGGCAGAGACACACAAAATTAGCTTCCTGTTCTAGACAATTCGTTTTGACTGCATTATTTTCTTCTTGGGGTTGCTCCGGTTGCAAACTCAAGCCAAAGTTTTGGTTGCTCGTCCACTTCTGAACTTCAGTCTTGTTCCAGAACTTAAGGTTTGCGTGTACATCCGTTTTACACAGATTTACCCCAACCTCGAAGAAACAGCTGTAACTAGGAAAATTTTACTGCAGGCTCGCTTGGAGGAGGGAGGGCAAGGTGTCTGTTCTCCCTCTCACCCACAATAGCACTATGGAACCCACACAGAAAGACTGCACTATCATCATCATCATCATCATAATCTTCTTCTTCGTCTTTTTTTTTTTCTAACCGCCAATGGAGCTTGACCCCTCAACCTACCCACTCCAAGTCGTTCTATTCTTTGCTATCGCATGCATCTGTCCCCATGTCCTCCCCATCTTTTTAACGTTACTTTCTGGCACCCCTCCCCGTGTTTTTTTTTTTTTTTTTTTTAAATATTTATTGTTATGCTCCTGTGGGTTCCAGTGCAAAAACATTCTAGTTGTATTGTTCTCGTGTTTTTTTTTTTTTTTGTTTTTTTTTACGTGTTTCCTATCCAACGCCAGCGTCTTTTCTTCACCTCTAGGTTCACTGGAACTTGTGTAGTTCTCTCTCAAAGCTCAACATTAGTGATTATTGCACCAGTAAATTCCCTCTATTCTGCGCAGACACTAAACACCGCTAATTAGTGGGTTTTACGATAGACTGTCAAATCAGTACTTTTGTATGGGGCGGAAACATGAAGAACGATTAAGGCAATTACTAATAAATTGCAGGCATTCATTAACTGGTGCCTGCGCAGAAAAGGTGGAATTAAATGGTATGATAGAATAACTAATGTAGAGCTTTGGGAGAGAACTAAGCAAGCTCCGGTGGACTAAGAGGTGAAGAAAAGACGCCGGCGTTGGATAGGACACACACTGAGAAAACCGGAGAACAATATAACTAGAATGACTTTGCATTGGAATCCCCATGGGCATCGGAATAAAGGAAGGCCAAAAACACACGGAGAAGGGAGCTGGAGAATGAAGTTAGAAAGATAGGGAGAGCTGCAGGCAGTGGCGAAGGATAGAAGGACTGGGCTTGAATTGGGTGAGGGCCTATGCTCCATTGGAGGCTACAAGGGGCAGAAGAAAGAAGAAGAGGAAGAAGAACGCGAAGAATAAAAACTGCATAGACTGGCTATCGTGGCTATTGTGGGCAGCAAACTAACAGTGGACTAAGCTGACGTACAGCAAGAGGTCAGTGATGCGTGTAACACATTCAAGTGACGACTGCATCGGTAACCTTGACTGGGCTGTGAGAACAACGAGTCAATAGAGGTGAGGCCAAATAACAGAGGTTCTCAGCTTGTCAGTTAATTATAGTTATAAACTGGCACAGAACCGGTAATGTCTTGTCCGCCGCTACACACTAAAGGCAGAGGTTCTCAACCTGTCAGTTAATTATAATTATAAACTGGCCTAGAACCGGTAATGTCTTGTCCGCCGCTACACACTAAAGGCAATGGTTCTCAACCGGTGGGTCGCAACCCCTTTTGAGGGTCATGAAAAGATATAAAACCGAACGAAAAGTCTATCAGCAAGCTTCACAGTATAACAAACACAAACAAAACGTGAACGTTGCGGCTATGGAGCTTTCATTAGCACATACATAAATCAAACAATACTACACAAATACACAAAAACACTTAGCTTAGTATCTCAAAGCTGCCAAGTCGATGTCTTGTCAAAGCTTTGTTACATACAGTTGTCTTTTTAACACATTTTGAATGCAGTTTTTTTTTTTAGATGATTTTATAATATAACAACTGTGATTTTTCGAACACATTCTGGATTATTTATTTTACTGGCAATTAAGAGACAGTATATTTCAATTATCCATATATTTCCAAGGCCTACATATATTTCAAAGGCGTACATATATTTGAGTTTTCTGAGATTAACTGGTGTAATTTAAAACGGTGGGGCCTCGGGACTTTCAAAGGTTTAGAGACTCATCAAGGATAAATCTGGCCCTGGTCCATAATCAATTCCCTGTGGCAGCAGGTCTAGGATCAGTCCTCTATGGTAGCAGGAGGTCTAGGATCAGTCCTCTATGGTAGCAGGAGGTCTAGGATCAGTCCTCTGTGGCAGCAGGAGGTCTAGGATCAGTCCTCTATGGTAGCAGGAGGTCTAGGATCAGTCCTCTGTGGCAGCATGAGGTCTAGGATCAGTCCTCTATGGCAGCAGGAGGTCTAGGATCAGTCCTCTATGGTAGCAGGAGGTCTAGGATCAGTCCTCTGTGGCAGCAGGAGGTCTAGGATCAGTCCTCTATGGTAGCAGGAGGTCTAGGATCAGTCCTCTGTGGCAGCAGGAGGTCTAGGATCAGTCCTCTATGGCAGCAGGAGGTCTAGGATCAGTCCTCTGTGATAGCAGGAGGTCTAGGATCAGTCCTCTGTGGTAGCAGGATTCTGTTCGACCAGATCGATGCTGAGGTCGATCCGGGTTTATAAAAATGGGCACCAGATAATATCAACATGTCTGGAGGTTTAAAGTTTAAGTTGCAAGGATCGACTTCATTGCACCAGGCTTTATCCCATTTAGCTCGGTCTCTCTCAGCAGAAAAGCTAGTTGCCTGCCGTCAGCGTCACACAGAGCACGAACTCTGAAGCCCATGTGACGATCTCCAATGATCTCGGTAAAAACTGCACTCGTGAACTGAACCTCGAAGCCGTGAAACGAACCCAGGACCTTCAGAGCGCGAGGCAAACAGCTCGACCACTTCGCCAAGGAAACCCCTAGTGTCTGGAGGTAATTGCCATCAATGTCATCATCAATGTCCACTTCTGCCGTTAAGCGTTATGGGGAGGAACGGTTTGCGATCCATTGCTTGGTTGGCAGCATTGGCAATTGTCATTGCGTGTAGATGTCTTTAATGTCATCAATCCATATTCTCCTATGGCGGCTTCTTGATTTCACTTCAGATCTTTTCAAGTTGGTAGTTGTTCTGGCTGCATTCTTACTAAATGATCAAATCATTTGAGCTTCTGTTTCTCAATGAATTTGCTGCATGGTATTCTTCATACTGTCTTCTGACAAATATTATTTCTTCTTCCTCTTTTTCTTTCGTTCGCATGAAATAAATTATCTATATCTTCAATTATGTCATTAGTATGAATTTCACTGTCTTTTATAATTCACTAAGCGACCCGTAAAGTTTGACTTCCACAAGTGTCTCTTTTGGCCAGAAGTTTTGCCTGGAAGCGTTGAATCTGTGACAGTCTTGGAGGATGTGATCTGTTGTATCAGGTGCCAGTCCGCAGGTACACGTGGCTGATTGGCCAATCTTAAATTTGTTGTACATGTGGCAGCGAAGTCGATTGTGCCCTGTTCTAAGGCGAAGGATAATGACTTGCGCTGGTCTGTCCAAAATTTGGTAATCGTCTTGTGCCAGTTTCGGTAGAAGAAGAGAATGATCAAATATTATTTCTAACTTTGTCCAAGATGGTTAAGCTGGCGGCTTTTCTCGTGAATCTCATTTCATAGATGATAATTTTTAGTAGGCCAGTCTTTGATAATGTCTAAGTCTAACACTGGTAGCACAGTGTTGCTATGAACATGCTGTTTATAATCTATCTCTTAGTGCTCATGCTTAATTTGGAGGTAGTTGCACTGCAAGCAAATGAGACTTGGAAGAAAACCAGTGACGCAACACCATATATCATGAGCTCAGACCTTTTTTGTCCCTAGATGTACGCAGTACCGGCACCTTTTTCTAGACATCATTTTAATTTCAGCGCTATTGTAATCGAGAGAGTCGCCGTGGCGTAGCGACTAGACGCTCGCCTCCTGGTCTGAAGGTGCTCGGTTCGGGTCCAGGTCGACCAAGCCTTGAGAAGATACAAGGTGCAGTCCTGGAAAGTAAAGGCGGTCGATTTAAGGCTGACCACTTCATCCACCAAGTGACGATTGGTCTATAAAATATAGGTCTAACCCTATATGCCCAATACGCCTAAAGACGTCCTATACTAGTTACTTACTGCGGTGAGAAACGTGACATTTATGTTCGAGACAACAAAAGCCTTGCGTGAACTGAAAGGCATCATCATCATCAGGTGCCTTGCTGCTTGGCGTGGGCGATCATGCCTCTCCATAATCTGCGATCTCCTGCAGCATGTATCAGTTCGTGTGCCGACACACCTCCATACCATGCAACAAGACTGTCAAGCATCTTTTCTCGTTGTCTTCCTCTATCTCTCCTTCCCCATATCTTTCAAGTGGTCACAACATGTTCTATTTTCCCTCTTCTCATAACATGGCCGAAAAATGATGACTGTCTCCTTCTGAGGTCTGTGATAAGTTGTCTTCGGGCTCCCGCCTCTTTCAAAACCTCTGAAAGGCATAAATTATGCAGAAGTCAATCATGAACAGTTTAAAAATAAGTGAATATTGAATTTTGAATCAAGAATCGACACTACTACACTAGGGGACACTTCCATAAGTGCTGTTCTCACCTTCAGCAGCAAGCGAAGAGTTCCAGTTCCTATGGTACCAGTAACTGTCTCATTGTACATCCGTCTCGCCTTTTCCTTGAGTGTTAAGCGTTACCTAGATTCCTTGCTAACTCCTCGCAGCGCCATTCTCCTCAGACTGTAATTATCTTTGTGTGCCTCCGCACTGTTCACTCGCTTACAAAGGGCTCTTACAACATTCAGCTTGTCTTACATCAATTCACCACCAGGTGGTGCTGAACCAGCCAGTCTATCTGCCTGCTCTTTCGTTTCCCAAAACACCAACATTACCTGGAGAAAATATCCGAAGGACGCTAACAGCCCGGGACCTGTGAAGCGATGTTTGAAATTATTGAAAGATTATGTGGAAGCGGCGGAGATGTGGTTTTGTAGACGATTGATGAGAACACCCTGGGCCGATAAAAATAGTAATGAAAATGTCTTTAAAAGAAATTACACGAAGAGAACTGATTGCCCACAAAAGAAGGAGACCAACTTTGGCCATGTCACGAGAAGGAGAAATCTGGTATACATTATGATTGTGAGAAAGACGGAAGAGATGAGAGGCAGAAGCAGACAGACAGACAGAGAGAGAGAGAGAGAGAGAGAGAGAGAGAGAGAGAGAGAGAGAGAGAGAGAGAGAGAGAGAGAGAGAGAGATGCTGAATATTTTGACATCATTGCTTCGAATAAGGCTATTCAACTGGCGGTCCGGGGGCCGAATATGGTCCGTGGAGGCATAGAAAGTGGCCCGCGGTTCACTGCAAATGTATTGTATTAATTACCGATACCCTGTTCCTCTATACATCAATTTTTTTTTTTTTGGGTAGTCTTATGTTTTATTTCTTGTGTACATTAGGAAAGTATTTTGAAAACAATGTTCATATGTACATCAAGGCATTGTAATGTCTGATGTTTTATTTCTTGTGTTAGTTAGTTAGTTATTCCTCTTGTGCCAAAGATGGCGCATAGGGCAGAGGTCATAGCTTTCCACGTCTGTCGGTTCGTTGCCACTTGATGTAGGTCTTGAGTGCGACTGAGACCTATGGTTGAGCTCTCCCTTGTGATGGTTCTACGGAGAGTTTCTTTTGGTCTTCCCTGTTTTCTTTTACCCTCTGGTGACCATATGAAGGCTTGGTGGGGAAGTCTCTGTATGTCCATTCTGAGTACGTGACCGATGTAATTCCAGCGACGCATTCTAATAAAATCAGACACATATTTTTGTTTTGTTTCCTGTCTTATAGATGTATTGGACCTAAAGTCCGACCAGTGAACATTCAATAGCTTTCGGAGGCATCTATTCTTGTGTACATTTAGTAATGATTGTGAATACAGTGTATGTATTTACACGATGGTTTTGCAATGACTTACGTTTTATTTCTTGTGTACATTTAGGAATGATTGTGAATACAGTGTATGTATTTACACGATGGTTTTGCAATGACTTACGTTTTATTTCTTGTGTACATTAGGAAAGTATTTTGAATACAATGTTCATATGTACATCAAGGCATTGTAATGTCTTATGTTTTATTTCTTGTGTACATTTAGGAATGATTGTGAATACAGTGTATGGATTTACACGATGGTTTTGCAATGACTTACGTTTTATTTCTTGTGTACATCAAGGAAGTATTGTGACTGATACCTTGTTGATATGTACATCAAGGCTTTGTAAGGTCCGATGTTTTATCTCTTGTGTACATCAATGAAGTATTGCAATCATTATGTTAATATACACATCAAGACTTTGTAACAGCTGATGTTTTATTTCTTACGGACATCAAGGAAGTATTGCACTATAATAACTTACTTTGTTTTGTTTCTTGTGAATATCAAAGAGGTGTAGTCGGGAATGCCTTCTAACTTACGTACAATAATAAGTCACATATTCTTCACATATCTCTTGTGAACAGCAAGGAAGTATTGTGACAAAAAACCTGTTTATCTGTACATCCAGGCGGCATTATGCCTGATGTTATACTCCTTTATTGTTTATTGAACGGATCAACGCCATGGGTGTAACCCATAAGTGCTCCGTCTTTCTTTTAACTCAAGCCTGAGTGTGAAGAATCTCAGCGCAGTGCATGAACTCTGTTGCACCGGGGAGGATCCTGAATCTTATACTCCTTGCGTACATCAATCAGGGGTAGAATCGGTTGCATTGTGGCTGGATTACAGGATGTACACCTTCCCCTAGCTGCCTCTTGTGTGCATTTAACAGCCGTAGACAGGTTGTTGCGTATCCTTTACAGGACGTTGTAGAACCAACCCCAACAGTCCCTGGCTGTTGTGTGGTTTTTCTAGGCAAATTTACGTCCAGTAGTTTGCCATTGCTCTGGACGGTCGGCTTTCTTGATAACACTGTTGAAACCAACGCAAGGCGCATGGCTTGCAGCTGGGATCGAACCCGGCATCCCAGGATTACGAAACGTTCGCATCGACTTAGTAACAGCGCCGACTTTAACAGCCGTAGCTTCTTCAAATGTGATGCTGATTTTCGGTCCCTGTGGCTTAGGCTTTGCGAACGAGCTTCGTAACGCCGAAGTGTCGGGTTCGAGCCCAGCTGCGGGCCTTGCGCCTAGCGTTGGTTTGAACAGTGGTATCGGAAAGCCGACCGTCCAGGAAGAAAGGGCAAACTACTGGACGTAAATTTGCCTTGAAAAACCACAACAGCCAAGAAATGCTGGGGGTTGGTTCTGCAACGTCCTGTAAATGATACGCAACTAACTAACTGGCGAATTAGTGTCAATGATTAGCGGAGCGATGAATGCTACTTGAAGGACAACCTCAGTTTAAAACTTCAAATAACACATAAAAACAAACTGCCATTCCATCATTCCATTAACCATTTGTTAAGATGCGTAAGCAACATTGTCGAGTTGCTGTACGTCAATTTATTGTCTGGCATATTTCGCTATTTCAACAAGAGAAGTTTCATTTTGTGCTTCATCATATATTGATTTAAGTCTGCAGTAATGCAACTGACGAGATACAGTAAATAATTTATTCTTTCAGTTAATCATTTGATAAAAAAAATTGTTCCATTATTTTGTCATTCAGTCAGTCAATAGTCTGTTCTTTATATACCCTAGTTTCCATAACAACCTTCCGAAAAACTTATCGATCATAAGCAAGATTTCCCCTCGTCCGATACACCCATATGGAGATCATTTGCACATCCTGCACTCATCTTTTCTTTGGCCTTCCTCTTCCTTTCTTACCAGACATATAGCCATTTATTATTGTTCTCTCTAAACTTTTGTGACGTTTCAAGTGACCAAACTATTTAAGTTTTCTGTGTTTTATCGTCTTTAACAGCCAACCACAATGTATTCATTAAAACATCTAATTATTCAATTTTTTGCCCACTTGATCATTCATTATTTTAATACCTAATATTTCATCTTTTTATCATTTTATCGTTTTATCAATCCATCTTTTCAGTTGTTTAAATATTCTCCCACCCCATCGCTGCTTTATCAGACCATTTCATTTTATTTCTAGTTTGCATTTATTATATCATTCTCCATTTCATTATTTCGTCACTCAATCATTAAGTGTTTCACGCAATTAATTATTTCATTTGTCGAGGAAACAAATAGTACTCAGTGAAGTTATTTTTTTTTACTAAATATTCTTGTTTTCTGTACAACATCCATGCATATTTTTGCATTTCTTCTTGTTCTGCTTACTACTACCTCCATCACTACCACTACTATTACTGTTAATACAATTATTACTGCTACTAGAGTATCTGGAGGGAGCCTACAAAAAGAACTGGAGTGTTGCAGTAATATAGCCAAAGTGACCACTAAACAAAGTGACCATTGAACGTGGGTTACAAGTTCCCGCCCGCTGGTCAGCACTACCCGCTGGAGCGCAGGTAGCAGTCGCTCCTTCATCATCACAGAGTAACCACGTGCTGACTGACGCCTTCTCGGTCCGCCTCGCTGACCAATCATAGTTGACCACTCGGCCGGACACAACCTAAGCGATCCCGACGCTATCACAGCAGCCATTTTTTTTATTGCTATATTCGATTATTCAAAACTAAATCTGCAGTAGACGTGTGAAAATCTATCAAGTTTCCAATTGCTGAATACTTCTGTTTGAGGACGACTATATCTTTGCAGACATGGGTATGTAATGTGTATGTTTGTTTTGTATTTGTTAAATTATGTTACCGTGTATGTAGTTAGCCGACTAGCTAATGCCTTCATTGCTAGTCGAACCGATCTGCCTGTATTGTATTTCAATTAAATTTAAATCGTAATCATACAAGTGCCGTATCCACAATGGATGCTGTCTGTATGGATTTCCAGCATTCTCTATCTCTAGCTATACTTGTACACTTTCTCTGAATGCTGTTTGTTTATCTGTCGATGCTGTCCTCTTATTTGTAACATGTCTGCATCTTTTCTCGCTTACCTAAATTTCCCTCCACAACAATGTTTAAATTAAACGTATGTAATGTCTTTTAAAGTGGCCCAAATATTTCATTTGACTCGTCTTTCTCTCTCTCCCCCCCCCCCCCCTTTTCTTCTTCAACCTTTTCAATAATCTTTTTTGTTTTAAACTCATCGCAATCTGTGCAAAATCTGTTTTGAATAGTTTGCTTCCACAAAATATGGTCTATATTTCTGCAAATTCAAATCTGCCGTTCCCTCCGGAACGATTTTTTAAATTATGTAATATCCGTTTATGTGGCCAAAATATTTCATTTGACTCTTTTTTTTTTTTTAATCTTTTTATCCAGTCCTTTCATTAATCTTCTTTGCAATTAATCGCAATCCCTGCAAAACCTTTTTTGAATTGTTTGCTTCCATAAAATATGGTCTACATTTTTGCAAATTTAAATCTCCCGGGCATTTTTTTCGAATTTCTGAAAACCTACCCACATTTTATGACAGGTTAGCTTATAACCGTTTTGTAGTGCCCGACTATAACTGTGCTATATGGCTACACTGTTTAACGGGATTTCCCGGATTTGTAGCTATATGATTCTCTTCCTTAAAATGTTAATTTTGTGAATACAAGCCTAAATGAGTAAATCTTTAAAATATATATGTATATAACATTTCGAATTTCTAATTGCTTGTTCCCTGTTCAGATAAATGCACCATACAGTAGGACTGTGTAACATTTAACAATTCATTTGTATTATTTTTCTATCTAGATAATAATACCCCCCTCCCCCCCCCCCCCCCCCCCCAAGTTGTTGAAAATATTTAAATGACTCCGATTCTAATATTAATTTTCAATTCACTTTTGCCATGTCCAAGATAGAAACAGATCTGGCTCATTTGTATGCAGACTGTTGGTTCCTCGCCGTTCAGACATTTGCACTCTGACTTTTAAAAAAAAAACACCTCTTATTAGTCGCCTTCTAGGACATGCTTTTTAGCAGCCAGAGTGTCTGTTTTGTTTCCTTAAAATATTAAGTTTAAAGAGTAGGCAAACATTAAGATTTAACTGCTGTCGGATAAATTAAAAGTGAAATTTAATTACGCATTTCTGTATAATTGTACAGGAACAGAATGATGTGTGAATAGTCTTTTTGCAGATGACATTGTGTGAACAGTACTCAATTTAAAGATGATATTGTGTGACCAGAACATACAATTCACACGTCTATTTGCAACATGATTGTCTAAAAGAGAATATACTCACAATTTAAGCAAACCTATTTGAATTTGCATCGAAAATAAAGAATGGTTGCTTTGATTTTAATATCCACTTGCAACATAATATATATATATAAAATATTTTTTTTTACCAGAATAAAATGCTCACAGTTTTACACAAGTTTATTTGCAACATTATAGTATGTGTACATAATATATTTACAATCTACACTATCTAATTTGCAACATATTGAATGGGGATAATAAGCTCACAGTTTGTTCAATTTCATTCTCCAACACAATACTGGAGAAACAGAATAAACACATAATTTAGACAAGTTCATTTGCAACATAATATTGTAGGAAGAGAATAAACTCATAATTAAGACAAGTTCATTTGCAGCATAATATTATATAAACAAAATAAAGTGATAATTTAGACAAGTTTATTTGCAACATAATATTGTATGAACAGAAAAAACTCATAATTTACACAAGTTTATTGTCAACATAACTGTATGAACAGACAATACTCACAATTAAAGCAATTTGAATTTGCATCGAAAATAAAAAATGCCTGCTATGATTTTAATATCCACTTGCAACATAATATATGGAATATTTAAAAAAAAAAACCCAGAAGAAAATGCTCAGTTTTACACAAGTTCATTTGCAACAGTATAGTGTGTGTACATAATATATTTACAATCTACACTATTTAATTTGCAACATATTGTTTGGGCATAATAAACTCACAGTTGATTTAATTTCATTTTACAACATTCAACATTGTAAGAACAGAATAAACTCATAATTTAGACAAGTGTATTTGCAACATAATATTTTATAAACAAAATAATCTCATAATTTACAAAAGTTTATTTCCAACATAACTGTATGAACAGAAAATACTCACAATTCTACTTGCAGCATAAAATGTTGGAACAAATTACACACACAATTCAATAAACTATTGAATGTACAAAATATACTCACAGTTGTCGTGGAATATAAAATCATGTGAACAAAAAATACTCAAATTACAAAAAAACATAAATTGGATCAATGCAATTTACTCACAGCTGGCATAAACATTATTTTTTTTTGAACAAAGTATACTGACAATTTACATAAATATAGTACTTTTTGGACAAAATACACTAACAATTTTCAGGCATCATTATAGTGTATGATTATAATATAATCACAATTTACATGCAACATAACATTGCAGAAATAAAATATTCTCTCAGTTTAATAATTAGTTGCTTTTTTAAGGGAAAAGATTTTTTTTAAACCTTTGTCATCCATTGTGGGATGCAATTTTCAGTTATTTTGAAGCCCCACCTTGGCTTTTACCGTGGGCCATAAATATAGCCGCGTCTTAAATATGGCCCAACTGCTGAACGGGGTTTCCGGAACCTCTCCACGGGTGATCCTCATCCACATGGTGGCAGTTTGTGTCACCGGGTGTTTATCGCTTGTGTGATGTCCTGGTGGGGTACAACTTAATGACCTACCTAGTCTAATGCAACACAATATTGTTTAAAGAAAAGATACCCAGAATGGGAATTGCAACATAATACTGTATGAACAAAATATGCTCCTAATGTATATGCCATATAAAAAAAATGTATAAATAAAAATCTTGCTATTTACATGCAATATGATACTGTATTAATAAAAACAATACTCACAATTACATAAAACTAACATTGAGTCAACACAATATGCTCACGAGTTACAAGCAACATAATTTTGTATGGACGAATTTATTGCAACACAACATTATATGAAGAAAATATATTATTTTGCAATAACTCCAGTTTTGGAGTCATTCTTTCTGGAGTCACTTTTACTTTGTAATAACACCGATTTTCGAGTCACTTCTATTTTACATACAATAACTCCAATTTTGGAGTCACTCCTATCTCGCTTTTTCTTCTTCTTCTCTTCCACCTCGTTCCTCAGTAAAGAGTTGAGGGGAGATGTAACGTTCGTTGGTGAGATCTGTTAAGAGCACTAATAATGATTGATGTCAATTTCTGTCAAACTGTTCTTTATGCCATCAATCCATTTTTGCGAGGTCTTCCCCTGGCTCTATAGGTTAGTTGCGTATCCTTTACAGGACGTTGCGGAACCAACCCCAACAGCACCTGGCTGTTGTGTGGGTTTTCTAGGCAAATTTACGTCCAGTAGTTCCTGGCTCTATACCAGTCGTAAATTTTAAGTGTGGCTCGCTGTGGTAGACAGTACAAGGGGATTCTTGTTGCATGTCCAGACCACTTCATTTGTTGTTCTTAGATGACACGAAAGACTGGCTTTATTCCTAGCATTCGTCTGATTTCGTATTCTGTCTTTCCTTGAAACTCCTGCAACTCTTTTAAGACATTTCATCTCTGTTGTCACAATTCTACGATCATTTGAGGATATAAGTGTCCATGTTTGGCACTGATATCATAGTCTGCGCTTGGCCAAAAAATAGTTCTGATAAGATTCACTTTTGCACTACGGGGTATCTGCTTGTGTGTCAACAGGGGAGATCGTTGTCCCATTACTTGATTAGCTATGGTACATCTCTAGCTTATTTCTCTGTCCAATTCCCATCGGATGTGAACATTGCTCCCAAATACTTGAACTCCTCTGTTTGTCTTTTTTTTTTCTCTCTCTCTTAGGTGCAATAGCTCAATTTCTAGAATCACTTCTATTTTTTTAATAGCTCCAATTTGGGAGTCACTTCTATTTTTCAAAATTTTGAGTCACTTCTATTTTACCCAACTTTTGGTGTCACTGCTATTTTGCAGTTACCAGTCACTTTTTTTAAGAGTCATTTCAATTTTGCAATAGCTCCAATTTGTAGGTCACATATTTTGCAATAGCTCCAATTTGTAGGTCACATATATTTATCAATAACTTCAATTTTTGAGCTAATATTTTTTTTCCCAGTATTAGAGTTACTTCTGTTTTGCAATAACTTCAAGCTTGGAGTCATTTCTAACTTCCAATAACTGCTAATTTACAGTCATGCAATTTTTTTTTTTTTTTTTTTTTTTTTTTTGCAATAACTTCAGTTTTGGAGTCCTTTCTATTGTACAATAATTTAAATTTTGCGAACACTCCAATTTTGCCAAACTCCAATTTGGCAATAACGCCATTTTTGCAACAACTCAACTTTGGCAATAACGCCAATTTTGCGACAACTCAATTTTGGCAATAACGCCATTTTTGCGACAACTCAACTTTAGCAATAACGCCATTTTTCCGACAATTCAACTTTGGCAATAACGCCATTTTTCCGACAATTCAACTTTGGCAATAACGCCATTTTTCAGACAATTCAACTTTGGCAATAACGCCATTTTTATGAACAATTCAAATTTGGCAATAACGCCATTTTTCCGACAACTCAACTTTGGCAATAACGCCATTTTTCTGACAACTCAACTTTGGCAATAACGCCATTTTTCCGACAACTCAACTTTGGCAATAACGCCATTTTTCTGACAACTCAACTTTGACAATAACTCAGCTTTTGCAGTAACTCACATTTGCAGTCAATTTTATTTTGCAGTCACCCATATTTTCCAGTCTCTTTTATTCTCAATCTGCCGGCGCAGTGTTGACCACATCACCCCCTTGAGCTCATCTATATAAATACGAATCTAGCTACCCTGTGGGTTTTGGGGCCCCATTGTGGGGGAAAGCAAGAATAGACCAACTGTTCCCCCCCCCCCTCCCCACAACAAAAAAATTCATATTTTAAAAAGAGATTCAGTTCAGCACAATTTATTACTATTATTATTGTTGTTATTATTATTAATACTATTATTATTGTTAGGCACAGAAACAATACTTAGGCATTTAGTCCATGCCTAGAAATTGGTAGCCCCCCCCCCCCCCTTTTTTTTTTGAGCCAAAGTTTTTTTTACGTCGGCGTCCCTGGCACTAAATTTTAAGCTTGACAAAATAGTGCAGCTAAACAGGATTCACGATGTCGAAATGGTGGATAAAGTTGCACAGGAAGACAGACTAGTGAAAGTGCAGCGAAACTGGCCTCACAATATTGACATAGCGGACAAAGCTGCACAAGAAGACAGACCAAAAAATAATATACTACAAAGTAGTATTAGGTTTCACAAAGACAACCTGTGCACTCCTCTGGTAATAGAGTGATACATCATCATCATCATGTAGCAGGTCCTTTGAAGAACATCACTCTCATCAGTATGCCTGAAAGAAACTCGGTCTCTCGCCAGCTCTCCCGCCTCATGTACTTTCACACTCAGGGTGTCACTTATATCCTGTGCCCATCTTCGTGTCGATCGGCCCCTGCCCCTCCTTCCTGGTACCCTGCCTTCTGCTATAATTGTTTCCAGTCCGTCGTGGCGCCGCTTGATATGACCAAAATATTTCAGCTTCGAAGACAGGATGCTGTTTATTAGCCAATCTTCCTTGATGTTCAGATCTTTTAAGATGTCAGTGTTTCTCCTCTTCTGTGTCCAAGATATTCTGAGAATCTTTCTATAGCATTTCAGCTGAAAAGTCCATATGCTATTTCTTAATGGGAGATAGTCCACGATTCACATCCGTATGTTGCTACAGGGAAGATGCATGCTCTCAAAACAAATATATATATATATATATAACCTATTTGGGTTACTACCCGAGTACCGCGATGCTGATCCGTTGTTCAAAACCTTTAAAAAATATTGTCCTTTTTAGGACGTAATTTTTTGTTATTTGAAGCCCCACTCTGACTTTTGCCAAAGGCCGCAATATAGGCAGGCCATAAATGTGGCCAATTGTCTGAACGCGGTTTCTGGGACCTCTCCACGGTGATCCTCATCCACATGGTGGCACTTTGTGTCATCGGGTGTTTATCGCTTGTGTGATGTCCAAGTGGTGTAGAAAGTCAGTCAGTCAGTCAAAACCTGAAAACCTCTTAAGATATTTAAAAACAACTCGCTCCTGGATCGGCCTGTCTTAAATGGAAGAAAATATAGTGGGCGGTAAAGGCGGCCTATCAAGTGCCTGTTGGACAATAAAAATATGAGACTAGTATTAAATACCCGAGACATACTAGCATACAAAGGTTCATATACTTACTTTTTTCAGCATAGTTTTATTAATAATGATCAAAAGGTTCTTTCATTTCTAACGACAATAGACATCTTCCTCGGGGTCACCGTTTTATTTTATAACCCATTTTTTTTTTTTGGGGGGGGGGGGGGGGGGGGGGGGGGGGGGGGGGGGGGTCTTTTACGATATTCATAATATGCATATCATCATATGATCATAACATGCTTTATTAGTAAAATACATTCTGTGCCAAAGATGAGTGATTGAAGGGCCAAATGTTAGAAGGGTCTGCGTGCCCATTTTGTGACCCTTTGGAAAGGAAAAAAAAAGTTCGTTCGCTCGTTCACCGGCTGTAAACTCCGGCAGAAAGTTTTGGTTGTTGGTCCACTTTTGCACTCTGGTCGTGTTTCATAACCTAAGTGCTGCGTGCACATCCGTTTTATAGAATCTGACTCATTAATATGCAGACCGTTGGTTCTTTGTCTCTCCATTAGGTGCGGCCCGACTTCGAAGGAAGTTCCCAGTTAGTGGATTTTTACAACACGATTATTAGAGAGGCAGGGACTCTGTAGCTCCACCCCACACCATTCCCACACCCCATCCTTTCCCCTTACACTAGTGCCCCAGAGCCCGCACGCAGATGCAGTAACTACTTTTGTGTTTAATATATCTGATCATCCAGTTTTAACATACGGATGTGAATCCTGGACAATCGGTAGGCAGGCCAAACAATTTTTAGAGGCCTCAGAGATGTGGTTTTACAGAAAAATGCTTAGAATACCTTGGATAGCCAAAAGGAGCAACCAAGAGGTTTTGAAAGAGGCGGGAGCCTAAAGACAACTTATCACAGATATCAGAAGGAGACAGTCATCTTTTTTCGGCCATGTTATGAGAAGAATGAAAATGGAACATGTGGTGACCACTGGAAAGTTATGTGGAAAAAGGGATAGAGGAAGACAACGAGAGAAGATGCTTGAGTCTTGTTGCATGGCATGGAGGTGTGTCGGCACCCGAACTGATACATGCTGCAGAAGATCGCAGATTATGGAGAGGCATGATCGTCCACGCCAGTCGGCAAGGCACCTGATGATGATGATATCTGATCAAAAAATATCATTTAAAAAAATTGATCTGCGAAATAAAAAGGAAAATGCGATTTAAAAAACAAAGAAAAAAGTTAATTTTACCTGATGATGATGATATCTGATCAAAAAATATCATTTAAAAAAAAAAATTGATCTGCGAAATAAAAAGGAAAATGTGATTTATAAAACAAAGAAAAAAGTTAATTTTGACTTTAAAAAGTGTGAGGTTTGAGGTTGTAAACAATGGATCAACATCATGGTACACTGGTGTAACACATAAGTGCTCCGTTCTTCTTCTTACTCAAGTCTGAGTCCAAAGAAGCTCAGCACAGTGCACAGGCTCTGTAGCACCGGCCAGGATCCTGAAATACTTTGGGTAGATTTTTAACTCCAAATTTTGCCCCGGCAGCGCCGCTTGGCTACTCTTTTTGATTTCCAACAGCCAAAGGATTTTTACGTGAGCAACAATACACACGGGCGTCTGATCTCACTACCGGGAGACCAGGGGGAATTACTAGAAATCCAAGTTCCGGACTGGGAAAAAAGCCCAGCCCTTAACGGGGATTGAACCCAGAACCTCTAGCCCTCGAGGCGGACACCACGCCTCGAGACCACGCAGTCCCCTTGGAAAAGTGTGAGTGGCTTGCTAATTCCGTTTGTAAAACATACACACACACACATACACACATAGATACACACACACCTACACACATACACACATAGATACACACACACCTACACACATACACACACACCTACACACATAGATACACACACACCTACACACATAGATACACACACATACATACACACACACATACACACACACCTACACACATACACGGCGTTACTGCCTGAAGAATTTTTTCATGCAATATCATCATGTATACTCGCTTCCAGGAAGTTATGGAAAGCAGAGCGGAGTATCAAGACTTGTAAGTGGCAATAGTGGCATCAGCAGTAGTAGCAGCAGCAGCATCAGCAGTAGTAGCAGCAGCAGTATCGTCAGCAGTAGTAGCAGTATCAGCAGTAGTAGCAGTATCAGCAGTAGTGGCAGTATCAGCAGTAGTAGCAGCAGCAGCATCAGCAGTATCGTCAGCAGTATCAGCAGTAGTAGCAGCAGAGAAGGACCTCATCCCGAAGGTCCCCAAGGAAATCAAAATGGAGAGGAACTGGAGGAAGAATTTCCCTTCGATGGCCCTCTACCAGAATACAGGGAGGCGTAAGTAGAATATTTCTTCTTCCGTGTATTCCTTCAACACTGTTCCACACCCACAATCGCATCTCTTCTTTTAGTGTATTTCTTCAACACTGTTCCACACCCACAATCGCATCTCTTCTTTTAGTGTATTCCCCCAACACTGTTCCACACCCACAATCGCATCTCTTCTTTTAGTGTATTCCTCCAACACTGTTCTGTCTCCCACAATCGCATCTCTTCATTCAATGTATTCCTTCAACACTGTTCTGTCTCCCACAATCGCATCTCTTATTTTAGTGTATTCCTCCAACACTGTTCTGTCTCCCACAATCGCATCTCTTCATTCAATGTATTCCTTCAACACTGTTCTGTCACCCACAATCGCATCTCTTATTCCGTGTATTCCTCCAACACTGTTCTGTCTCCTACAATCGCATATCTTATTCCGTGTATTCCTCCAACACTGTTCTGTCTCCCACAATCGCAATCGCATATCTTCTTCCGTGTATTCCTTCAACACTGTTCTGTCTCCCACAATCGCATCTCTTTTTCCGTGTAAACCTCCAACACTGTTCTGCCATCCAAAATCGCTAACTACAAATATAGTTTCTTCAGAAAATAGCAACAGGCGGTATGCGCTCTGAATGGATAGAAAGCATTCGAAAATCGCAGTTAACCTCCCTCACCTGGATCGACACACCTGGTTATGCTGGTGTAAAGGGTAATGAGCGAGCGGACTGACTGCCAAGCAATACACCCACGCATGACGGAAGAAGCATGGACAGAGCACATATCATCTAAGCTTTAGGGACTGGGATAGTGGATAATGACAAATCTTTGATACTAACACGATTGCGTGAATGGTAGTAAAGCATGGTGAAGCACGTCTATGCAGCTCCGGGGCTAAGATATGAGAGATTATAATAAACCTCTCATGGAAAAAAATAGTAGAAGTGCCTTAAAGTGGCTGCTGCGTGTGAGGACTGAGCACACATTAAAATGCCCAATGGGCAGTGACGTCGATTGTTATTAGTTTCTTTAATAATCACTATCAGTCAGCACGTCCAGCCCCATGTGCTTTCAATACCAATGCATCTTTAATGTCTTGTATCCATCTTCGCGGAGGCCGATCCCTGCCTCGCTTCCCACAAACTTGCTCCCTCCATTACCATCTTTTCCAGCGACAGCAGCAGTAGTATGACTGATAGAGACAGCAGCAGTGTTGTGCACTGAGTAACATTTTAAGCAGTAGAATTTATACCACGAGAAGTAATAGCAGTAGTAGTAATAGTAGTAGTAGTAATAGTAACAGCAGCAGTAGTAATAGTAGCAGCAGTAGTATTAATTGTAGCAGTATTAGTAATAATAACAGCAGTAGTAGAAGTAGTAGTAGAAGTAGTAGTAGCAGCAGTAGCAGTACTGGCGTAGTAGTAGCAGCAGCAGTACTAGCGTTGTAACAGCAGCAGTAGTAATATTAGCAGTGATAGTATTAATTGTAGTAGTAGAAGTAGTAGTAGAAATAGTAGTAGCAGTAGTAGTAATAGTAACAGCAGTACTGGCGTGGTAGTAGCAGCAGTAGTCGTAGCAGCAGCAACAGTACTAGCCTAGTAGTAGCAGCAGCAGTACTAACGCAGCAGAAGCAGTAGTAGCAGCAGCAGAATAAGCAACAATAGTAGCAGCTACAAGAGGACCAATCAAATTATTACTAAATAAGAGCAGAAAAGCTGACCAGTATTTTTGTTTGTCCAATCGACAGCGTCATCCGAGTGGGTAAAAAACACCAAGCTGTGCTGCCAGAATTCAGAGGTGAGTTCTTTTACCTGCGTCATGTGACCCGTTTCCATTTTGTCTCAGTCGGTGCGCATGCCCTTGCTCTTATAATTTATCTTCTTATTATTTTTCTTCATCTTCTTAGAGTCCATGCCGTGTGGCGTTGGTAGTCGTGTCTATCCGCAATCATCTTTCTCGTGTACTTCCTTCCAATCAACACAGATGATCTTTCATAGTCCATGCCGTGTGGCGTTGGTAATCATGTCTATCCACAACCTTCTTTCTCGTGTACTCTTAATCAACTCTGACACTGATGATCCTCCATGCCATGATGACAAACTATCTAGCATCTGTTCTCTCTGTCTCCCCCTGCCTCTTCTCCCCTCCAACTTTTCTACTGTCACGATGTACCCCAGTTTTCTCCTTCTCATCTCATGACTAAAGAATGTAGATTGTCTCTTTCTGATGTGCGCAATCAGTTCTCTTCGTGTGCCAGTTTCTTTCAAGACATCTTCATTACTCTTATTCTTATTATATTTGACATTATTTTTATCATTATTAATACTTAATAAAGGAAGTTCAACCCAACCAGAAATGCACAACGAGCGGTAAACACCCACTGATACATGACAAGGCAGATGTGGGCAAGGCTCTTTGGGAACAAGCAACAGAATCAGTAGAGAAACACAATTATTATTGCCTGGAGAGAATGAGGCACCTGGGCGTAACCAGAGGGTTTGGCAGACTCGCTACACTCAGAGGAAAGGCAGGAAGGAAAAATAACCAGATTGTTACCGGTACCATCAGTATTGAAACTCTGCGCTGGCTGTTTAAGATGACGGAACATGGGAATGCCCCGAATGCTGTGATGTCAATTCTCAACTCAACCTGTACTGCAATGTACTCTCCTCAACTGTTCGTAAAGGACTTCAGTTAATACGTTTGCCAACCCCTTTCCCATTACCCCACACCGATTTGGAATTTGTTGTTGCTGTTGTAAACCGATGTCTTGTGTCCTCTACAGAACGCCCGTATGTGGAAGAATCAAGCACAAGGAATGGTAGGGTGCTCCTTATGTGGAGGCCAATCTTTGGGGGCCATATTGAAGGTAAGCCAAATATTTCCAACACAGAACCTCTTCTTTTCTGAATGGGTGTGCTAGTATTTAACCAGCTATGCGTAAGAAACAGAATATCGCGGAGCATGATATTTAATATATATATATATATCTTTTCATATTTCATCTGAATGTCTATATATATATATATATATATATATATATATATATATATATATATATATATATATATATACACACACACACACACACATATACACACGCATGTCTATCTGTATATTATTTGTCTGTACATCTATCTTGTCTGTCTGTTTGTCCGTCAGTTTGTTTCTCTGTCAGTCTGTCTGACCGTCCGTTCGTCTGTCTGCCTGGCTACATTCTCTTCATGTTCCTACATAAAAGGCATTCACCAGAGGTCAGCAGACACTATACGCAAAGATTTTAGGACAGCAACAAATAGTCGATAAATTAGCTAAAAGCTGAATGATACGAATCACGACACTAAAGAAATACGCATTCAAAATGCCTCTCACCGACCCCCCCCCCCCCCCCCCACTTTTTTATTTTCACAAGTTGACTGCAAAATGTGTAAAATTCACTAGCAATATAACTTCACCATTTTCTTTATAATCTCCATTCACTTCTTTAACTTAATGTCACCACGAACTGGAGCATGTACCTATTGCCCAAATCAGGTTTTCTTGTTGACGTAGACATTTCTTCACATACGACATACAGTGACAAGTTGCCTGTGATACACTTTAATATAGATCTACATTTGGTCTACACATGACATACAATGACAAGTTACCTATGATACACAATATAGGTCTACACACAACATACAATGACAAGTTGTCTATGACACACTATGATATAGATGTACATTAGGTCTACACATGACATACAATGACAAGTTGTCTATGACACACTATGATATAGATGTACATTAGGTCTACACATGACATACAATGACAAGTTGTCTATGACACACTATGATATAGATGTACATTAGGTCTACACATGTCATACAATGACAAGTTGCCTGTGATACACTATAAAATACATCTACATTTGGTCTACACATGACATAAAATGACAAGTTGTCTATGACACACTATAACATAGACTACATTAGGTCTACACATGACATACAATGACAAGTCTCTTAATGACATAATATAATAAAGATCTACATTAGGCCCACACAAGACATACAATGTCAAGTTGCCTCTGAAATTATACAAAAAAGCTTTATATTAGGTCCACACATGACATGCAATGTCAAGTTGTCTATGGCAATATAAAATAGATTTAGATTAGGTTAACACATGACTTACAATGTCAAGTTGCCTATGACACTATAAAATATATCTTCATTAGGTCCACACATGACATGCAATGTCAAGTTGCCTATGACACTATAAAATAGATATAGATTAGGTCCACACATGACATACAATGTAAAGTTGGCTATGACACTATAAAATATATCTACATTAGGTCCACACATGACATGCAATGTCAAGTTGCCTATGACACTATAAAATAGATATAGATTAGGTCTACATATGACATACAATGACAAGCTGTCTATGACACACTATGATATAGATGTACATTAGGTCTAAACATGACATACAATGACAAGTTGTCTATGACACACTATACTATAGATATAGATTAGGTCCACATATGACATTCAATGTCAAGTTGCTTATGACAATATAAAATAGTTATAGATTGGGCCCACACATGACATGCAATGGCAAGTTGCCTATAACACTATAAAAAAGATTTAGACTAGGTCCACACATGACATACAATGTCAAGTTGACTATGACACTCTAAAATATATCTACATTAGGTCCACACATGACATGCAATGGCAAGTTGCCTTTGACACTATAAAATAGATTTATACTAGGTCTACACATGACATACAATGACAAGCTGCCTATGACACTATAAAATAGGTCTACATTAGGTCCACACATGACATACAATGTCAAGCTGCCTATAACACTATAAAAAAGATTTAGACTAGGTCCACACATGACATACAATGTCAAGTTGACTATGACACTATAAAATAGATATAGATTAGGTCCACACATGACATACAATGTCAAGCTGCCTATGAAACTACAATGTCTACCACAACACCAATCCTCACGGTGCTGCCTTTGATTTCTATTCTTCAGAATATAGAACCTGGAGTGAGGCAGAGAGTGCGCGATTTTGTAAAGCTCTTAATCTCAAAAAGGAAAGATTTTGGGAAGTCGCAGAATATGTAAGTTGCATGCTGTGTCCTTGTGTGTGCATGCATGTGCATGTGCCTGTGCGTGCTTGCCTGCATGTGCGTTATTGTCTGTGTTCTTGTCTATGAGTGTATGTGTCTTGTGTATACCCTTATGTTTATGTATCCATGTATGTGTGTATTCTTCTCTATGTGTCCTTATCTATGTGTGTGTATTTGTGTTTGTCACAGCTGCAATTTAAATTATGTGGCAGGTACAATCTGTAACATCTGTCACATGTACAATCTGTCATAGGTACAATCTCTAATATCTGTCACAGGTTCAATCTCTAATATCTGTCACAAGTACAGTCATTAATATATGTAAAAGGTAAAATCTCTAATATCTGTCAAAAGGTATAATCTCTTATATCTGCCACAGGTACAATCTCTAATATCTGTCACATGTACAATCTCTAATATCTGTCACATGTACTATCTCTAATATCTGTCACATGTACAATCTCTAATATCTGTCACATGTACAATCTCTAATATCTGTCACATGTACAATCTCTAATATCTGTCACATGTACAATCTCTAACATCTTTCACATGTACAATATGTCATAGGTACTATCTCTGATATATATGCCACAGGTACAATCTCTAATATCTGTCACATGTACAATCTCTAATATCTGTCATAGGTACAATATCTAATATCTGTCACAGGTAGGTTCTAATATCTATAAAAGGTACAAATTCTGACATCTGTCACAGGTACAATCTCTAATATCTGACTTAGGTACATATTCTAAAATATGTAACAGGTACTATCTCCAATATCTGTCGCAGGTACAATCTCTAATATCTGTGACAGGTACAGTCTCTAATAACTTTCAAAAGTACAATCTCTAATATCTGTCACAAGTACAGTCTCTAATATCTGTCACAAGTACAGTCTCTAATATCCATAAATGGCACAAGTTCTGACATCTGTCACAGGTAGCAATCTCTGTCTCTTATAGGTACAAATAATCTCTAATATTTGTCACAGGTACAAACAATTTACTGTCACAGGTACAAACAATTTACTGTCACAGGTACAAACAATTTACTGTCACAGCTACAAACAATTTACTGTCACAGCTACAAACAATTTGCTGTCACAGCTACAAAAAATCTCTAATATCTGTCACAGGTTCAAACAGTCTCTAATATCTGTCACAGCTACACACAATCTTTAATATCTGTCACAGGTTCAAACAGTCTCTAATATTTGTCACAGGTTCAAACAGTCTAATATCTGTGACAGGTTCAAACAGTCTCTAATATCTGTCACAGGTTCAAACAGTCAAATATCTGTCACAGGTTCAAACAGTCTAATATCTGTCACAGGTTCAAACAGACTCTAATATCTGTCACAGGTTCAAACAGTCTAATATCTGTCACAGCTACACACAATCTTTAATATCTGTCAGGTACAGTCTCTAATGTTTGTGACAGGTACAAACAATCTTAAATATTTGTGATAAATACAAATGACTTTCTGATCTCTATCACAGGTACAAACAATCTTAAATATTTGTGATAAATACAAATGACTTTCTGATCTCTATCACAGGTACAAACAATCTTTAATATTTGTGATAAATACAAATGACTTTCTGATCTCTATCACAGGTACAAACAATCTTTAATATTTGTGATAAATACAAATGACTTTCTGATCTCTATCACAGGTACAAACAATCTTAAATATTTGTGATAAATACAAATGACTTTCTGATCTCTATCACAGGTACAAACGAGGACAGAAAGAGAATGTACCCGCTACTACTATGCATTGAAGGGGCAGAACATGCAAAAGTATAAAGCAGCAATTCCTGAAAAAATATTAGGAGAAGAAAGAGTAGTGAAAAAAGTAATTCGCAACCAACCCATACAACCCCTAGCGCCAAACCCTCATGGAACACGTGGCAATATTAGGAGAGCAGCAGAAAAAGCCACCGCTGCAGCAAGAGAAGCAGATCCTGCCGGAGCAGGAGAAGCAGCAGAACTTGCAGCAAGAGAAGCAGCACCCGCCGCAGCAAGAGAAGCAGCACCCGCCGCAGCAAGAGAAGCAGATCCCGCTGGAGCAGGAGAAGCAGCAGAACTTGCAGCAAGAATGGGAGACACCGGTGTTTGTGAGCCACCTCATGGATCAGGTTCCTCAGACAGATTGGAGGAAAACATGTTGACTGGCACGGAGTCAAGAGATGAAAGTACCACCACACAGGGAGCAAACACCACTCAACAGGTCAGTTCTTCTTTATTTCTTTCTTTCACCTTTCTTTTGTTTTTCTTGTTTTTTTCCCTTCTTTTCTTTTTACTTTCTTTCTTTCTTTCTTTCTTTCTTTCTTTCTTTCTTCTTTCATTCTTTCTTTCATTGTTTCATTCTTTCTTTCTTTCTTTCTTTTTTCTTTCTTTCTTTCTTTCTTTCTTTCTTTCTTTCTTTCTTTCTTTCTTTCTTTCATTCTTTCTTTCATTCTTTCTTTCTTTCTTCTTTCATTGTTTCATTCTTTCTTTCTCTTTTTCATTCTTCTCTATCTTCTTTTTCTTCTTCTTCTGCTGATGTTCACTTGAAATAGATTATTTATATCTGCAATGTTGCCTCTAGTATGAACTTCACTGTCTTTTGTAATTCACTCAGCAGGTCAGTTTTAAGACAGAACAAGACAGAACATCTTCTCATTTTTATTTCCAGACATAAAGATGCTGTACTTGATGAGACATGTAGACAATATATTTGTAGAATATTATCTACAATAGAATAAAGAGACAACGTTTATACATTTTATTTCCAGGCATAAATGAATTGTATTTGTAATTTGTATTTCTAAACATAAAGATTCTGTAGTTTTAGATTTTTTCCCCAGCCATACCGATTTTGCAGGTGTAGATATTTTATTTTTAGGCATGAAACGTATTTGTAGACGTTTTATTTCCAGACATGAAGACCTTCTGTTTGTAGATATATTTCCAGACAGAAAGATATTATTATTGTGTACATTTTAATACAAAATAACATCAAATTAATCCTCATCCTGCCCAGTGGTACACACGGCAGAGACAAACTGTCACCACTCAATCTGATCCTGAGCATCCTTGAGTTCAGTCTCAACGGTTCGCCTCCATGTGCCTCTGCGCCTGCTTCTTCCTCGCTGTCTTTGTGGTGTCCATTGCAATGCCTGTCCCGACCGTCTCTCTGTTTTCATTCTGAGGATATTTTAATACAGGGCATAAAAACACTCATTACATATATTTTATGTCTTCTCTTTTCTTCTTCCCGTTGACCAGCTGTAAACTCTGGTGGAAAGGTCTGGTTGTTCATCCACTTCTGGACTGCAGTCCTGTTTCAGAACCTGAGTGTTGCATGTGCATGCGTTTCACAGATATGACTCATCTGTATGCAGTCTGTTGGTTTAATGCCTCTCAGGCAAATGTACTCTGACTTCGAAGGAAGCTCCCAATTAGTCCACTCTTACGACAGGCTTTTGTGTAGGCAGTGGGTCTATTCTTGTTTTCCTCATAAAATGGCCCTGGAACCCACACGGGGAATTGGATTTCACCAACGACATTGAAGTGATTCCACAGGACAGAACAGATTGAAGGAATCGTCTGCCAGCCCTACAAGACATGTAATGACACTTCAAAACAATGAATTAATGAAATCTTGATCTATTGTAGTTTCAGAACGTGCCAACTGTAGCCAGTAGCTCTAACGTCTGCACCTCCCAAGCCATATCTGGACAAGCAGTCCACATTTTGCCCTTCCCCTGTGTGTTTGAGGGCTGTTGTAAGGTAAATTTTAAAAATTAATCCTATGACTTTTTATTGTATTTGGATTATAGGAGTTCTGTTTATGATGTTGTTTATTGCTGTATTAGATATAGAATAATCAAATAAACCATGAGGGAGTGAGTGAGTGACGTTCAGGACCACCCGACGAGCGATAAACATCCAGTGACCCAAAGCGCCACAACAATTCAAATGGTTTGGCCATGTAACAAGATTGGCATTAGAAAGGGCACCACAGAGAGCAATGTTCTACAGATACAATGGTAACAGAGCCAGATGTCGACTACGCAGAAATGTCAGAGACAATGAAAAGTATTTTAGATGAACCGAACAGGAGGGCCCATTCCAGAGACCTCTTCCTGTCCCGGCGCCGCAGGAATTCCAGGAGTAGAGAAAATAAGACGATCAACTGTGGAGGACTTACTTACTTAGTCGCACCTCTTCTACCTTGGGGTGTGGAGGTTTGCCACAGATCGCAGACTTTTTTCCCAGCGCACCCTGGGTCGCCCTGAAGGTCTGGTCACCTGGCTCTTAGCCTCCAATGCGTGCAATGAGAGCTGATTTTCCCCTATTCTGCATACATGTCCAAACCATCGTAACTGTGACTGATCTACTCGGGTTTGTAAGGACTGGGTATCAAGATCTTGATGTATTGTCTGACTGCGGACTTTGTTCCTTCTTGTCACTTGGACCACCTTTCTCAGATATCTCATTTCTGAGGCCTAAAGCTGGCTTCTGTGAGCTGTTCTCATCTTTGATGGGTCCAAAGATTCGTCATAATACTCTTGTTTTCACACATTTGTAATGACGCTTTATCACTTTCAGTTGTTGCAGCAATCAACCTCAAGGGCTCAAAACGCTGAAGAAGAAGAAGAAGAAGAAGATTGGTGCCTTTGTTTGATTACATTTTTCCAAAAAACTTTTATAGAAACCATACTGAAAAAAAATATGAAAGCAGGTGAGAAACTATGTAAACAGGGATAAAATGGAAGGATATAAAGAGTCGAACAGTACCCTGAAAAGTGTACAATTAGCATAAGTGACATTGAGTATTTGAGATCCATTTGCCACGAGCATTAAATGGAGAGATAACGCTTGAGTATTTGAATGTAAGACAGTATAACAATGATAATATGTAATTCTCTGTCCTATTTCCAGAGCTATTCCTCCAATCGCAGTCTACAATCTCACATGAACATGCACAAAGCTGGAACCAAGTCCGGCACTCAGACAAAAAACAAAAAGAAAAAGAGTGGTCAAAGACCAAGTCAGAGTGGAGCAAGTGGCCGCACAGGGGGTCAAGATGCAGTGGGTGACCAGCCTACAGAAGCTGTGTTTCCATGTGCCCAGTGTGACAGGTGAGATGATGTTTAGATTACCTTCACCAACCTACCTTTACTGGCATCTCCAATAACTACCAGAATCTCTAGCAACCACCAATATCTCTAGCAACTATCAATATCTCTAGCAACTACCAACATACCTAGCAACCACTAACATCTCTAGCAACTGCCAACATCTCTAGCAACTACCAACATGTCTAGCAACTACTAACATTTCTAGCAACTACTAACATCTCTAGCAACTATTAACATCTCTAACAACTACCAACATCTTTAGCAACTACCAATATCTCTAGCAACTACCTCATCTTTAGCAACTACTAACATCTCTAGCAACTACCAATATCTCTAGCAACTGCCAACATCTCTAGCAACCACCATAATTTCTGGCAACTACTACCAACAACTACCAACACGCCTAGCAACCATTACCAAAAGCAAACAACTCGAACCACCATCTCTAAAAACTATCAATATCTACAGGGTGTCTCATAAGTTTTCATACATGGGGAAAATGTTTTTTTTTTCAAGAAAACCATTTTTTTTTACATGATTGATTACTGATTTTAAGAATCGACATCATAGCACACCGCCATACCAAAAGATGCTCCATCTCCCGCAGCTTATGTCTTAAAGAGTTAACTGTTCCTGTAGCACAATGAATATACACACATCATTCTCTTCCCTTTCAATTGTCCCTCCTTGCCGGGTCCACTCCTAATACCTCATTCACACAGTCTTCTACATTTTATTTCATCTATTCTCATGTCTTCTGTCAACATTCGTTGGTATATGGTCTTCAGAATTTCTCCCTTGTCCAGTACGAGTGTTCCCGTAGATATTGCTTTTGTAGCCAGAAAATCTGTTCTTTGATTCACTCACAACCCTGCATAATCTGCTCCATTTGACTAACTTTAATTTTTTAACACTTTGATGCATATTGTCAACTGCTGAAGAACAAGTTTAAGAACAGCTGGAGTTATGCTTGTAACGGCGCTGGTGATATGTTTATTTTGTCGGTGTCTGGAAACCTACAGGGACAGTTTGTCAACAACAACAACAAAAGTAGAGGTCCCTTTTCCACGCCTTTAGGCGTATAGGGCATATATGGCTAGACCTATATTTTGTAGACCAGTCTGCACAAGGTGGGTGATGTGGTCAGCATTTACTTCCCAGGACTGCACCCAGTACCCACTCAAGGCTGGGTCGACCTGGGAGTCCAGGTCATTTTTTAAAAAGTCCGGCTCCGCCTGGGATCGAACCCACAACCTTCCGATCAACACGTGAGCATCTAGCCACTACACCACAGTGACCCCTAGGACAGTTTGTAGTAACCACCAATTCTAGATACCGACGAGCAAAAACGAATACATCTACGAACCACCATCAACATTATTTGCTATCTACTACTAGCTGTAAAGCTGTCTATTTTAACTACTACAACCTTAATAATTATAAAACTTGTGCATCTCAGTCTACTCCACAACTCTATCAACTTTAACAATTCTGTCATACCCATGACTCTATCAACTTTAACAATTCTGTCAAACCCAAGACTCTGTCAATGTTATAAACCATTAATTCTTTACAATTTACAAAAGTATCAATTATATCAACTCCGCAGCTTTAGCAACACCACACCTACCAACAAAAATGCTCACATGTTTGTGATAAGGCTTTGTCATTTTAGTTGCCCTCCAGGTTTCAGAGCCGTTTAGGACAATTAATGGTGCTTTATTAATATCCTACCCCAAACAGGGGAAGCCCACAGGTCACGGGTCAGTCTAATATTTCAGGGGGTGGTAGATAGGCTGCATGCAGTCCCGGGTCCTAGGCTGCACGCATTCATGGGACCTAGGCTGCAATTGGGGTTAGGGCCAGTTCTAGATGTTCTGGGGTAATTAAAAGCATCAGAAAGCCATAAAACCCAGCCTAACCACCCTCTAAAATGTTGGACTGTCCTGTGACATCATCTGGGGGTAGGGTATTAATAAAGAACCCAACTGATAAAACAGTACATTACAAGAATAAAGTATGCACAACAATACAAAATCACACAAAACAATAATAAACCAGATAACTTTAAATATTCCCAAAGATGCATTTAACAATTTGATTATCACAATGTTTTATAAATATACTTATAATACATTATACTTAATAAAAACATAATCTATTAAATAGCCAAATATATTAGACAGACATATCAATAACCAATATAAAACATCCACATATATCCATAAATATCACCATATCAAAACTAAACTCAGAAAAAAAAAGACAAAAACCATAAAAATCTGTTTTATCCCAGATGGCCTGACAAGATATTCTTCATGAAATTACTATCACTTCTACTATTAGGGTTATATTTCAAATGATATCATCATCATCATCATCATGTAGCAGGTCCTTTGCAGAACGTCGCTCTCATCACAGTCTGCTTGTAAGAAACTCGGTCTCTTGCCAGTTCTCCCGCTTCATGAACTTTCACACTTAAGGAGTCACTTATATCCTGTGCCCATCTATGTGTCGGTCGGCCTCTGCCCCTCCCTCCTGGTACCATGCCTTCTGCTATAATTTTTTCCAATCCGTCGTGGCGCTTGATATGACCAAAATATTTCAGCTTTTGAGAAAGGATGCTGTTTATTAGCCAATCTTCCTTGATGTTCAGATCTTTTAAGATGTCAATATTTCTCATCTTCTTTGTCCAAGATATTCTGAGAATCTTTCTATAGCATTTCAGCTCAAAAGTCCCTATTCTCTTTCTTAAGGACTGAGAGATAGTCCACGACTCACATCTTCAAATGATATACAACAAAAATATCACATATAGCACAATTAAATTATTGTACCACACATAAAATATCTTCCTCTTCTTTGCGCTCAGAAGCTGTAAACATCTTTGGAGAGTTCCGATTGTTCGTCCACTTCTGGACTTTAGAATTGTTCTGGAACTTGAGTTTTGTGTGCATATCCATTTTACAGATCTGATTTATTTGTATGCAGATTGTTGATTCCTTGCCTCTCTTGCAGATGCACTTGGACTTTGAAGGAAACACCCCTAAGTAAACTTTTACCACATGCTTGTGTGTGTGTGGGGGGAGAGAGGGGGGGGGGAGTGGGTCTATTCTGCTCCCCAAAGTAGGGCACCTGGAGCCAATGCAGGGGGAACAAAAATATAAAAAGTATTCACCTGAAATACAGTGCACACTGTATCTCCCAGTTATATATTCCAATTATAACCCTAAGAAGTGGACAGGATACTGTTAATGAAAATTACTTCTGCTTCATATTTGCCATGTTTTACTGTATTCTCCAGGGTGTTTGCCAAGATCAAAAGCAGAAACGCTCACATGAAATACCACAAGAGAGCCCTAACAGCTTCATAACACAGGAGAGTTGCCTATTTGTACAGATGGATTCTTCCATTATTTGCTTTTTGACTACTTTATGTGAAATATTTGATGTAATGCTTAACCTAACTATGAATCATTTAGAACAGATTATTTTAAAACTTATTAGGAAACTGGAAATATTTATAAACAACGTTGTTACGAGATTCTTTTTCCAACAGGAAATATACTAAATAGAAAACTTTCCCACAAGTTTTTTTTTTTTTTTTGAGAGACAAGAATATTTGTCCGATATTCAAGAAAATGCAAAAATTCTTTAGCCATTGTAGTCACTTTTAGATTTTAGTTTGTTGTCACATTACAGTTTTAGTTTCTGGTCAAATGTTGATTAAAAGTCAAAAGTAAAGGTTTTTTTACAAGCCAGTCAGGCATATGAAACTAGACTCGTATTTTTTATAGACCAGTCGGCGCTCCATGAGTAATGTGGAAATAGCAATGAGTCTTTTCTTTCTCTAATGTAAATATCTTGTACTTCTTTGTTTACCGGCTGCAAGCTCTGATGGAAAGATCTGATTGTTTGTCCATTTGGACCTTGGCTTTGTGCCTGGGTGCATGTAAATCCGTTTTACTGGTTTGTGTGCAGCTGGTTGTTCCTTGCCACTTGGGCAGATGCATTCCAACTTTGAAAGAAGTCCCCAAGTAGTCAACTCCTACGACATACTTGCTGGGGAGGCTGTGGGTTTTTTCTTGTTTTCCCCACAATGGGGGTCCCACAACCCACAAAGGGATAATGTAAATATGACGCATTTGACACTAATATATTACACAACAATGTTTATTATTGATCATTATAGATCAATTGTGGCTGTGTTCATCATGTGATGCGCCTGTTTGTCTGCGCAAAATGAGCCAGTTTGGTGGCAACTCATGTGATATGCCTATTTATTACACAGAGCCAAAGTTTGCAGTGATCTGCCCTGCTTGTTTCTGGTTGGGTAGTTCCCTGAGTGGTGTCTTTTGAGGTGACACACCTCATTGTATTGCAGGGTGACACACCTCACTAATGTCTGATTTATGATCCTTAACCTGTGTCAGCATTATTTTATTTTGTTAAATGCTATTTCAATGATAATAAACAGAATCAAATTTTATGATTTGTGTTGTGTATTTTTCACCAGATTGCTTGTATAGTCCAATCTTCTTTCTTCTTTTGTGGCTTCACTGATACCTGGTTTTTGCAGGTTTCAGCTACAACATTTATTCGTCTCTTTCTTGGCCTCCTCTCGCCTTCCTTCCATATGTTCTGCTGTAAAAGTATAGTCCAATGTCATCTGTTTATTTGTGAGATTAAATATCCTCTATTTATGTGCTCAGATTAGCATCAATTTTTTTGTGTGCTAATTTGCGATCTGTTCTATTTTTACAATCTCTACTCTCTGTTTGTGTGAGTCTGTGGCCATGTCGAGATATCCAATCGAAGTTTATCTTAGATTTTTGTGAAAACTGGCAATAGAATAAGATATACGAAGAACTGACAGCTACACTGATGTTTGGGGTTTAGGGCTACAACTGGCAGGGCCAACAAAGTACATTAACTCTCACGTCTACACAATTCAGCACACAAACACAGGACATGTTGACACAGGAGCACTGGTCCGTTTTCACAGAAAATTAATAAGATCGGCTCAGTGCCTCCATGTCTGGACCATCTGTCTCCGTACCTATTCTACCTGTCTATTCTCTCTCTATGTAGTCTGCCTGTCTCTTTATCTATCTCTGGCTCTCTCACTCTAGTCTGTCTCTCTGTCTAGTCTACCTGTCTGTCTAGTTTACCTGCCTCATTGTGTAGATTACCTGTCTGTCTTTTTTGTATCTTTCTCTAATCAACCGGTCTCTACGCTCTATCTATTCTATAAATTTACTCTACCTGTCTTCCCTGTCTAGGGTACCTGCTGCTCTACCAGGGTTTTTCTCTGGTGGTATGTAACACTAGCACTTTCTTTAAGACACAGGTGTTTTTCCTCCCCATATTCTCTTGTCCAGGTACTTCTATACTGTCACATTCTAGGAGTAACTCAACTCTTCACTTCCCCAGGTACTACTATATTATCACATTCTAAATGTAACTCAGCTCTCCTCTCCTGCCCAGACACTACTACATTGTCACATTCTAAGAGTAACTCAATGCTTTTCCAGTCCAGGTACTACTATACTGTCACATTCCAGGAGTATCTCAACTCTCCTTACTTGCCCAGGTCACTTTCCAGAAGTAAGACCTCATTTCTTTTGCCTGGGTACTATTATTCTGTCACAGTCTAGGAGTAACCTCAACTCTTCACTTCCCCAGATACTACTATATTTTCACGTTCTAAGCAACTCTCCTTTCCTGCCCAGGCACTACTTTATTGTGACATTTTAAGAGTAATTCAATCCTCTTCACTTATCCAACACTACTATACTATCACTAATTTCCTAAAGTAACTCAACAACTCAAATTATGTATATTAATAAATATATATATATTGTCGGCTCTGTGGCTAAGTCGATGCGAACACTTCGCTTCGTAATGCCGGGATGCCGGGTTCGATTCCAGCTGCGGGCAATGCGCCTTGCGTTGGTTTCGACAGTGGTATCAAGAAAGCCGACCGTCCAGAAAGCAATGGCAAACTACTGGACATAAATTTGCCTAGAGAAACCACACAACAGCCAGGGGCTGTTAGGGTTGGTTCTGCAACGTCCTGTAAAGGATACGCAACAACCTTTACTATATATATATATATATATATTTTTTTTTTTTTTTTTTTTACATAAAAACATAAAACATCCCCTGAAATAAAAAGCACTAAGGCCCTTCTGGAGCAAACACTAATGTTAAGACCCGGTCTTATTTTCAGGAAAATCAAAAAATATTTGTCATTTTCCAGGAGTAAATGAACACACTTCTCTTGCTCGGGTATTTCTATATTGTCAATAGTTTACAAGAGTAGATCTTCACTATTCTGATACCATCCTGATGACAGCAGCTCGGACAGTCTCATACTCTTCTCTTGCTAAACAGGCATTTGCGATGACAGCATCAGCACGAGATTCGGTCAGTTTATTATAGCCGTCTTCTTCTGAAAAACAGAAACACGTGTGAATAAGGATTAGTGAATTAAAACATCACCCAAACATTTGGACTGTTGAATTTAAACACACATACAAGGATTAACTAAAACATTTGTACAAGAATCTTTGGGCAAAAAACATGTATTGGTTACTAAGCAAGCTAAAGTTATCCATTTTGACCACTGAACTCAGCTGTTCTAGTCTAATGACTGAGCTAAACCAATGTATTCTGGTTCTTAAATACATCTTTACATTCTGATGATTAAAATCAATTCCTGTAATTGCCATACATTTTCTCATCTCTACAATCCTCATCATTCTTTTCACTGTCATCAAGTATTTATAAGAATTTGAGCATCATCGACTATTTATAGGTTCCTTAGTCTGTCATCAACTATTTATTTATTTCTCTATTATCAATTATTTATTATTTTCTGGCGTGAGAACTGGTGAAAGACCAAGTTTCTTTCAGGCAGACTGTGATGAGAGGAAAGTTCTGCAAAGGACCTGCTACATGATGATGATGATGATAAGTCATCAATTATTTATTTATTTCTCTGTCAGTTGTCAATTATTTATTCATTATTCTGTCAGCCATCAACTTTTTATTCATTCCTTAGTCAATCGTCAATTATTTATTCATTCCTCTATCAGTCAACTATTATTAATTCCTCTTAGTAAAAAATTATTCACCTTTTTCTCTGTAATCATCAACTATTTATTTATTTCTCTGAAAGGCATCAACTATTTATTCATTTCTCTATTAATCATCAACTATTTATTCATTTCTCTATTAATCATCAACTATTTATTCATTTCTCTATTAATCATCAACTGTTAATTTATTTCTTTATTAATCATCAACTATGTATTCATTTCTCTATTAATCATCAACTATTTATTCATTTCTCTATTAATCATCAACTATTTATTCATTTCTCTATTAATCATCAACTATGTATTAATTTCTCTATTAATCATCAACTATTTATTCATTTCTTTATTAATCATCAACTATTTATTCATTTCTCTATTAATCATCAAATATTTATTCATTTCTTTATTAATCATCAACTATTTATTCATTTCCCTATTGATCATCAACTATTTAATCATTTCTCTGAAAGTCATCAACTATTTACTCATTTCTCTATTAATCGTCAACTATTTATTCATTTCTCTATTAATCGTCAAATATTTATTCATTTCTCTATTAATAGTCAACTATTTATTCATTTCTCTATTAATCATCAACTATTTATTCATTTCTCTAATAATCAACTATTTAATCATTTCTCTATTAATCATCAACTATTTATTCATTTCTCTATTGATCATCAACTATTTAATAATTTCTCTGAAAGTCATAAACTATTTACTCATTTCTCTATTAATCGTCAACTATTTATTCATTTCTCTATTAATCGTCAAATATTTATTCATTTCTCTATTAATAGTCAACTATTTATACATTTCTCTATTAATCATCAACTATTTATTCATTTCTCTAATAATCAACTATTTAATCATTTCTCTATTAATCATCAACTATTTATTCATTTCTCTATTGATCATCAACTATTTATTCATTTCTCTGAAAGTCATCAACTATTTACTCATTTCTCTATTAATCGTCAACTATTTATTCATTTCTCTATTAATCGTCAAATATTTATTCATTTCTCTATTAATAGTCAACTATTTATTCATTTCTCTATTAATCATCAATTATTTATTCATTTCTCTAATAATCAACTATTTAATCATTTCTCTATTAATCATCAACTATTTATTCATTTCTCTATTAATCATCAACTATTTATTCATTTCTCTATTAATCGTCAAATATTTATTCATTTCTCTATTAATAGTCAACTATTTATTCATTTCTCTATTAATCATGAACTATTTATTCATTTCTCTAATAATCAACTATTTAATCATTTCTCTATTAATCATCAACTATTTATTCATTTCTCTATTAATCATCAACTATTTATTCATTTCTCTATTAATCATCAACTATTTATTCATTTCTCTATTAATCATCAACAGCTTAGATACATGCCTCCTAACCCCCCTCCCCCTCCCCCTTTGTAACCCCCTTAAACAGTATAACAGTCACCTAGAAAAATGGAAAAAAAAAAAATTATTTTTCTGTCACCTTTCAGAGACATTCTTTGTGTAAAGTTCTGTATTTTTCAGTGCAAAAAAAATGTATTTCCCAAATTTTTAAAGTTTATAATGAGGTTGTTTTTTACACAGAATGTGCTTAAAATATTAATTTTTTAATTTTGGGCTAAAGAAATGGAAGTCGTCTTAGACATGTGGGCATATTAAACATAGAAAAATGAGGTAAAAAAGGACTTTCTGTGCTTTTATAATATCCTACCCTAAACAGGGGAAATCCACAGGTCACGGGACAATCTTCAGTAGGTGGTAGACAGGCTGTATGCAGTCGTGGGACCTAGGCTGTATGCATTCGTGGGACCTAGGGTGAACTCTTTCGTTGGACGTAGGCGGGTTGGGGTTAGGGCCTGGTCTAGATGTTTTGGGGTCGTTAAAAACATCAGAAAGCCGGGAAACCCAGTCTTACCACCCTATAAAATGTTGAACTGTCCTGTGAAATCATCTGGGGTAGGATATTAATAAAGAACCGGACTTTCTTTATGTCACTGACACACAAGGCATTTAGTGGTAGACCCATATTTTTACCGACCAAGCGGCACTCGATGAGGGGTGAAGTGGTCAACATCACGCCGGCAGCCTTTACTTCCCAGGACATTTCAGGCTGCACTGACCTCAGATTCTCTGTACACAACAGTCAAGTCACACCTGGGTGTAACCAGAGGGTCTGGCCGGCTCACTACACTCAGAGGAAAGGCAAGACAGACTTTTAACCAGATTGTGACGGGTACCATCACTTTTGGAACTCTGCGCTGGCTGCTGAAGATGAGGACGGAGTATGTGTGGGAATGCCCCGAGTGCTGTGATGTCAATTCTTAACTCAACTCAACTCAACAAAAGTCAAGTCATACCTTTTACAGCTAAGTGGCCAGGCAGCTCTATACAAGCAACATTAAATTCTTCAGGGGGCACCAAATCTGTGCTAGTTGTTTCAGAAGCTGAGAAAAATAAGAAAACAAATAATTACACACCCAATTTAAAAAAAACAAATGGCTACAACATCACAAATGGTTCTATACCACACATTCTTTCTTCTTAAAGTCCATGGTGTGTGATGCTGGTAATCATGTCTCACCACAACTTTCTGTCTCTTGTACTTTTAGTCAACTCTGGCACAGAAGATCTTCCATGCCATGATGTCAAACTGTCCAGCATCTGTTTTCTAGGTCTATCTTTGCCACTTCTCCCCAACAACTTTCCTACCATCACAATGTACTCCAGTTTTCTCAATCTCATCACAAGACCAAAGAATGTAGATTATCTTTTTCTGATGTGGGCTATCAGTTCTCTTCATGAGTCAGTTTCTTTCAAGACATCTTTGTTATTCATTTTATCTGTCCAGGGAATTCTCATAATTTGTCTATAAAACCACATCTCTGCAGCTTCAAAAAAAGTTTTCACCAAAGAAGAATGATAAACGAACACAGAACTGGTGTCATAAGTCACTAAACGCTCAGGGAGATACTGAAGAGGGGATCTGGGCACTTATGAACTGGATGGTTCGATGTATGATAAAGATAATTTGTCAACTAACTAACTAACTTACTATTTCTCAAAGATGGGAGTTTGGAAGGGCTGAATGTAAGACAGGCCTGCGTGCCTAATTTGTGACCCTTTGAAAAAAAAAAGTTTGTTCGTTCGTTCAAACTATGACAGAGCAAACATTAAACACAAACACAATCATTACATGTAAACTTCTTTCTTGGCCATATAAACAGTCTGATGGTTGTCTGTGTGTTGTTGTCCTCCTCGCCAAAAACACTGCCCCGAGTCATGAACAAGTTGTGAGCGATGTCATTCTGATTCAAGTGTGAGCTGATTGCATAGGTCTCCCTGCCAAATATCACACTATAACCTAAAGATCACATGTAAAAATATCACTCTATAACCTAAAGATCACACATAAAAATAAAACTCTATAACCTAAAGATCACACATAAAAATAAAACTCTATAACCTAAAGATCACACGTAAAAATAAAACTCTATAACCTAAAGATCACACATAAAAATAAAACTCTATAACCTAAAGATCACACACAAAAATAAAACTCTATAACCTAAAGATCACACATAAAAATAAAACTCTATAACCTAAAGATCACACATAAAAATAAAACTCTATAACCTAAAGATCACACATAAAAATAAAACTCTATAACCTAAAGATCACACACAAAAATAAAACTCTATAACCTAAAGATCACACATAAAAATAAAACTCTATAACCTAAAGATCACATGTAAAAATATCACTCTATAACCTAAAGATCACACATAAAAATATCACTCTATAACCTAAAGATCACACATAAAAATAAAACTCTATAACCTAAAGATCACACATAAAAATATCACTCTATAACCTAAAGATCACACATAAAAATATCACTCTATAACCTAAAGATCACACACAAAAATAAAACTCTATAACCTAAAGATCCTTTGTTAAATATAATTCTATAACATAAAGATCAAATTTCAGATATCATCCTATAAGGTAAAGATCAAAGGTCAAATATCAGTCTATAACATAATGATCACATGTAAAATATCACTCTATAACATAAGGAATGACATAATCTCGAGGGGCTAACTCTGTCAAGAAATGCCTGCAGAAGTCAGATGTGTCTGCCGAAAGGCGCAAATACTGCAGCCATGCTGTAAATGGCACAATGCGGTTACATCTTCTGATGAACGCAGAAGAAGACGTAACGGAACATCTCACGTTTTTGGGCCCAGAAAGAGAGTGACTTCCCTTCCCATTCATGAATTGCCGTGTCGCAGGGTGTATGCTATGTTGCAGGGGTGTCAGGCTTAGTGACCGGCCAACAACACACACAATTTTACTAGTTGTTGTCACTGGCCGGTAATATCACATGTTTTATATTACAGGATGTGACCACCATTAATGGTCCCGAAGCATGCACAACTGGCCCTAACCCCAAACCCCCTCCCCCCTATGTCCCATGAGAGAGTGCAGCATATGTCCTACAAGAGAGTGCAGCCTATGTCCTACAAAAGAGTGCAGCCTATGTCCTACAAGAGAGTGCAGCCTATGTCCTATGAGAGAGTGCAGCCTATGTCCTTTGAGAGAGTGCAGCCTATGTCCTACGAGAATCCAGCCTATATCCTACAAGAGAGTGCAGCCTATGTCCTACGAGAGTCCAGCCTATGTCCTACAAGAGAGTGCAGCCTATGTCCTACGAGAGAGTGCAGCCTATGTCCTACGAAAGAGTGCAGCCTATGTCCTACGAAAGAGTGCAGCCTATGTCCTTCGAGAGAGTGTAGTCTATGTCCTACGAGAGAGTAGCCTATGCCTTATGAGAGAGTGCAGCCTATGTTCTACGAGAGAGTACAGCCTATGTCCTACGAGAGAGTACAGCATATGTCCCATGAAAGAGTGCAGCCTGTGTCCTTCGAGAGAGTGCAGGTTACGTCCCATGAGAAGTGCAGCCTGTCCTAGGAGAAAGTGCAGCCTATGTCCTAGGAGAGAGTGCAGCCTACGTCCCATGAGAGAATGCAGACTATGTCCTGCGAGAGAGTGCAGCCTATGTCCTTCGAGAGAGTGCAGCCTGCGTCCAGTTCTGCATGTTTCAGGTAAGTTGAAAGTGCTCAAATCCTGTTATATGGAACATGAGATATCTTCAGCCTGCGTCCAGTTCTGCATGTTTCAGGTAAGTTGAAAGTGCTCAAATCCTGTTATATAGAACATGAGATATCATCAGCCGTTTTTTTTTTCTTCATTAAATACTCTCAAGAAAACTCCAATTACTTCAACTGTGTTAAATGAATAAGAATTAAATTGTTCTTTGTTGTATCCGTTTACCTGTTGCAAACCCAAGTGCAAATAACTGGTTGTTAGTCCATTTTTGGACTTCAGCTTTGTTCCAGGACCTGAGTTTTGCGTCTGCATCCATTTGACAGATCTTGCTTATTTGTATAATTTGTATAAATGGAGAGACTGATTCCTATAGGGTGAGAATGGAGAGACTGATTCCTATGCTCTACAGGACGGGATTCCCATGCCTCTCCCTACAACATAATATAGCACTACCATTGGAAAAGACCGAAAGGTGTCAATAAAAACCATTCTTATACTCTCGGCTTATACAAATGCCTTTCAGGCAGATGCACTCTGACTTTGAAGGAAGCCCCCAATCAGTCGACTCTTATGACATGCTTGTTGGGGAGGTAGTAGGTCTATTCTTGTTTTCCCCATAACGGGACCCTGGAACCTGGAGAAAAATGAATTAAAAATACCTTGTTGCCAGATTTTGTTTTTTTATATATACCCTGGCCAAAACTTAAATATAAGAAGACACCTGAATTGATGTTTGAGGCATGTGGGGAATAGTCAGTAACACATCAACTGCTGTTTGGGATTTGAAGAATTAAGGCTAGGTTAACTCTGGAGCCAAAGTTAATTCTGAAAACACTCGAATGTGATGTGGGTTTGAACCCACAACCTTCGGGGCAGCAGGTGAGCATTTAGTAAATATGGGACAGGTATCATTTGCAAGGACCCTTTACGCCATTACTTGTTTGTACGTACGAGTATGAGAAATTTTGACACCAATAACAAGTGTTTACCTGGCCAAGTCATCCAATGTTGATCCATGAAGTTGTAGGGCAAAACCTGGGCATGGGTGATCGGCCAACTCAAAATATCTCCCAGCCAGAGGTAAGACAGGCTGGTTGTGTGCAACAAGATAAGAGTCGATCACAAGATAGCAGCCAGCCACAGGTACACAAATATAACAGGAACAATAAATGAAGGAAGAAACAGTTCTCACATTTCTATCCTATATTTTCTTGCTTCACAGAAACAGGTGTCACATTTCTCCCCTATATGTTTTTCTTCAGACAAACAAACAACCGTCACATATATATATTTTTTAAAATATTTTTTCCTTCTCACAAACAAATAACAATCACATTTATTTTCTATATTTTTCTTTGCGCAAACAAACAACCGTTGCAGTCTTTCTTATATTTTTTCATCCACGTAAACACACAACTGTCACATTTCTCCCCTATATTTTTTTCTTCACACAAACAAATAACAATCACATTTCTTTCTCTTATTTTCTTCCTTCAAGAAAAAAAACAACTGTCACATTTCTCCACTATATTTTTTCCTTCACACAAACAAACAACCATTACATTTCTGTCTTATATTTTTTCATCCACGTAAACACACAAATGTCACATTTCTTCCCTAAATTTTGTCCTTCACACAAATACACAAATGTCTCATATCTTTCTTATATCTTTTCCTTCACATAAACACACAGCTGTCACATTTCTTTTCCACTCTGCTTTCACACAAACAAACAACTGTCACATTTCAGCCCTACATTTTGTCCTTCACACAACCATAAGGGTGTTACATTTCTGTTTCATGCTTTTCTTCACAGAAACGTATGACATCAAACTGCTCATCCACTTTTATTGTTCAACCTAAAGGTCAAATTACTGTGCGTCCATCTGAAGGTCAAATTACGGGTTGTCTATTTAAAGGTTGCATTAGTGTATACCCATCCAAAGGTCAATTTACAGTGTGCTCACCTAAAAGTCAATTTACAGTGTGTCTAACTAAAGATCAACCTGCACTGTGTCTATCTCAAGATCAACTTACATTGCATCCAACTAAAGGTCAGCTTGCATTGTATTTATCTAAAGGTCAACTTACAGTGGGTCTAACTAAAGGTCAACTTACATTGTGTGTATCTAAAGGTCAACTTACAGTGTGTCCAGCTAAAAGTCAATGTACAATGTGGCCATTTAAAGGTCTATTTACATAAACTTAGTGTGCATTACCTAAAAGTGATAAGACAGTGAGCTCCAGCTAGAGGTCAACTTAAAGTGTGTTCTAACTAAAGTGAACTTACAGTAAGCTCCGCCTAAAGGTAATTTTAGTAAAATTGGTGTTTCTACCAAAAGGCCAATGCAGAGTGTTTCAACCTAGAATTACAGGGTTTTCAACCAAAAATTAATTTAAATGTGTTTTTAACCTGAAGGTCAACTTAGATATTTTCAACCTAAAAGGTTTTTATCATATTTTACATCAAAATCTTAACTTACAATGTTTTCAACCAAAACCTTCACTTACAATGTTTTCAACCAAAACCTTCACTTACAATGTTTTCAACCAAGAGTTTATGATCCAGGTAGTAGAGATGGAAGTGCAAATGATTGACAGAAGCAAGCCCACACAAACTGTTGAAGCCCATCCGCAAGCCCCTGTGAGAAAATATCATGTAGAATGTTATTAGAGAAGCCAGTATGCTCGTTCATCATCATCATCCTGTTGTACCCTTATATGTCACATAAGGCTGGCAGTCTGTTCCTTCATTCCATTCCATGCAATCAATTAAATATTATTGACAAAATCCAATCCAGCAGCTTTGGCCTCCCTCACTGACTTTCATTTTAGTGTGATTTTTTTTTTTTTTTGGGGGGGGGGGGGGGGGGGGGGGGGGGGGGGGGCTTCCTCACCCCTTTACTCACTTCATTTCCCATTTAAGTGAGTGTTTTGGTGATTATCTGCTCGTTTCCTCACAGGATGTGTCCAATATAGTGAAACTTTCTTTGTCTTACAACTGTTACCAATAGGGATCATCACCAGAGCTATGAAGTTTGTGCTTTGTTCGGCGCTCTTGGCAGGCGGCTAGCCGTTGCGCAGAGAGAGACTGAGCCATATGGGATAAAACCCTGTGCAGTAAAGTCGATCCTCTTGACTTTTAATTTAACTAGGCAAACCTTACCTGTGTTGACTCAACAGCATTGTCTCAATGGCGACTCGAAGTGATGTTTCTGTGAGTACCTAAAGAAGACATGTGTAAATTGTTAGTAACCCTCTACAGAAATCTTCTTCTTATTCACCGGCTATAAACTCCCCAGCTGCAGTTTCTGATTGTTCATTCACTTCTGAACTTTATCGGTCTTTTTTCCAGAACCAGAGTTTTGCATGCACAGAAATTTCACACATCTGAGCTATTTGTGTGCAGATAGCTGGTTCCTAGCCTCTTCAGCGGACGCACTACCACTCTGAAGTAAATATCCTTAATTACTCATCTGTCACGACATGCACAACGCAACATACCAACAGCGCTTTTAAGGATGAATGTAGAAAAAGAAGAAGACTCTCCCTTCCCCCTAAACATCTCGCTTCTGCTCTCTATTTATCTCCCCTTGTCCTCCACAACTTCCTCTCTGCATCTCAACCCTCTATAGCTTCCACTTACTGATTGTCTATCTCCCTCTTCTCTCCAGATCTTTCCCTTTCTCTCTACATCTCCTTTTCTACTCTGTATTTCCAACTTACCACAGCACAGTATCTCCTCCCCACTATCTCCCACAAATCAACTATATCTTCCTAAACTCTCGAAAGCTTTTCTTTCCACTCTTCATCATTCAATCCCCACCCCCCTCCTCTCTATATGTCCCATTGACCTGCTTAAACTCCTCCTTTCTCTCTTAAACATTTGTGAACCCTTATCCTCAGGTCTTGGCCAGATATGACTGATCAGTTAGTTAGTTGGGTTATCATCACTGCACTCCTGACATGTTCATAGGTGCTCAGATCCTCCCCTCAGTATGAACCCCAGCGCCCAGCGGCTAACAGTACCAGTTCTATGTTGATTACCAAGTCCTCCAATGTGCCTGTCATGTCTCATTTTTTGCTCTGCCGATTTCAACTCCTAAGTCTATCATTCTGGCGAATGATGTGGAGTTACTGCCCCCAACTTTGCTACCACATAACAGGATCTGGTTTCTGTTTTCTGTTAACGCCAAACGTTGAGCAGCACATACCAAATCTGACAACTCACCTTGTGCCAACAGATCTGGGTGGAGAAATGCAATGGGGAGGATACTTGCCTTACCTTAGGAAGAAGAAATGCAACCTGAAAACTGGATGTTTTGGCAGGACAGACCAGGTCCTAATCTTGGCTGGCAACTGGTCTAGGAGGGAAGTTCTGACAAGTGGACAGAGTACAGCTCTTCTGAACCAGCATGCTTTGTTCCAAACATAATTGCGGGTGCTTTCCGGATATCTCCCCCAGGATGACATCACAGGACAGTCCAATATTTGTTAGGGTGGTAGGAGAAGGTTTCCCAGCTTTCTGATGCTTTTAACTACCCCAGAACATCTAGAACTGGGCATAACCACAACCTACTTATGTCCTACGAGAGAGTTTAGCCTAGGTCCCACAACTGCATGCAGTCTATCTACCATCTCCTAAAATATTTGACTGTCTGTTTGGGGGGAGATACTGGGATAGAACCTAATGATGTTACCTTTCCTTAACATTAAATAAAGCAGATCAAAGGACAGATCATGAGCATGGGCAACACATGATCTTGAAAATACTGCCCAGACTTTGTGTTATGGAGAGACTGATACCTATGTGGTGAGACTACAGGACGGAACTCCTATGCCTCTCCCTACAGCACAATATAGCACTACCATCAGAAAAGACCGAAAGGTGCCAATAAAAAAATGTTTTCAAACTCTCAGTTAACTCTTTGAGTCCCAAGGAACGCATCATACGTTCATAGGTTACTGCCTAGAAGCCCAATAAACGCATGATGCGCCAATTTTACGTCTCTTTTGACTACCCCTTGGGCCTGTGATGCTAAACCCTCTGGGACTCAAAGAGTTAACCTTGCTGTTGCACAGAAAACTCTAACCTGTGGTCTGTGAGAATCGATCTCAGGCACCAGGAGACAGTGGCCATACTCTACCGGACTGACATTGACAATCAGGGTGTGTCTCTCCGTTGTTGCTTCCCTTTGACAGTCACCTGACTAAAGCAAACAATACATGCACCTGTTGATAATTGAGAAACATATTTTCATAAATCTCTAAATATTATGTATCTTTTCATTCTTTCTTCTAATGTTTTTATTTTGTAACCCTTATTTCTTTGTTAGTTGTGTATCCTTTACAGGACTTTGTAGAACCAAATCTCAGCATTTTTGGGCTGTTGTTGTTTTTCTATGAAAATATTACATTCAGTAGTTTGCCACTTCTTTCTGAACGGAAACTCTTGATACTACTGTCTAACCAACGCAAGACATTCTGCTGCCAAATCGCCTGCAGTTGGAATCAAACTCCTCACCCCAGCATTAGGAAGCACATTCACATTGCCTAAGCCACAGACGCGGACAATCCTTTTTTCTACCCATGTGTATATATTCATTAATGTATATCAGTATACTTTCATCTTTCTCTCTAAATCCATTTTTGTAACGTTTTCATCCATCTCTCGCTCTAGCCACTATACCAGAGATATTTAACCTGCAGCCGGCTGGTCGAATCCAGACCACAGAGGTCTAGCAAGAAGCCCGCAGATTACTGCCAATTGTTGAGAATGATCTTTCTTCGCTAGGACTCGGGCCAATGGCTTGCAACGATCCCCACCTTCAACATTTTGGCCCTTGAGTAAATTTAGGTGAACAGCCCTGCATTATACCAACATGTTTTCACTGTGTTTCTGTCTCCCATTTCTGTGGGAGCGCTACGGTGTAGCGGTCAGATGCTCGCCTGTGGATCAGAAGGTCGCTGTTTCAAATCCAATGAAAAGTGGACATTTTTTTTTTAAATGACCTTGGCTCTTAGGTAAAGCCAGCCTTAAATGGGTATCAGGTAATGTCCTGGGAGGTAAAGGCGGTTGGCATTATGTTGACCATATCCCCCCACTGGTCTTTAAAATATAGGTTCTAGCCCTATGTGCCCAAACAGGTCTTTTACATTTTAATCTATTTTTTTCTCATTTTCATGTTTTTATCCTTTTTAACAATTTCTATAATTTCATATTCATTCTCCATCAATTTATGATACAATATGTTCGTCCTTCTCTCCCTCCAAGTTTACAAGTCTACACAAGACAGGTTACCTGCCGTGCTGAACGACTCAGGCCTAAAATGGAAGATAAAGCATGGCAGGACGTTAAGCTTCAAAGTTATTTTTCCTTTTGACAGCACTTTGCTAATGTAGTTTCTACACATGGATGGTAGTCTACAGTTTCGCTGCCTGAGCTACTGTTTAGTGCTTGGTGCAGCACTGTGAGCTGTGTTGTTGTTTTTTTCCCCTGTAGAATGCCTTTCTTTTGTGCAGCGGTTGTATAATGGTATTCAATATGGCCGGTAGCCGGTTTACATGTGAGCTGGTGAAATACCATATGAAATAATCCTACATAAGTAGCCAACTTATCATGCCCGACCACTTCCATCAATGACAAACTGCATTTCTGTTGGTTACTATTGGCTTTGGGGCCTCTGCTTCTTCTTCTTCACTTCCTCTTTTACCGCTGTGGGTGTCGAGGGACTCATTGTGTTTTCTGTAGCGATAATAAATCCATTGCCGGCTTGCTAGGCCTGTCGCAACTTCACCAGAGCCCCGTTGGCCAGGATGTTTCGGGGTGACCCAGGGTGGCCTTCATGGCTACCGTAGCGGTCCCGTGGCACGAGGCCACACCATGCTTCGCCCACACCTAACAATCCCCTACTTTGTTCTGTTACCACCTCTCACGATGAGGACATGGGGCCTCAAACAGTTAAAATTTACATTTACTGCGTGTGCATATTTCTGGATTGTTCCGGGGCTAATTGTCTGTTCCCCAGTTTTTAAATGCCACAGTGAGGGACATTACATTTGATTCTCACTGGCACAGGAATGGAGCATGCATGGGGAAAACCCGATTGCAGTGAAGCTGAAACCTCGTCTAAGACTAAGACCTACCCTGAGAATCTCCTCTCCACTGAATGACCGGTTCTCCAGATTGAAGATGACCTCCTCTGGTCCGACCCAGGAAAAGTTGAACACAGCATCATTGAAGGGCTGGCTGACCTTAGTGAATTCCTGGCCTTTCCTTTTTTCTGTAGCCCTTAGAGTGTTCAACTGCGGGATGGAATCAAATAACTTGAAATGACAGAATCAAATCAGTTAAAAGAACACAAACAAATTGGTTTAAATGACACAATCAAATCGGTTGAAATTACACAATCAACTCAGCTGAAATGACACAATAAAATCAGTTAAAATGACACAATAAAATCAGTTGAAACGACACAATCAAATCGCTTGAAATGACAGAATCAAATTAGTTGAAACAACACAATTAAATCAGTTGAAATGACACCATCAAATTGGTTGAAATGACACAATCAAATCAATTGAAATTACAGAATCAATTCAGTTGTAAATTACACAATCAAATAACTTGAAATGACCGAATCAAATCAGTTGAAACGACAAAATCAAATCAGTTGAAATGACACCATCAAATTGGCCGCAATGAAACAAACAAATCGACTGAAATTACAGAATCTATTTAGGTGATTTGATACAATCAAATTAGTTGAAATGACATAATCAAATCAAGTCAGAAACAACCCAGTTGATGAGAAAATGGTGAAGAAGAAGAAGGTCATCCTCGCTGCACATCAGACAAGTCCATAAGCACTCAGGTCTTATCTACAGTATCTCCCTCAGTAGGCGGCAACTGTTAAACATCAGTTCTGTGTTGGTTTACTATTCTTCTTTGGCTACCTGTTTTGACATGAAGTTTTGTAAAAGTTGCTGATTCATCATCATCTCCTGAATAATCTATTCCTGCTTTTCTGACAGCACAGGGAGCAGGACCCGAACACCTGCTTTTCATGTGCCTATCGTGGTTTTGCCAGAAAGCCAGTCCACTCATTTATTTCCTCTTCCACAGAAGGTCCTTGCAAAAAATGAAACTTATAATACCTGTCAGACGAAATTTCCTAAGAGTCTTCAACCATTGTCTTCAAACCCATCCTGTATCTATCTCCATGGAATATATTAAATCAGTATGAGGGGACATTTGTGTCTCTAGCCAGGTCATTGCTTTTTTAACAGCCATCACCTCCATAGTCATATAACACACAGTACTGCCCCCTGTGTGAGGGAAGGAGCCGGAGGTATGCTCAACAGTCTTAGGAGTGAAAACAAGCATGATAACCACCCTCCCCCCCCCCCCTTCCCAAACCGGAAACTATCGTGAAGGCACAGGGACTCAGGACGTGACGATCCAGTTGCCCCAACTACTCATGCTTAGGCCATGCTTAGAGCCATGAAGAGCTCAGGGAAACCAGCAGACAATCTGGTGGCAGGGAATGAACACACTGTGAGCCCAACCTTACCTACGTGTTAAAGGGGAAGGCAGAAACACAACCCATATTTTCTTTAGAACTGGTACAGGGCATTTCTAGCTGCTGCCCGGGGAGGTAGGTAATCCACAGACACCCCAGCACCATAATGCCATAAATATGAACCTGTCAGAAGAGATTTTCTAATGTCCTCAAACCCATCCTGTATCTATCTCCATGGAATATATGGAATCAGTTAGAAAGCACACATGAGGGGACATTCGTGTCTCTAGCCAGATCATCGCTTTTGTTAACAGCCATCACCTCCATAGTCATATTACTTAGTAATCTTAGTTTCAGCTTCATAGCAAACCGGTCACCCCATAGTTATCCGCTCCTGTGCCAACGAAAAACACACAAAATGTTTATCACAGTCCCTTGTGGAAAGATTGACAGACTGCTGTCTCAGCATATGCACTAGCATACACATGCATTCAAAGCATACGGTAGCCATCAGAAGTGCTAACACAAACAGTCTGACATTAGAAATGCAGTTCATCATCGACGGTAGCAGAAGTTACCAACAGATCAGTAGTTGCACATGCAATCAATATTAATCACATAAGGGCACCACCAATATTGCGACGACAGGCCATGCGCCATTTTCTGAATCTACAGTTCACAACACCACGTTTGTCATAGTAGAAAAACATTCCAAATGAAATCTGCAGCTCACAGGGTTGCGCCATGCACTCAACTCAGTAAAGTCATATTACTAAACACACCAGCACCAACTGCGAGTCTGTGTTCAGAGATCATGCAGAGAACTCGTACAAGAACTTACCTGCGCTAAATATTGTCTGCGCCCTGGTATGGTTCTGGTAAGTATATGATCAATGCGGTAACGAAAGACTCCGGCAGCCATGGCTTCATCCCATCGCTTGCAGAGTTCACGGTCAAACTGTTGATAAGGTCAAATAAATGTGTCATGACTAGACATATTTATAAAAAACTAGCTTAACTGGGTGTAACAGTGCATTTCATGTATTTGTACATTTAATCAGAGTTGTATTTAGGCTATGTGCAACATGTGCAGCTGCACAGGATGCCAAAGCTTTGGGGACGGCAAGATTCTAAAAGTGGCAAAGTATAACTAGGAGTGTTTTTTTAAATGTCAATATCTTTACTGCTTTTATCCTTATGAAAGTTTCCCCCTAAAGTGTTCATCAGTGTTCCCAACTTGCAAATTTTTTAAAATCCATTTTGTATTTAGTTACACTTACATACTTCAATAAAAAGAACATCCGGTGTAAACAGCCACAATGGCGGTACGCTTTTTCGTCCGTTGAGGCGAATGGCGCAAATTAACTATTTTCGCTCACGTATAATGTGAAAGTTTCATCGGAATGGGGTCTGAACCGTGCAATGGAGTACATGCATGTGAGTTCAGACTTCCCTCAGTGTGTATTCAACGTCCGAAGGCGACTATTTACCAATTCAAAACAACCCGTAGACGGACAAGGAGAACACGAACAGGCAAGCACGGTGGCGCCTGCAGGAAGCGACTGAAATGTGAGAGACTCAGTTTAAGGTATGTTCGTGTTCTCTACTGGAACTGCGCTTCGTTTAGTCAACGCCGACCCATTTTTGAGAAGCTCCTCTACAGCAACGACATTGTTGTCCTACAGGAAACACACCTCGGTGACGAGATTGTTAAAATTGCGAGCTTCCAATCCTTCTACAATAGACGGCACCTCGGACAGCTCATTCTTGTTCGTGACCACATACTGGCGTCTGAGGTGGACATGTCTGAGTGGGATAATGACGACCTACAAGTACACGCACTCAGACTGTTGGGCCCGGCCCAGTTTGTGATTGTCAATGTGTACGCCTGCAATGGAAAGGTGGATACAGCGAAATGGCAGAGTTTGCTCCAGACGGAGGAAAAGAAAGTCCTTTACTGCGGAGATTTCAACGCCAGAGGAAACCAGTGGGGCAATGTAATCACCAATAAACAGGGGGAAGACCTGGAGGATGCCCTAGTGTCTGCCGATCTAGTATGCTTGAACGACGGAAAGGTTACCCGAATGGCAACCCGACAAGGGGATTCTGACAGCGTAATTGACCTGGCCCTAGTGCCTCCCTCCATTGCATCAGGATGCAGGTGGAGCACACTGGGATACCATGACAGTGATCACTTTCCTTGCGTCGTCCTGGTGGAGAAGAGCAACAACAAAGGTCATGTAATCAATGTGCCTGCTTTTATATATGACCGTACAGGGCAAGATGCCATTAGCAAAATCAGGCGACGCAAAACAAGAGCAGATCGCAGACGGCGGGAGAGATGGGCCCAGCCACCATGGTGGAATGAAGTAGTCAACATGGCGTGGCTAGAAAAAAGGAACGCTGTCAAGGCATGGCAAAAGGCAAGGAAAATTGATCCGTCACTTTCTGAACGCCTGATCAGTCTAAAAGATGAGGTCAACAAGCGGACAGTGGCTTTCAAGTTAATTGCGAAAGAAGCCAAGACAGCGAAATGGAATGAATTCTGCAAGAGTGTTTGCTCCGAGGGATCTCTTGTGACATTCTGGCGCCTTCAACGGAGCATGCACGGCGCCGCACGACCAAGGGGTATCCCTGATTTTCAGAGTACAGACCTGATATGGCAGAGAACTGATGCTGATAAGGGAAAAACCCTTCTTGCGCGCTACTTGGAGCAAACTGACCAAAAAGACGAAGCTGCAAGAATAGGGGTTAAGATGAAACTGTCGATGCTGTGCGAGAACACTGAGCTAGGCTCTGATTTCACAATCACTGCAGACATCTTAAGAACTTGCCTCAAGAAATCGCGCAGCACTGCTCCAGGCCCTGACGGCATCCGATACAATGACATGCTGATGATGTCGAATGCTGATTTGAAAAGCGTGGCAAAGGAATTCAATATCAGCAGCCAGAGTGGCCAGATACAAGAGGAATGGCTCCATAGTTATTTGTTCCCACTACCAAAGCCTAATAAGGACCACTCAAAGATCTGCGGCTACAGAATCATCTCAATGCAGAATACTGTTGGCAAACTTTTGGAAAAAATTGTCGCACAAAGATTGACCACCTACTTGGAACTACATGATAAGTTCCCATCAACACTTGGAGGGTACAGGTTGAAGAAAGAGACATGGTTCAATGCTGCAGTTTTCGCCTACGATGTGTACGAGGGATTTCAGATTAAAGAAGAGACATGTGCGGCAGTGTTGGACTTAGAAGATGCCTACAATAAAGTACCATATGATTATTTAATGCAATTACTGCTTAAACTAGAAGTCAATCCTATTCTGATCCACTGGATTGCTGCGGTCCTGTTCCAGAGAAAGATTGTACTAAGATGTGGTAGCTGGTCCTCAGAACCGCAAACGATATGTCCAGGCTTGCCACAGGGATCACCGCTATCACCAGTCTTATTCAACGTTTATACGGTGATGATCACTGAGCAGCAGTTGAATGGAAAGGGAAGGACTTTGTCATTTGCTGATGACATTTTGATTTATCGACGAGGGCGTGATAGACAGGAGATCGCCAGCACAATGCACAAAGAACTTGATCGAATTGCCGCCTGGTGTGATGGTTCCAATGCCTATGTCAATCCTTCGAAGGCATCAGTGTCATGGTTCTCTTTGAACAATCACATTGTCAAGTCGGACTTACCAGAAGTGAAAATGCGTGATAAGGTATTGATCAGAACCAACGTTATGACGTTTCTCGGGGTGAGGTTCGATCGCAGCTTGTCATTCAGGGAACACGTTGACCATGTAATAACAAAAGCACGCAAAGGTCTATCTGCAATGAGGATTATGGCTGCTTCCAATATCGAGCAGAGACTACTAATACTTCTATTCTACGGTCTGGTCCTTTCACCCATTGAATACGCTCTGGCCATCCTCACTGTCAGTGCTACCCAGATTGAACGACTCGAAAAGGTGCAAAATGAAGCCATGCGCATTATTTTGGGATGTACGAGAGACACATCCTGTGGAGCAATGAGGTATCTACTTGACTTTCCAACAATGAACCAAAGGATCAGGATGTGGAGGGCTCGGGCATACCTCAAAATATGTGCTGATAAGAAACACCCACTGCATCAAGCGCTTTTTAGTGAAAAGGGCGACAGACTGAAGAGGGGAAAATCGTGGCTAGGTCGGGCAGAAGATGTTATTAGGCAAATATGCAGCCTAACCGACATCATACCTGGTGCAGAATGGATACCTGTGCCTCAGGCGTTTATTTGTACATTTTCCTGTATTGTCACACTCAACAGGCGATGTAAAGAAGAGAATCCTGTTGCTGTTAATGCAGAGGTCAACGCTCTCATCGGTGAAAATTCAGACGAAGCAGATGCAATAATCTATACAGACGGATCCGTTATACGCCAAAGAAGAAGCGCATGGGCATTTACAGCACGCTCAGCGGGCAAAACAGTCAAAGAAGCCAACGGCGCCTTCTCCATGACAACCAGCAGCATGACGATGGAGGTGATGGCAGTGACGCAAGCGTTTGCCTGGCTTGAAAAACACAAAAATACACCCGCATATGTATACTCAGTGATTCAATGAGTATGATCCGGAGGGTTCAGGCAGGTTCAGTGCGAAGACAATGGCTTGAATCAATTCAGAAGTCCACTGTGCGTGGAGTCACCTTTATTTTTGTTCCGGGACACGCAGGCGTTGATGGAAATGAAAGAGCTGACAGGTTGGCTGGATCCGCTATCACTACCGACGGTCGGCCTATGGATCATGATGATATTATCAATGCCCTCAGAGAAATGGGAAGGATAGAGGACTTTGGTGGCAGTGAATCCACATCACTCGCCAGAATGGCAGACTTGGGAATTAAGATCGGCACAGCAAAAAACGAGACGCACACCGGACACGTCAGAAGACTTGTTAATCAACATAGAACTGGTACTATTAGCCATCGGACGTTGGGATTCATACTGAGGGGAGGATCTGAGCACCTATGGGCATGTCCGGAGTGCAATGATGATAACCCAACTAACTAACTAACTAACTAACTTCAATAAAAGTTACAAAGTTTAAAAGTGAAGTAAATAATTCCACAGCTTTTTATTGGTAGTCTGTAAATGGCAATTCTGAAGTTTGGCTGAGAGAAAAAGGGGCCTAAAATAAATGACTGCACAGGGGCATCATACATCCTAAATAAGGCACTACATATAAGACCTACCTATATACCAACAACACTCGCTAATAATATAACAACATATTTAACAACACCCACCAACATACAAAACAAACACAACTGCATATATAACAACAATCTCACACCTACAAAACAATATTCATTTAAACACTGTGCTATCAGGTCAAACGTGGACATTATCAAAGGCTCATCTATGTCAAAGTAACACCTGTGAGATGAGATACCTGAGGAAAGCCACCAACTTAACCATCTGAGACAGAGTTAGAAATGGTACAGACAGACAGACAGACTGTTGGAACAACGTTTATTCATTATCCTGCTGTGCTATTACCTGTCACATAGGGCTCGAAGTCTACTCCTCCATTTTTTTCTATACTGTGCAATCAGTTCATTATCATGGACTGAATCTAGTCCAGCAGCTTTGGCCTCTCTTATCAACATTCATCCTGGAGTTTCTTTTAGGCATCCTTAATCCCTTTATTTCCTATTTTAATGCCTGTTTGGTGATTCTCTGCTGGTTTCTTCTCAGAATGTGTCTGATGTAGCGCCATATTCTCTGTCAAATAATCGTTGATACTAGTGGTTGCCCAGACCTTTCTCTTATATTCCACTACACCTACAAGAAAGAGGGCGCCCAAAGAAAAATCCTAAGTAAATGATTGACTGATGAAATTAATTGACACAGAATGGCAATAGCCTGTGTTACCCATCAAGTAATGAATCGTAAACTGTTCCTCCATCACAACGCCTAATGGCAAAGGTGGAAACTGATGGTGATGATGATTATGATTTATCAGATAAGTCCATTTAACTTACTTACAAAGGTATAGTTCCCTGACAGACAGATTTATCTGATTCAGATATGCATAATCATCATAGTCATCAAATGGCTTCCTGATCATGCCTCCCCATAGCATGTATCAGTTCATGTGCTGATACAACTCCATGCCATGACGAAATGCTGTCAAGAATCTTCTCACCTTGTCTTCCTCTGCCTCTTTTGTCACAGATCTTTCCAGTGGTCACAACATATTCCAGTTTCCTTGCTCTCAAAACATTACCCAAAAAAACGATGACAGTCTCTTTCTGATGTTTATGATAAGTTGTCTTTAAACCCTAGCCTCTTTCAAAACATCTGGGTTACTCCTTTTTTGGCTGTCCAAGGAATTCTTAAAATTCTTATGTAAAAACCACATGTTTTTTCTTGTTTATTAAATGTCCAGGATTCACAGCCATACATTAAAATTGGCAGATATGAATACCTCAAGATATGTTTTACCTTGCTAAGCTGTGGACGTTGCTGATGAGACCGAGGAGGAATTTGATAGACGAAATCTAATTCTGTATATCTGAAGGTACTGGTTTCCATTGATGTCTGAGGATTAGATGAAATGATTGAATAACTCACATATTATATTAGTTTGTGTCTTGTAATTTGTATCTGTCATCGTTAAAATGGTGTCTCAGGATTAGATGAATATTGAATAACTCACAGATTATATTAGTTTGTGTCTTATTTGTATCTGTCATCGTTAAAATGGTGTCCGAGGATTAGATGAAAATATTGAATAACTCACATATTATATTAGTTTGTGTCTTGGAATTTGTATCTGTCATCATTAAAATGGTGCCCGAGGATTAGATGAAAATATTGAATAACTCACACATTATATTAGTTTGTGTCTTGTAATTTGTATCTGTCATCGATAAAATGGTGTCCGAGGATCAGATGAAAATATTGAACAACTCACACATTATATTAGTTTGTGTCTTGTAATTTGTATCTGTCATCATTAAAATGGTGTCCGAGGATTAGATGAAAATATTGAATAACTCACACATTATATTAGTTTGTGTCTTGTAATTTGTATCTGTCATTGTTAAAATGGTGTCCGAGGATCAGATGAAAATATTGAACAACTCACACATTATATTAGTTTGTGTCTTGTAATTTGTATCTGTCATCATAAAAATGGTGTCCGAGGATTAGATGAAAATATTGAATAACTCACACATTATATTAGTTTGTGTCTTGTAATTTGTATCTGTCATTGTTAAAATGGTGTCCGAGGATCAGATGAAAATATTGAACAACTCACACATTATATTAGTTTGTGTCTTGTAATTTGTATCTGTCATCGTTAAAATGAACTCTTTTACATGCCTTCAGGTGTATTGGACATGCAGTGCTAGACCCATATGGGGCCACATTAGTGCAGTTGATAGGAGACTCGCTTTCAAATCTAGCTGCGACTCGCTGCAGCCCACAGCCCGTTCCAGGGGTTCACACAGCCTCTAGGTAATGGGTAGCAGAGTTGACACTGGAGTAAATGGAGGAACGTCGCTGTAGCTACAGAGCTGCGTGCGGACGGCTACACAGGAGGACAGTTTCTTATCAGCTGTCTGTACTGGTGGCAGAGCACTTATGGTTTATAACCGTGTGCAATGACCCTGGTTCACATCTCCCGACTGTACCTTTACTTTAATTTTGTTTTTGTTTCTAGTGCCAGACCTATATTTTATAGACCAATTGGTACCTGGTAGGTGATATGGTAGACATCATGTATCGTTCAATTTTCTATAGTTATCTAACTATGCTAGTTGCAATATTGACACTTACACACAATTCTAAACATATTTTCTTTACACGGTTGGGGTTGAAGGGAGCATTTGGCCACTTACAAATTGTATAGGATGTATTTATAGGCTTAGTACCACACACCCTCCAACCCCCCCTCCCCCTTTTTCCAACCCCCAACCGCCACATTTTTCTTGGGGGGAGGGAGGCTTTAAGGTACCTCAGCTTACAGGTTACAGCGCCTCTGTATGGCAAAATACAGAGTTGAGTCAAAAATTGACATCACAGCACTCGGGGCATTCCCATGCATGCTCCATCCTCATCTTCAGCAGTCAGCCCAGAATTCCAATACTGATGGTGTCGGTCACAATCTAGTTAAATGTCCGTTTTGGCTTTCCTCTGAGTGTAGTGAGCTGGCCAGACCCTCTAGTTACACCCAGGTGCCTCATTCTCTCTAGGCCATAATAATCTTCTTTCTCTACTAATACCGTTGCTTGTTCCCAAAGGGCCTTGACCACATCTGCCTTGTCATGTATCAATTCACCACCCAGTGGTGCGGATCCAGCCAATCTGTCTGCCTGTTCTTGAGGGAAAGGGAGCTTTAAGGTGCCTGAATTTACAGGTTCCAGCGCCTCTGGATGGTACATACAAATTGCAATACTAATTGTAGTGTACACAAGGCTGTTTTTGTGGCGTTACGTGTCGTATACCGGCACCCATAACTTTTCCCCAGCACTACTGTAATAAACATTTTCATTAAGTACCGGCACGTTTCTATATATACAAATAAAGACTTGGGTTAAAGTCAGTAGACAGTCGTCACCTTACTTATTTCGTTTACCCGGTTACCGCAACTTTAGTTTTGTTTTACCGGCTAGATAACGACTGACGTTTAAGTAAGTTTAACCGTACTAACACTGACCACTCATGAGTTTCTCACCAGGTATGAACAAGACTAGTCTGAGTCTGGAAGTGAAGTAACTATACTTGCTGCTGTAACTGAGAACAGTAAATCCAGACGTGGATGCTGGAGACAAGTGTTTCCAGTCAACATCTGCTTAAATCCACTGCCTCAATGTTTGTTGCCACGTCCGTATCCAGGATTATGAAAGTGGCGAAATAAAAATTAAACGAATACGTTAAAATTCTGTGTAGCATTTTTTTTTTTTTTAAGGAGACAGTCCATTTGTCAAATATAGTCAGGGAAGTGATAGGCATTGGATAGCCCAAGAGCTATAGGCAACTTTAGACAAAGTGACTGACTGGTGTGCTGAAGTCATTAGTTCAGAAAAGGCGGCTGTTTTGTGGTGTTATCTGTACAACAGATTTGTAAAAGCTGATCTTCCATGCCTCACGATTAATATCTCAAATATGACAGCAAACTGAGGTACCTGGGTATCATTTTCGATAGAAGCCTGTCCTTTAGGGATCATGTGGAAGCAGTTGCGGTGAAATGCCAGAAAACAAAAGTACTTAATGCTCACGAGGTCATGGCAGCAATAGACATGGAGCAAAGAATGCTGTTCACAGTGTTTCAGAACGTTACCCTGTCGGTGATAGATTATGATCTTGGAATGATCGCCATATCAAACAGTCAGCTGATGAAACTTGAACGCATATAGAATGAAGATATGTGGGTAATTCATGGATGTACACAAGATACTTGTACTGCCTACTATTGCAGATAGGCTAAACGTTCTGCAAACAAAGTCACATCTCATAGAGTAGTTGCAGACAAGAAGCACCTATTGCACGAAGCCCTTGGTAGAGCTAAGGATCACAGACTGAAAAGAGGAAGGTCTTGGCTGGCGCAAGCTGAAGACACAATTAGACATGTGTGCAGGCTTGATAAATTTGGGCGAGGAGGGGAATGGGTTAAAGTATGCTAGCTGGTTTCAGACTTGTGTAGGGTTCTTCTCACTTTAGGTCGTGACGTGAGGACTTCCAGCTGATGCTGTAGAATCAGAAGTTCAACAAACGATTCGTGAGAAATTCTCGAGATACTAAGCTTAGTGATTTTGAATGGTATTGTTCACTTTATGTATGTGCCGATGAAGGCTCCACAGCTGCAACGTTCGCGTTTTGTTTATGTTATATTGTGAACCTTGCTGATATACTTTTCGTTCGGTTTTATATCTTTTTGTAGACCAGACATTTAGCTCAAACCCAGAAAGTGATAGCCGAATTTAGCTACTTTCTGTAGCTGCAGTGGTCATTTCCGGCATCAACTTCAAACTTCTGCAGTCGAAATTTCTAAAACTTTTTGTAAAAGTGATGAATTTCTTGTACGGCTAGCATCCAGACATCATAGTACCCAGGGCTAACACAAATTTGTGATATCGCGGTAAGCTGTCATAATTTTTATTTTAAAATATGTCTATATACCTAGTAAAATTAACACCTGTGATTAGGAAGCCGCCAACTTAGTTTAGTTTTCTTTTTCGACTTCGCGGACAGTGGCATTCCAACAGAAAGTTATGATTTTTCTTCACGTCTGGACTTTTGGTCTGGTCTAAAACTTTAGTTTTGCTTGCGCATCTGGCTTAATTGTATGCAGTATGTTGTGGTTCCTTGCTTCAGGTAGAGCAGACCGTGCACTTCAAAAAGGAAAGTATGTCAGTCAGCGAGCTTCACAGTATACTATAATAACAAACAGTGTTTGTATGAAACATACAAAACGTGAAGAACGGTACGGCTGTAGTATAGACGAGATGACCGAACCCTTTTATCTCGTGCTTTTTAATGCATCTGGTACAAGAGTCTGTCTAATTAATAGGACATCAGTATAGTATTCTATCATTCCTCATAATCAGTCTCTTGAGCTGTTAAAACTTATAACTTAAGCTCCTGGGACCATTTTAGGGGAAAACGAATAGACCCAAACTCCCCCCCTTCCCCAACAAGAATGCCGTGAAAGAAAAAAACAGTGGGCGTTTCCTTTAAATTTGAGGAAAAATATGAAACCGAACGAAAAGTATAACAGCGAGTTTCACAATGTAACAAACACATACAAAACGTGAACGTTGCCCCTATAGTATAGACAAGTGAGTGAGTGACTTTCTACCCCACTAGGACATCACACAAGCGATAAACACCCGATGACACAACGTGCCACCATGTGGATGAGGATCGCCGTGGAGAGGTCCCAGAAACCGCCTTCAGACATTTGGCCATTTTTATGGCCTGCCTATATTGCGGCCCCTGGCAAAAGCCAGAGTGGGGCTTCAAATAACAAAAAATTACGTCCTAAAAAGGACATAAGTAAGTAACAGTATAGACAAGTGTGACGGGCACAAATTTATACCTTCACAGCAAATCATTTCTGTATTGTCTCTTCTAATCCCTCTATCCATCTCTTTCTTGGTTAGTCTTTTTATCTGTAGCCAGCTGTTTTCATGTAGCACGTTCTAGCTGCTGGTTGATTTTGTTTCATTCTTATGACATGACCAAACCATTTGATTCTTTGATGGTTTTGACTTTCTTGTCTTCTCATCTTCAGCATACGCATTTGAACAATTAAATCCTCTAACCTGCAATCATTTGACATATGGAAGTGAATCATAGACAGTTGGTAAATTGATGAACAATTGTTTGGAAACCAATGGAGATGTGGTTTTAAAAAGGACATAAGTAAGTAACAGTATAGACAAGTGTGACGGGCACAAATTTATAGCTTTACAGCAAATCATTAAATTTACCTACCTCGTGTGTCCTGCCCACTCAGAACTGCTACTATCTGTTTGCAGGTTATTTGGCACCTGTGGCAAAATGATTGGGGGGAAAGTAGGGGGTGGGAGATCCCACGCAGTTTTGTAATTTACCTTAACCATTACTCACTGTATAGTGCATTATTAGGATGTCTGTTTAATGCCTTTGCAAATAAAATTCAAAGGATATAAAAATATACTGGGTTTACACTGAAAAAATATGTAATTTATGCCGTGTAAACTCTAGAGAAAAATTGATCTTCGTGGCACTCTTCTTTAAGTGGCGCCCATGCCAGGGAATCTGTCGTACTCTAAGTACGCGAGTATGTTAGTTGTTATATTATTTTATCAGATTCTAAGTTTAGTTTCTTCTAGCGAAAAGTGTTATTACTTTAACATCTTTGGACGCATACATTTCTTCTTTATACTTAAAACTATCAGAACATACCATAAATGTGGCGTACAAGACGACCTCAAGATTTTTAGCTCAAATGCTGAGTTACTCTTATACTAACTGCAAGCATTTTATACCCTGCATATAAGTCGACCCTACCTTTAAAAAATATTTTTATATGCTTAAAAAACTCAACTTAGGCACTGTAATTTATTGTCACTTGTTAATTACTGGCTAGCACTGACATTGCTGCCTTAATTTGCCTGCGGTGCAGGTAAGAGGTCTTTCAGCCTGATTATTTATGACCGCATGGCTAGTGCAGCCACCACGGAATATGCAGGTGAAGATTTTATTTTTGCCGCGGACAGAAAAAGCCATAAATCTTACTGAGTATTTGAACCAGGGTGTTTCGCATTAGAACCCAGCATCCTTAACCATTCAACCAGCAGCTCCTATGGTCGATAATAAAGAGTTAATTTGACAGAATTTTACTAATTGCCCATTTTAAAAAATGTTTTGTTTACTTGCAGCAATGTGAAGAGGTTCAAGATTACTGGCAGAATGAATGGACACATCCTCTATGGCACTAACATCGCCGTTGACTACTGGAAGATTCAGGGAAGGGGCAACAACTTTGTTCACTTTCTAACACATTTACACGGCGACCACATCGTTGGGCTGACTTCTTCCTGGCACAAGCCAATCTACTGTTCAGAATTCACGGCACACTTGCTGACAACCAGGCATGGGCTTCCGGTCTCACTTCTACGAGTCTGTGAACTCAACCAAAGCAAACTTGTGTCAGAGCCTGGTTGTCAGGGTTTTACCGTTACAGCTTATGATGCTAACCACTGCCCTGGCGCTGTCATGTTTTATTTTCAAGGGGATTTCGGAAACATCTTGTACACTGGGGATTTCCGATCTTCTCCCCAGCTGATAGAAACATGCAGTCATCTTGTCGGAAATGTGGACATTCTATACCTGGATAACACATTCTGCAGCCCAAAATGTGTCTTCCCCAGCAGAGATGAATGCTTGAGCATGATGGTCAATGTCATACAACAGCATCCATTGCACCATGTTCTTATTGGTGTTAGAAAGCTTGGCAAGGAGTCACTGTTGGCTAAGATTGGAGTCACATTGAATGAAACAATATGTGTTTCTCCGGCATGTTATTATATGTCACAGATGCTGTTTGCTACCGATGTGTTCACTACCAGTTCCCTGGGCAATACCTGCAGGATCAAAACTGTCCCTATGCACACCATCAACCGCAGGTTTATTGAGCAACTCAACGCGACCCGGCCAACAATTGCTATCATCCCTTCAGCCATTTTCACAGGTTAGTACGGCAAGTTCTTCTTAGTCCATGCCATGTGGTAGTCATGTCTATCCACAGCCTTCTGTCTCGTGTACTTTCAATCAACTGACACAGATGATCCTCCATACCATTAATGTCAGATTGTCCAGCATTTTTTTTCCTCTGTCTCCCTCTGCCTCTCCTCCCCTCCAACTTTCCTACTGTCATGATGTACTCCAGTTTTCAGTTCTTTATTCATATCCTACCCCAGATAATGTCACAGTACAGACCAACTTTTTAGAGGGTGGTAAGACTGGGTTTCTCAGCTTTATGATGCTTTTAACGACCCCAAAACATCTAGAACTGGCCCTAACCCCAACCCACCTACGTCCCATGAGAGAGTGCCGCTTAGGTCCCATGACTGCATGCAGCCTATCTACCACCCCCTGAAATATTATACTGTCCCGTGACCTGTGGATTTCCCCTGTTTGGGGTAGGATATTATTAAAGCACCCAGTTTTCTCCTTCTCATCACATGGCCAAAGAATGTAGACTGCCTCTTTCTGATGTGGGCAATCGGTTCTTCGTCATGAGTCAGTTTCTTTCAAGACATCTTCATTACTATTTTTATCTTTCCAGGGTATTCTCATAATTCGTCTATAAAACCACATCTCCATTGGTTTCCAAACAATTGTTCATCAATTTACCAACTGTCCATGATTCACTTCCATATGTCAAGTGATTGCAGGTTAGAGGATTTAATTGTTCAAATGCGTATGCTGAAGATGATAACACAAGAAAGTCAAAACCATCAAAGAATCAAATGGTTTGGTCATGTCGTAAGAATGAAACAAAATCAACCAGCAGCTAGAACGTGCTACATGAGAACAGCTGGCTACAGATAAAAAGATTAACCAAGAAAGAGATGGATAGAGGGATTAGAAGAGACACTACAGAAATGCAGTATGACACAGCTAGCAAAAGACGGGAAATTACATATAACTCCTCTGTGTGACGCTTTATGGTATTAGCATTAGGACAGAAGCAAAGAAATAAGGATGGGTGTTGCTGTTACACATATAACCAGGGTCCTTTGGGGGGGGGGGGCAATATGCAGTGGTGATTTCCACTCCACGAGGCAGACCAAGAAGATGATAGAGAGATAATATCCAGACAGACCTGCAAACACTTGATGTCACCAACTGGAAAGAGAAAGCCAACCAGAGAGATGAATGGAGGTGGGTGATATCTGCAGCAGTGAACCTCAAGGGCTCGGAATGCTGAAGAAGAAGAAGAATGTGCAGTACTGGCACTTTTTTAAAGACATTTTTCCAGTAACAGACACTGTTTACGGCACTTGTTCTAGACACAACATCACAGCATGTTTGGTAACTGTCAGATGTTAACATCACAACATGTTGGCAGACTGACGTGTACACCACGTTCACATTATAACATATGCTGACTCAAATAAGAACACTTGAAGCCACAGTAGCACAGTGGCTGTCACTCTTAACCTCTGGCACCTTGCTCATGGGTTCAAATCCCGGTCGATTTCTACAATGTATTTGGTTGGGAGAACCCTAAAATGTTAGTTAGTCAAGATTCGAACGTCACTGCAGGCGGGTCGCACCATAACTGCATTCCTTTGCCAGTGGAAATCAAATTGAACGTCTTTCACTGTCTCATTTGATAACTAGTGAGAAATGTGTCAGTCCAAGACCAGCTTTAGCTGACGGGCCATGCTGCTGACGTCACCAAACTGGACTAACGATACGTTAGCGCAGCGATTCTTGGTGCCGGGAGTGTATGTCAGGGGTGCCACAGCAGTAATCAGAAATTTTACCAAATCAGCTTGACATTACATTTTCACGGTTTTTTTTTTTTCTTAAGTATTCAAACCGCTTTAAGGGTAGGTGTGCGGCCAGTTTTTGTATGCCTGACAACATGGAGACGAACGATGGAAAGTGACCTGAATGCTGCATCTTTGACATGGAAAACTGCACTGAAGATTGCACAGACAGGAAAGCATGGAAAGTCCTCTTTGAAGCCTCATGTGCCACTAGGCATAACGAGAACTGATGATGATGATAATGACAACAAAAAAGTTTGAGAAATGCTGCGTTAGCGTATCTATCGTTAGCCCTGTTTGGTGACATCAGCAGCATGGTTCATCAGCTGGAGCCGGTCTTGGTCAGTTCGAGCAGAGTCTTGAAGCTTGTACAGGCAAAGTATGGGTACTAGAAATAAGCAGGAAGTAAATATGGTTGACCATACCATCCATTCAATGCCAGCTGGTTCATAAACATTTAGGATTTTAACCATATACTTGTGGTCCACAGTGCATAACAAGGGTCCTTTACTTTTCAATATTTTTGTGTGTCCTAATGTGTTAAATCATCAAGTGCCTTGCCAGCTGGCATAGGCGTTTATGCGTTGCCACAGATCTCGGTCTTTGGTGTTCTAGAACAATTTTGCCAATGATATCCCTCCATGCCAGTGTCTTAAGCCATCCACCATCATTTCTCTTGGTCTGACTCTGCCTTCTACCAGTGATCTTTCCAGTCGTCACGATATTTTCCAGTGCTCCTTTTCTCATTACATGACCAAAGAACTTTGTCTCCTTCTCATTGTTGTATATACTGTTCTACTTTCATCAGCCATTTCCATGCATTCGGTGTTGGTTATTCTGACAGTCCAAGGTATTCTCAACTAACCTGTTACAGTGGCATGAACTTGAGAGGGGTGAATAAATAAGAAATGTCTAGGCAACTACTGGTGTCAACAGTTATAAGACAGAGATGATCGCTGGACAACCACTGGTGTCAACAGTTATAAGACAGAGATGATGGCTGGACAACCACTGGTGTCAACAGTTATAAGACAGAGATGATGGCGTTATCTGAACACATTCTGAGAAAAGATGAACAGAGAATTACCAAACAGGCATTGAAATAAGAAATAGATGAATTGAGTAAATGCAGACGGCCAAGAGAAACCTTAAGGCGAAGGTTGATGAAAGAAGCCAAAGCTGCTGGATTGGATTCTATCCATGATATCACAGTGATTGAACAGAATATAATGGAATAGAGAAGTAGACTACAAGCCATATGCGACCTATAAGGGCACAAAAAGAAAATGACTGAACGAAAACTTATGTTTACAATGTGGATACATTACAACATAAACAGATTCTTCTTCTTTGCATTCACCAGCTGTAAACTCTGGCGAAAAGTTCTGGTTTTTTATCCACTTCTGGACTGCAGTCATGTTCCAGAACCTGAGTGTTGCGTGTGCATCCGTTTTACAGATCTGACTCATTTGTATGCAGACTGCTGGTTCCATACCTCTCAGGCAGATGCACTCCAACTTTGAAGGAAGCTCTCAATTAGTTGACTCTTACGACATGCTTCTGGGTAGGCACTGGGTCTATTTTTGTTTTCCCTAAAACAGATCCCTGGAACCAACACGGAGAAAACAGATTCCATAAACTAGTATTCAATTATGTTTCAGGTTTGGATTGTCAGCCTTACAGTCAAGATTCAAACATCTTCTTGATCCCATACTCTGATCACTGCAGTTATGCAGAGCTGCTAGAGTTTGTCTCAACGCTGAGACCAGCCAGAGTTCTTCCAATTGTCCAGCAGCAAAGAGGGCCTTTTGGGGCAGACGTTAGTGACCGGACGGATATGGGCTGTTTTCAAAGCTTCTTGTTGAAAGACAGGGCTGGTAAACACATTGCTGGCGACAGCAAGTGGGACAGTAGATTGCAGTCACTCAGACAGTTCAGTGAAAAAACTAAATCGTCAAATACAGAAGGGACGTTTCTGAAGGAAAGATTTGATGACGGAAACATAAATTCTACACAACGCTTCTCATCGCTGTCTATTTGTAAACTTGAGCAGATATTTCATTCGTGTAAAAAATCAGGTTTGAAAAGTCGTGTGCGTGGTAGAAACAGATCCGCCACACATACCATATATAACAGATGCATGACTGGTGTGGGGTGTAAAAGATCTGCCACAGGTGTGGTGTATGTTGACTGTGTAGCAGATGAAAACTTGATAAAAGATTCCAGCATTCCACAGCCCTCACAACGAAGCTCAGATATCACACCACATCCCACACAACAAAACTCGTATCTGCCTAGCTTACATATCAACTCACATCCCACACACGGTTCGGATATCCCCTCACATCCCACACAAAGTACAGATACCATCTCACATCCCACAAAAAGTTCAGATACCACCTCACATACCACACAAAGTTCAGATACCATCTCACATTCTACGCAAAGTACAGATACCACCTCACATTTCACACAAAGCTCATATGTCACATCACATCCCACACAACAAATGCCATGTCTGACTAGCTTAGATATCTTACATCCCACACAAAGTTCACACGTCATCTCACATCCAGCACAACAAAACTTATATCTACCTAGCTCAGATATCACCTCACATTCCACACAACAAAAGCCATGTCTGACTAGCTCAGATATCTTCTCACATCCCACACTAAGCTCAAATATCACCTCACATCCCACACAACAAAACTTATGTCTACCTAGCTCAGATACCACCTCACATTCTGCACAAAGCTCAGCTAACACCTCACATCCCACACAAAGTTTAGATACCACCTCACAGCCTCCACAAAACTCAGAGACCCCCTCACGTCACACACAACAGAACCCATGTCTACCTGGCACAGATACCCCATCACATCCTACACAACTTGAAGAAAGTTTGGTTAGCCGGCAGCACAGCAACATTTTACACGCCAGTAGTGCAGATTTGCACGCTGGTGATTGTAATCATATCTGGGGCACTGTTGGGTCTGTCATCACACACCCAAATTCTCCTAATGGCAACAGAATTTCTGGGCTGGTGGATATACGACATATAGATTTGCTGCATGGCTGCAGCGTGGTTAAATCTGCAAGCACCCATCCAAATTCTGTGTGTTACTGTGGCATTGCTGAGCCTGTGACCACACATAATTCAAATTCTGTGCATGACTCTAGCATTGTTATGTCTGCAGACATACAACACGCAACTTCTCTGCATAAATGCCCTCATTCTGGCAAATACAGCTACCTGGAAAAGGAAAGGTGTGGTTTTGTTTTGTCAACACCTAGCAACACTTCAAGTGGTTCTGATGCTGGTAAACACATAGGCTCGATAAAATTTGATCACCATGGTGGTGCCATTCTCCCATTGTCACTGACAGATAGCAGTCAAGTCAACATAGGTAGGTCTAACAGTACTGATCCCCCAAGTTCATCACAAACTTGTCTAGTCTCTCGTGATTCAACTGGGAAGTCATTTGGGCTAGCTGATCATCATCATCATCAGTGTCACTTGACCAGCATATTTAGTGGTACTGCACATTTGCCTCAGCAGGACAGTTTCAAGTCTCCGCACAGAAATGGCTTCATATCTGAGTTTATAGAAGCTACTGAAGCCAGGAATGGAGATAAAAGCGCTCACTCTGTATGCAGGCAGTCAAGGTTTCCGTCAACAATTCAGAGAAGAAAATACAACGTACTGAAATCCAAGAATAATGGGATAGGTTCTGTCAGTCACTTCATACTTTCACTCAAAGAGTTTCTTGGTAAAACATAGTCTTCCTCAAAAAGTTTCTTGCTACAAAAACATAGTCTTCCTCAAAAAGTTTCTTAGTAAAACGGTCTTCCTCAAAGAGTTTCTTGGTAAAACAGTCTTCCTCAGCAAGTTTCTTGGTACAAAAACATAGTCTTCCTCAAAGAGTTTCTTAGTAAAACAGTCTTCCTCAAAGAGTTTCTTGGTAAAACATAGTCTTCCTCAAAGAGTTTCTTAGCAAAACAGTCTTCCTCAAAGAGTTTCTTAGTGAAACATAGTCTTCCTCAAAGAGTTTCTTAGTGAAACATAGTCTTCCTCAAAGAGTTTCTTAGTAAAAACATAATCTGCCTCAAAAAGTTTCTTAGTAAAACATAGTCTTCCTCAAAGTTTCCTAGTAAAACTTTAACTAGATGCCTGCCTTGAGCCCAAAGATTGTAGGTTTAAATCAGTAGCACGCCAGTTTCCCCCCCCCCCCCCCCAAATGAAAGGTACATTGACTCCAAGACGCAGCCTAAAATGGATACCAGGTAAAGTACTGGGAAGTAAAGGTGGCCGGCATCATTTTAACTACATCATTCACTGAGTGCCAGTTGGTCTGTGAAATATAGATCTAGTACTGTGTGCCTTTACTTTTTTTTTTTGTAAATTTTGGTGCAAATTAACTCATGAAGATAATTGATTACCCTTGGTTTAAAAAAAAAAAGGACAATCGACATTCTTTAGTCACATCATGAAAAGGGGAAAATTGAGTATATCATGGCAACAGGGAAGAGAGAAGATGCTGGACAAGTGGCCACATAGCATGGAGGATAACTGATATCAGAAGTGATTGAAAGAACATGAGACAGGTGATTGAAAGAACATGAGATAGATTGAAAGAACATGAAACAGATTGAAAGAACATGAAACAGATTGAAAGAACATGAGACAGATTGAAAGAACATAAGACAGATTGAAAGAACATGAGACAAATTGAAAGAACATGAGACAGATTGAAAGAACATTAAACGGATTGAAAGAACATGAGATAGATTGAAAGAACATGAGACCGATTGAAAGAACATGAGATAGATTGAAAGAACATGAGACAGACTGAAAGAACATGAGACAGATTAAAAGAACATGAGACAGATTGAAAAAACATGAGATAGAAGGCTGTACAGACATGATTATCAGTACCGCATGAAAAATAATGCTTCTGCTAAGTGGATGTTTTCAATTAATTTATTTACTGTTTTGTAAATATTGTATGTAATAAAATTGTTAATTGCCAAATCATCAGTACATTTTTTTTATTCATGTCAGTGTTAAAAGCGAGAAACGGCTGGCCAAACAGTTGAGAATGCTGGGCTCTCATGCCTGAAACCTGGGTTCAAATCTTTGGTAAGGTTGGGGATTTTTTGCTGTCAGGAGCACACACACAAAAGAATTCTAACCTGCACCTTCTGTGGCAACAGGGCTAGCCCCGGGGCTCTGAATCCTCCAGCTGAAACACCCCTTTAACCTACACCGCAAAAGTGGTAAATAGAGATAGTAATAAAAGTAGCAGTTTTTAGTTTGTTTTTTTTAAATTCAGAAACCATGAGTTGTTAACCCTTTGGCTCGGTACTATGGCTACCGCAACCCTTCGGCCTTGATTTCGTGATGTATACTGTAAATCTGGGAGAAATGTGGCTTTTCTGCCTACCCCGGACGTGAACTCGGACCACAAGGAGTACATCACCTGGTCACCGCTCAGTCAGGTTTAACCGACTGAGCAAGCGAGCCGGGCTTTTAGTGTTAATAAAAATGACTGCATATTGTCAAGTGATGTTTGCAGCAGCTCAAGAGCTACCGGCAACAGTGGACAAAGTGAGTGAATGGTGTACAGAATGCTGTCGTCAACCCAGACAAGGGGCTTGTTTTATGGTGCGCTCTGGACAGTAGGATTGTTAGAGCTCATATCCCAAGTCTCGCATTAAAAGAGAAAGCCAACTGAGATACCTGATCATCATCAATTTCCACTTCTGGAATTAAGCGTTGTGGGGAGGAACAGATTGTGATCCATTGCTTGATGGGCAGCATTGTCTATTGTCATTCTGTGTCAACGTAGAAGCTCTTTAATGTCATCAATCCATAATCTCCTAGGGCAGCCTCATAACTTTAGAAAATCCTAGGATGTGTTCTGGGGCTCTATTGCGGGGACAAAAAGAACAGATCCTCTGCCTACCCCCAAAAATGATTTCATGAGAGTCAAATAATTAGGAGCTGCTTTTTAAGTCAGAGTGCTTCTGCCTGAAAAGCAAAGAGCTAGCAGTCTGCATACATTGAGTCAGATCTGTAAAATGGGTGTGCACGCAACACAGGTTCCGGAGCAGACTAGAATCTAGAAGTGAATAAACAACCACAACTTTTCATTGGAGTTTACAACCTAGAACCCCCAGGGGTCGGAATAATACTGAAATTTGCAGATGATATTTTCGCTTATAGGCAGGGGAGAGACAGGGAACTGCCCAGGACCTACAGGCAACAGTAGACACAGAGATTGACTGGTGTACAGAAATGAGTGATGTCGATAACCCAGAAAAGGCGTCTGTTTTGTGGTGTTCTCTAGACAACATAAATGGCGTACGTGGCTTAGGCGTTGTGAGTCCGATTTGTAATTACAACGTACCGCGATCGAAACCCACTGCTGACTGGATTTTCTTCGAGCGATGCCGGTATGTTTAGAAAACAACAGGCTGACAGATTGGCTGGCTCTGCGCAACTTGGTGGAATACTGATGCATGATAAGGCAGATGTGATCAAGGCTTTATGGGAGCCAGTGTACAATTTGGAACAGAAAATGTTTCCTTAGTCTGGTGAGAGTGGGAAGTAACAAGGGGATCTGTCTAATACTCGACGCTCAGAGGAAAGGCAAGATGGACATATAATCAGACTGCTACTGGTACTGCTGAAGATGGAGACGGAGCGTTTATGGGAATGCCCCGAGTGCTGTGATATCGGTACTTGAATCAACTTAACTCAACCCAACTTTTTTGTTCTATACACTACATTAGTGAAGTAAATGAAAACAAGGTATGCAATTCAACTAGAGACAAAGGTTTTAATAAAAAATTAATTAGTATGACTTATACAGGTAGTATTTTTAATTATAGTAGTATTTTTTAATTTTGGAAATCATTGCCGTTCCCATTTTTCTAATCCCCGTCTGAGGAGTTAATGTAACATCTACTGCTATAGTATATCTTATTTTGGGTAGTTTCTTCAAAACAGGACTGCAGTCCAGAAGTGGACGAACAACAAGAACTTTCTGCCGGAGTTTACAGCCGGTGAACGCAAAGAATAAGAAGATTTTGGGTAGCATTTTCCATATTACAGCTCTATTCATAAATGACTCTACTGGTTAAATTGCGACCAGACGCTCGACCTCGGATCTGAAGGTCGTGGGTTTAAGTCCCAACAGAGTTGGACTTTGTTTCAAAAATAACTACGGCTCACAGGTCTATTCAGAAAGTGGGTACCAGGTAAAGTCCTTGGAAGTAAAGGTGGTCGGCATAATGCTGATCACAGCATCCACCGGGTGTCGATTGGTCTATAAACTATAGGCCAAGCTTTATATGCACAATTGCCCGGCTCGCTAGCGTAGATGGCTAAACCGGATTGCGCGGTGACCGGGTGACGAACTCCTTGTGGTCCGGGTTCACTCCCGGGGGTGGGCAGAAAAGCCCAATTTCTCCCAGATTTACGGTATTTACAATGGAATCAAGGCCGAAAGGTTGCGATATCCATAATACCGAGCCTAAGGGTTAACAACTCATGGCTTCTAGATACTAAAAAAAAAAATATGCACAATTTGCCTGAAGGCGTTAAAAAGAGTCATTTACTTTACAATATGACTGTGTTAAATAGTTATAGGCCTAAGCATGATGCTAATCACATCACCCACCAAGTGCCGATTGGTCTCTAAAATGTAGGTCTAACCCTATATGCTTAATACGCCCGAAATCGTGGAAAAGGGTCCTTACTTTATTTATATGTCTTTACTGTTGAATTGGGTTTCCAGGATTTGTACATGTACGATTGCTGTATTTTCTAGTTGTCCACGTTTCTGCGTAATCCAGTACACATTATTATAAAGGGTTTAGTAAATATAACATTTGATAATTATCTTTTCCCGTGTATATTCTCACTTGCTGTTTTTTTTTTTTTTAAACCTCGGAGGAAAGACAAGACGGACATAAAACCAGATTGTGACCTGTACCATCAGTATTGGAACTCTGCGCTGGTTGCTGAAGATGAGGAAGGGACACGCTTGGGAATGCCCCGAGTGCTGTGATGTCAATTCGTAACTCAACTTACCCTGTATAAACCTAATAGCCAGGGGCGTCGGAACCTATAGGCTTAATCATTTTGTAGGCCTCCATAATCTTCGGGGCTGAGATGAGCTCCCCTCCCCAACCTTATCTCACCTAGAGAGCTAAAGTGCACCCAACCATGTTTAAATGTTGTCTCTTTAAGTATACATTTATACATTTCATCCGTAAAGTCTAGGTGCACTTTTGACCGGTCAAAGAAATCAACTAAACAAGATAGAATGTGAAATCTTCACCAAATAAAAGGAAAACCCTCTTAAGTTTAGTACCTATGAAGCTGGCACATCATACTACAAACCTGGAGACTTTTTCTTTTATTTGGTGCAAATGTCAAATTTCTGTCTTCTTTTTTTACTTTCGTGTGACCGGTCAAAAATGCACTATAAATTTACGTGTGTATTTATTTGCAGTTAACACAATAATAATTATTAAAGAACTCTTCTCCATTGGGTAGATAGTGCTGGATTTATATTTTATAGACTAATTGGCACTCGTTAGGTTATGTGGTTGCCTTCGTTTCCCAGGACTTCACCTGATATCTAATTTAGGTTGAGTCGACCTTAGAGCCAAAGCTAATTTTAAAAAAAATCCAGGAGCTTTAGGTCCGCAGCAGGAGCGCCAACCGCTACTCCACGGCTGCTCCCTTAGTAATGTATTGTTATTACTGTGTACTTGAACTAGAAGGCCACTTGACCTCGCTCTAAAACATATATTGCTCCCCATTCCCCTTTCGGTCCTATGTTCTGGCGCTTGTGCTAATACCGGGATCATCGCGACCTTGACCTTTGCCCCCGCCAGCAGACGTAACGTGTTACAGTTAGCCGTCCTCCCCTGAAGAAAACCTGTAACAACGTTTGTTGACATGTTATCATGTTTGTGTGTGCCTGTTGGAGGAGTACCATTCTTACGTATCGTTACAGAAATAGTTACCATGTGTTTTCTAGGCCATAGAACGGGGTGTAGCGCATGCCTTCAAGTATATAAAATGACACATTTACAAATCTTTCAGTTAAGTTGTTTAACTTACTAGTAGTAAACTGTTGACATTAAGTTCATCTTGAAGTCGCTTACTGCAAAGGGATCAGTCTTGTAAAGTAAGTCTACGGCTGGTTTCTGCAGGTTTTTTTGTTTTTGTACCTGACTTTTTCAGTACTGAAATGTTTTAATTTATATTGTATGAAGACTTCGTTACTTTAAAACTAACCGTGTTTTACCTTTCATTGTTGATTTAATAGATCAGTATGTGTTAAGGAACTCCACTGTACGTGTGTTTGTTGGAAAGAAGGGGGGGGGGGGAGGGGAGATAGACCCACCGCTTCCTAACAAACATGTCTTTAAAGTCGGCTAATTAGTTCAAGTGTTTTCTTCGAAGTCGGAATGCATCTGTCCGAGACGAGAGAACCCAGCAGCTTGCATTTAGATAAACCTGCTATGTAAAAGTGAAGGAGGAGCGGGGTGTCTACCATGAGAGGTTTATGATGTCCGAGACGGAGAAACTCAAGTTTTGTAACAAGACTAGAGTCTAGAAGTGGATGAACAATTAGGACTTTCCGCCTGAGTTTACAAATGGTGAATAGGAAGAAAAGGAGAAGAAGAAGAAGAAGAAGATCTTCATTGCAGGTAGGGCATACCCATACGTGCTCCAATCTTCTCCTATGCATGTTATGTTATGTTATCACAATCGACGTCTTTGCACATTAGGCATTCCCATGCGTGCTTATTCCTCTAATGCAGGTACCTTTACTGATTATTTCCATGTGGAGTTGGTTATACTATCTCTTGCTTAACTCCTCAGAAATGCAGTCTTGTTAGCGTCAGAGATTCGCCGAATTTAGTCCATGCAGTGTTGATGGTATCAGCTCTGTCCATGCTTCTTCCCATTTGCATTGCATATCCTATGCATGTTACTTAGTTTGTTTACACTTGCGACACCTGTTCTGTATTGGTGTATGAGGGGACTGTGATTAGTGATTAGAAAGGATTATCATCACAGTGCTTCAGACAGATCCATAGGTGCTCTAATCTCCTTCTCAAAAGCTCCACAAGTGTAAAATAACTGATGATGCCTGTTCTGTGTTGGTTAATGAAACATCTTGTCCCCTTAGTCAAATATTCATTTCTTGCAGCTCCAGGCTGCACCCCCATGTCCATCAGTCTAGACAGGGGTACGGAGTCATGTGTGAACTTTTGAGTACTAAACCCTTCTAATGCCCTTGTTATAGCCATAGTTTCCATTGTAAGGCTACTAGTTGTAACAGCAAAGGCACCATTCATCTCCATCGTGGTTTTTCCCTTGAGCTTACTGTGAATGCCCCGAATTACTGTGTCTTGCATGGTTTTCACGTCTAGGTGCTCTGACTGGAATATACAAATTTCGCATTAGTCAGAGAGAAATTATGATTCTCATGTTTGAGGTCTTTAGCATGTATTGATCTCTCCTCCTCTGCTTCCTTACAAGAATGTAATAAAAGCCTGTTAAGAATGCTGAAATCTGATGTTATGGTCTGAAAGGCACAAATATCATAGCCTAGCTGTAAACCACAAGACAACATGCCAACCACCTTTGTAACAGCGACAGCAGAAGAAAAAGTCTCAATATGACACATACTGCATCCATTCTGTCTCTATAGGATTTAAACTAACAACAATATACCCATATTAAAAAACAAAAACAAAAAAGATGCCATAAAATAGGTTGATGCTATAATTGAATTTGGGTAAAACGAATTCAATAATAATTATTATTTTTTACTAGCTGATTCTTCTTCTTCTTCTTCTCTTCCACCTTGTACCTCAGTGAAGTTGATGAGCTCTGTCAAGAGCACTATTAAGACTGATATTCATTTCTGTAAGGCTGTTTTCAATGCCATCACTCCATCTTTTCCGAGGTCTTTCACTCGCTCTATACCTGTTTTAACGTTTTAGTGTGGCTCACTGTGGCAGATAGTACCAGGGCATTCTTGTTAGGTGTCCGAACCACTTCATTTGTTGTTTTTTGATGACCTGTAAGACGCTGGCTGATACTTTTAGTCATTTAGTCTGACATACAAACAACGCAAAGATCTTTTTTTTTTTTTTTTATGGTGTTTTTGAAGTGGAAGCTAGCAGTAGGAATAAACTCACAGGGAGCAAGTACAGCAGGGATCCACCAGTCATCAGTAGAAATTATCCTTGTCGACACGTGTTTCGGCCCACGATTCCTAGACGCATTCGGAGGTGGGCCCTCCTGAGTTCATGAAGTTCAGGGCTGGTTCCCCGCTGCACGGAATTACCGGATGGTGTTATTCTTTCGGCCAGAGACAAGACGACTTGGTGGTTTCGCAGGAGGTACTGTGAGATAAGAAGTAGAGACATGCGTCCATCGCTGTCTTTGAAAATATAATGCAGTGAGGCCAATTTTTTTCCTCGGTGCAACTCTCGTACCACTGTCTGATAGCCAAGAGAATGTTCTTATCAAAACTACCCACTATGAAAATTGAGCCCTGGTATGTTAAGAATTGTGAAAGGTGTTAACCAACCTCTATCCCAGAAAGCTGCACATGTTATGTTGTTTCTTGTATCTAGCTTATTCTTGCTGGTCCTCACCAAGATGTGTCTGACTAACAGACGTTCAGCCCCACCAGGACATCACACCGAGTGATAAACACCCGGCGACACAAAGTGCCACCATTAGGATGAGGATTACCTAGGGACAGATCTCAGAAAACACTGTTCAACCCATAAGTTGGGTTATATTAGTGCCCCCGGCAGCAGCCAGAATAGTGACGGCTTGCAGCCAGCAGTAGGTTGAACATGGTTGTGATTTTTATTTCTTAGAACAGAATTCAGGGTAGTGCTGTGACATTTTAAATTTTCTAACATTAACATATACAGCGGGAGCCTCCACGGTCTAGCGACTAGATGCTTGCCTGCGGATCGGAAGGTTGTGAGTTCGGTTCCTGACTGGGAGGATGTTTTTAAAAAAAAATTACCTTGGCTCCCAGGTCAACCCACTCTTGAGTGGGTACCAGGTACAGTCCTAGGGATTAAAGGCGGCCGGCGTGATGCTGACCACATCACCCACAAAGTGCAGTTTGGTCTATAAAATATATGTCTATCCCTATATGCCAAATACGCCTGAAAGGCGAGGAAAAGGGTCCTTTTTAACATATACAGCAGATAAAGTAGTTCTGGTTATTTCATTATGTTTACTTTGTCTCTCCACCAATACATACAACTTGTTTTTTATTTAACATAATAAAGAAAGAATATGTTTCTCTTTTATTTATTTTTGTTTTAACAGGAATCGTCTTGAATTCAACAAAAATGGCGCTGGAACTTTTTCACCAGCTGAATCACATATGGCCAATGGTTGCCGTCGGTCTGGTGACAGTTTTAGCTGTTGCTTTATTAAGCAAAGCCATCAAGTTCATCAAATTGTTCAGGTATTTCCAGGAGTTTCCTGGAGAGTCCAGTTACTCCATCATCTCCGGGAATCTTCACATGGTGAGTTGGTTGACATAATATAACATAGTGGAAATAACCCGATGGTCTTAGGTTTGGATCCCCATGGGGGTTAGATTTTTTTCATAACCTATGTGGGCTTCAAGGTCGACCCAGCCTAAAATGGGTACTAGGTAATGTCCTTGGAAACAAAGGTGGCCAGCATGACGCTGACCACCTCACATATCTAGTGCTGACTAGTCAACACAATTGGGAATCTAGCATCATTTGCCCACTGGGCCAACAAGAACAAACCCACAGCCATTAAACAAGCATGCCATCAAAGCCGACTAACTGGAAGCTCACTTTGAAGTCGGAGCACATCTTCCTGAGAGGCAAGAAACCCACAGTCTGCATACAAACAAGGCAGATCTGTGAAACCGATGTGCATGCAGAACTCAAGTTCTGAAGGAAAAAAGAAACTGAAGTCCAGAAGTGGACGGACAACCAGAACTTTCTTGCTGAAGTTTACACCAGGTGAACACGTAGAAGAAGAAAAGTTGGACGTGAATAAATAAACATGTGTATACAGACATGAATTTTCTTTCCATATATACTCACATAATAGACTGAAATGGTTGGGGCATACTGAAAGAATGTCAAATGACAGAGAGGTAAAGAGTATATACACCAGGGAGATGGTTGGTCGTAGACCATGGGGCAGACCAAGAAGATGATGGAGAGATAATATCAAGACAGACCTGCAAACACTTGGTGTCACCAACTGGAAAGAGAAGGCCAGCCAGAGAGATGAATGGAGGCAGGTGATATCTGCAGCAATGAACCTCAAGGACTCGGAAGGCTGTAGAAGAAGAATGCACTCACAGCAGGGGGATCGGAATCCAAGGATTCAGGTACCTTTAGCCCCCTCACAAACAAATTTTTTTGCAGGTGTGGACTGAGTACTTTGATAATAGCAGATGAAAGATGTATTAGAGAAGTAGAATATGTCTAGTAAAGCAGTATTTCACCCAATTAAGAACCTTCAATGCCTTATTTGTCTTTGTCAAATGAAAGATCAGGGAACCGCATTATTTCCAGCTTCACAACAAATTGGTCACCTCATAAAAAGTTTTTGGCAGCAGTAGGGATTGAATCCTTGCCCATGTTACGTCTCATGATAAAAAACTGCGTCTTGGATCGCTTATTCTGTTAGCAGTATTGAGTCATTCCTGGTGCACAAAAGTCAATCATGGGGCAACCAACAGATTTTTTAGAAATTATGTAAAAGTTGCAGAGATGTGGTTTTATAAATGAACGATGAAAGCCCCATAGGTGCACACACAGCACACACACACACACACACAGACACACACGCACGCACGCGCACACACAGTGAAGAAATTAACTCACACGTAGAAACGGCTACTTGTATCAGAAAACAAATCAAAATGTATATGTTATGGGTGGTGTTGAAAGTCAGCTGGGAACATTCTATTTACAGCTTCCGAAGACTAGCGAAGGAAGGATAGCATACGGCCGTAACAACATGGACAGCAAGAACCCAAAGTATGTACGTTTCTGGTCAGGACCTGTCCGGCCATCTATAGTAGTCTATCATCCAGAGACGGTCAAGGCCATTCTCAAATCTTCAGGTTTGTACTACTGCTGCTGCTGTTATTGCTGTTTCTATAGCTGCTGATACTGTATCAACAACGAATCGTGTTGCGGCAACTGTAACAACAACTGCTGCTGATGTAACTAAAACAACTGCTACTCTTGTTGCTACTTTTATAACAAGAACTGCTGCTTCTATTTTAACTACAACTTTTGTTACTACTGAAGCTACCACGACTAGTTCAATTACTCCCGCCAGTAATACTACTGTTGCTGCTGCTACCACCACTTCTTCTTCTTCTTCACTTTGTACTTCATCAAAATGTCAGGGGTCGATGTAACATTTGTTTATGAGCTTGCTACCACCACTTGTTCAATTAATCCTGCCACTGCTATTGCTACTACCACCATTAGTTCAAATACTCCCGCCAGTACTACTACTGTTGCTGCTACTGTTGTTGCTATCACCACTAGTTCAAATACTCCCGCCAGTACTACTACTGTTGCTGCTACTGTTGTTGCTACCACCACTAGTTCAAATACTCCCGCCAGTACTACTGTTGTTGCTGCTACTGTTGTTGCTACCACCACTAGTTCAAATACTCCCGCCAGTACTACTACTGTTCTTGCTGCTACTGTTGTTGCTACCACAACTAGTTCAAATACTCCCGCCAGTACTACTGTTGTTGCTGCTACTGTTGTTGCTACCACCACTAGTTCAAATACTCCCGCCAGGACTACTACTGTTGTTGCTACCACCACTAGTTCAAATACTCCCGCCAGTACTACTACTGTTGTTGCTGCTACTGTTGTTGCTACCACCACTAGTTCAAATACTCCCGCCAGTACAACTACTGTTGCTGCTACTGTTGTTGCTACCACCACTAGTTCAAATACTCCCGCCAGTACTACTACTGTTGCTGCTGCTACTGTTGTTGCTACCACCACTAGTTCAAATACTCCCGCCAGTACTACTACTGTTGTTGCTACCACCACTAGTTCAAATACTCCCGCCAGTACTACTACTGTTGTTGCTTCTACTGTTGTTGCTACCACCACTAGTTCAAATACTCCCGCCAGTACTACTACTGTTGTTGCTTCTACTGTTGTTGCTACCACCACTAGTTCAAATACTCCCGCCAGTACTACTACTGTTGTTGCTGCTACTGCTGCTGCTACCATCACCACTTCTTCTTCTTCTTCTTCTTCTTCTTCTTCTTCTTCTTCTTCTTCTTCTTCTTCTTCTTCTTCTTCACCTTGTACCTCATTAAAATGTCGGGGAGAGATGTAACATTTGTTTATGAGCTTGGTACCACCACTAGTTCATTTAATCCTGCCACTGCTATTGCTACTACCACCACTATTTCAAATACTCCCGCCAGTACTACTACTGTTGTTGCTTCTACTGTTGTTGCTACCACCACTAGTTCAAATACTCCCGCCAGTACTACTACTGTTGTTGCTGCTACTGCTGCTGCTACCATCACCACTTCTTCTTCTTCTTCTTCTTCTTCTTCTTCTTCTTCTTCTTCTTCTTCTTCTTCTTCTTCTTCTTCTTCTTCTTCTTCTTCTTCTTCTTCTTCTTCACCTTGTACCTCATTAAAATGTCGGGGAGAGATGTAACATTTGTTTATGAGCTTGGTACCACCACTAGTTCATTTAATCCTGCCACTGCTATTGCTACTACCACCACTATTTCAAATACTCCCGCCAGTACTACTTCTATTGCTGCTACTGTTGTTGCTACCACCACTAGTTCAATTACTTCTGCCACTGCTATTGCTACTACCACCTCTTGTTCAAATACTCCTGCCACTTCTATTGCTACTACCACCTCTATCTAGTTCAAATACTCCTGCCACTTCTATTGCTACTACCACCTGTAGTTCAAATACTCCTGGCACTTCTATTGCTACTACCACCACTAGTTCAAATACTCCTGCCACTTCTATTGCTACTACCACCTCTATCTAGTTCAAATACTCCTGCCACTACTTCTGTTTTCGTACTGCTGCTGCCTTTACCACAAATCATACTCTTTAAACTATTTACTTGCTTGTGTACACCTTTGTTACCTCTCTGTCAGCTGACATTCTTTCAATATGCTCTGGCCATTTCAGTGTCTTCTTCTGCTGCGTAACTTTTAAAAATATCATTTACCTCACTACACTGTTGTCTCATTCCCTTTGAGTTAGGATCTTTTTCTTCTTTTTTCTCCTCCTCCTCCTCTTCTTCTTCTTCTTCTTCACCTTCTTCTTCTTCTTCTATTTCTTCTTTTCTCCCCTTGAAAGATGGTTGGCACATTATGTGGTTGTTTACGGCTAGGCTGCATTATCTGTGCCTTTCAGCCCTACACATCTGTTAAACCTAATTAATCATCTTTAATGACTAGCTTGGGGGGAAAAGGGGGGGGGGGGGGGGTTCTTTCCCCTTCATAAATGGAACCCCAGGACCCACACAGGAAAATGTAAAAAAAATCAGGGGTCTGCTTTCATGCCTTAAACATATTGGACATATGGTGCTCACTTTGTATTTTTAAAGGCCAGTTAACAGTCAGTGTATGACATTAAGACACTAGCCTTTTGTAGGCTTATATCATGGAGGGATCGCAAAACGAATGAAGAAGTCGTAAGTGAGTCGGATGAAAGTCATGAAGTTATTAGAACAATTAGACGTGGACAGACGATATTTTTTGGACATATTATGAGAAGGGATGGACTCAAAAACTCAAGTCACAACTGGCAAGACTGATGGAAAGAGAGCAAGAGGAAGACAAAGAATGGCCTGTTCTGATGGACGGAACGCGACAAAACTATTTAACTGATCTATGATTCAGCTGATCATGTGAGATGACGAAGCGTAATCTGGCAGCTACATGATGATGATGATGATGATTTATGGGCTGAATTGAAATGAAACTTTATTCTCTGCTGGAGGAGCAGCAAAGCAACCAGCAGGGCTGGTTGACCTGACAACTAAGCTTCGGGGAAAACTAAGAGACCTCGATCTGACATCCCCGTGTATGGCCCATAATGCATAAAGCACACGACCAGAGATCACCGAAGAAGAAGATGACTTTAAAAAAAGGGAAGAATAAGAAATGGAAGTCCATATCAATGTAAATTCTGAAAATCTGCCTCAGTGAAGATTGAAACCTGTGATCACCAGGCCAGCATGCCAGTATGTTACCTTGTCTCACATAAATGGATGTAGTTATGTTGTTGGAGTTAGTTAGCTAGCTAGCTAGCTAGTTAGTTATGTCAGTTAGCTAGTTAGTAAAAATGGACAGATTATCCTCATTGCACTTATCACTGACATCAGAAGGAGACAGTCATCATTTTTCGGCCATTTTTTGAGAAGAGGGAAAATAGAACATGTTGTGACCACTGGAAATATCTGTGGAAGAAGGGATAGAGGAAGACAACGAGAGAAGATGCTTGACAGTCTTGTTGCATGGCATGGAGGTGTGTCGGCACACGAACTGATACATGCTGCAGGAGATCGCGCATTATGGAGAGGCATGATCGCCCACGCCAGTCGGCAAGGCACCTGATGATGATGATGATCCTCATTGCACATCGCTTGGATCCTATCTTCAGTATATCGCTCTGTGTGTGGCGACTGATATCACCAATTCTCTGTTGGTTTACTATTCTTCTTTGGCTACCTGTATAGTGTTCATGTCTGGCGACATCTCTTTTGACCTGAAGGTCTTTTATTCTTTTGAGTGCTGCCGATTCAACATCGTCTTCTGAATCATCTTTTCAGCCTGCCTCCTTGAGAGCATTGAGAATGTTGGCCTGGTCCATTGCTTTTCCTGTACCTACCATATCCCTGCCAACAAGCCAGTCCGCTTATTCTTTCTCTCTTACCCCAAAGTGCTCTGACACAAAAAATGAAACTAATTCCTTTCAGACAAGATTTCCTCAGCAACTCCACCTATCTTCTTTGAATTGAACCTGACTCTATCTTCTTAAGCATGCTCATGGAATTACTTTGAAAGCACGCATGGAAAAATTGATGTCTGAAGCCACATCATTGCTTTTGTTACCTCCATCACCTCCATGGTCAGACTGCTTGTAGTCAAGGCATCAGTTCCACTATCTTCTTTTACAGTTTTGTCTTGAACCAGACCCACGAACGTTTACGTGGTTTGGAGATTTAATAGTGAGTTTTTGGCTCAACACTGCTTTTATGACTGTTTCTATGACTGTTTCTATAACTGTTTCTTTGCTGCAGCCCCCAAATCTCGTGGCTTCGGCCAGATCTATGAACACGCCATCCCCTGGATCGGAGAAGGCTTGATTTCTTCCAACGGAGCCATCTGGGCCAGGTCAAGGAGATTGCTGACACCAGCATTTCACTTTGACATTCTGAAGCCTTACATTGAAGTCTACAACAAGGCAGCTGACATATTGTTTGTGAGTAACTTAACTCTTTCTCTCCCAAGAAATGCATGAGGTGTCATTCGCTATTACCTACAAATTCCAACCATTGCATCATTCCTTTACTTCTTTTATTTGGTCACAACATACTAAGAAAATCTGGCTTCTCCTTCAATCACTTTAATATCTATGTGGTCTCTTCAAAGGCTAATCATATTTGATTTTTTAAAAATAGTTTTCACATCATTCTCTTCCCTTAAAATCTCCTGACAAACATGGTACTTAAAGAGTTAATCCAGTGTTGCCTATGGTGGGTGATGTTGCTCCCTTTAAGGGAGGGGAAGAGAAGGTACTGAGACAATGCTGGGGAGGTGGAAAAGTGGCGGGGGTGTGGTCTAAGTAAATTTAACTTTTTTTGGTTTTTACCAGAGAACTCATCACACATTCACTGACACATCCAAATAAAGTATCAACAAAATGAGCCCTGTCCGAAGTAGTTAATATACTTGCTCCTGAAGAACCTTTACAACACCTAGCTTGGCATAGATTAGTTTACCACAGAGTGGTGCAGAACCAGCCGCTTTATCTGCCTGTTTATTTCCCAACACATTAGCATATCCTGGAGAAAATTCCAAAGGACACTAAATTCCCAGAACCTCTAAAGCTATGCTTGCCACTCTGCATGGTGCATACCTTCCACACCTTTCTTAATAAGCTCTGTCAGTCAGTTACTATCATGACATGTATGTGCTGGAGTTTAGACCACTCCCAAGAAGTCATGAGAATTGTCATTCCTAACTTGTTTGTCTCTCAGAAATGAAACCCTTGGAAGGTTACATGAAAGGGAAAAAAAAGTAAAGGACCCTTTTCCACACCTTTAGGCGTATAGGGCATATAGGGCTAGAGCTAAACAAAATGTTATGGACCAATCGACACAAGATGGGTGATGTGGTAAGCATTACGCCGGCCGCCTCTACTTCCCGGGACCGCACCCGGTACCCACTCAAGGCTGGGAGCCAAGGTCATTTTTTTTTAAACTCCGGCTCTGCCAGGAAGTGAACCCACGACCTTCCAATCCGCGGTGAGCGTAGGTTACATAAATGATTGTGAAATTCACTCAGTGATCTCTAAAACACAGAGCTACACTTTTTATACTAAGTCTCAGTTTATTTTCTTAGGAGAAACTGGATCAGTATGCAAAGTCTGGAGAAAGCTTTGATATATGCCCTCTGTTGACCTTGTGTACCCTGGAGGTGATTCTGAAATGTGCCATGAGTTATGAGGGAGATGTTCAACGACAAGGGTAATGTTCATATCCTCTTCGTAACATCTTTTTTTTTCTTTTGTTACTCCTTGTATTATCTTGTGTTTATTTTAATAATTTGATATTGCAGTCTAAATCCAGAGAGCCGCCATGGTGTAGTGGCTCGACTGATCAGAAGGTTGTGTTTTAGGGTGCTGACAGTACTGGACTTGAATAGATACCAGGTAGAGTCCTGGAAAGTAAAGGTGGCTGGCCTGATGCTGACCATTTCACCCACTAAGTTCCAGTTGGTCTATAAAATATAGGTCTATTGCCTGTTATCATGGCAAGAAGTAGTATCAGCACATAAGCTTAGGAATGCTGTTGGAGACTGCAGGTTGTGGAGGACATGATCACCCGTGCCAGCTGGCAAAGCATTAGATGAAGATTCAGACATTATGGCAAGCTCTGAAAAGATAGAATAGTGATTAGTGATGATGATTCACTATAGTGTACGGAACAAATCTATAGCTGCTGTGTTCCTTTACCTGTAGCTGTAGGATATTTTCTCCAGGTCATGCCGGTGTGTTGGGAAATGAGCAGGCAGATAGGCCAGCTGGCTCTGCACCACTTGGTGGTGAACTGATGTATGACAAGTTAGATATTGTGAGAGCCCTTGGGAACGGGTGAACAGTGCGGAGGCGCAGATAGATCATTACGGTCTAAGGAGAATGGCGCTGCGAGGAGTTACCAGGGGATCTGGCCGACGCTCAGTACTCAGGGAAATAATGAGACAGATATACAATCGGACAGTTACTGGTACCATCGGAATCGGAACTCTTTGCTTGCTGCTGAAGATGGGGACTGAGCACTTATGGGAGTGTCGTGAGTGCTGTGATGTTGATTCTTAATTCAACATTCAACCATACAATGACTGGTCACAGTTGCTCTGTGTAGATCAGTCAAATATCTCGTACCCTTAATGAAATGAATATGTCTGGCAAATCCTGAATACACCTACCCTCACCCTTCCCCCCCCCCCCCCTCCCCCACCCCCATGTCATCATACTTAACGGAGATACAGAGTCACACTTATCGCCATAATCATTTTTGCGATATGCATCTTTCATGTCTTCATAATCATCATCATCTTTTTAAGCGTTGTGGGGAGCAACAGTTTGCAGTCCATTGCTTGATGGGCAGCAATGGCCGTTATCATTCCCTGTCAATTTCTTCTTCTGTCTTTCTAGCCCCCAATGGAGCTTAAGCCTCCAACCAACTCACGCCAAGTCGTTCTATCCTTTGCTATCGTATGCATCTCTCCTCATGTCCTTCTCATCTTTCTGACTTCATTCTTCAGCTCCCTTCTCCATATGTTTTTTGGCCTCCCTCTATTCCTATGCTTTGTCTATGTAGAAACTTTTTAATATCATAAAACCATCATCTGCTAGAGCGACCTCTTGCTTTCACTTCACATCTTTTCATATGTAGGCCTGTGTTGGTAGTTGTTCTGGCTGCATTATAACTAGCTGACCAGACCATGTGATCTTCTGTTTCTCACTGAATGTTCTGCGTGGTGTTGTTCCTACCTTCTGTCTGATAATATCATTTCTAACTTTGTTTCAGAGGGTTAATTGGCGGCTTTTCTAAAATTTCTTGATTTTCTAGGTCGACTGCTTTAGAGCTGGTTTCTTTTCAGTGTTGAATGTTGAAATTTACAAATTGACATCACAGCACTCGGGACACCCCCATAAGTGCTCCATACCCATCTTCAGCAGCAAGCGAAGAGTTAAAATTCCGATGGTACCAGTAACTGTCTGATTGTATATCCATCTCGCCTTTCCCCTGAGTTGGTTTCTTTTCATATTCTTTGTATATAGTAAGTAAGAGAGGAGAGGACACACATTCCTGACTCACCCCTGTATTGATTGTAAGCATTTTTTGTGAATAAAAGAATGATTTCAAAATGGATATCACTGATGTACATTTGTTGACAGAATCCTAATATCACAGTCTCAAATTAAATATGTTGGGTCATTTTCAGGCCGAATGAGTATGCCAAGGCTTCTACAGAGCTTACCCAGGCTTGGGCCCTAAGATCAAGGTAAATTCTTTTATGTGTCTGTATGATGTTGTTTTACTAAGATTACTTTTCTTTATATTATTTTTTCTATCTTGACTCATTTGGTTAATCTTGTGTGTTTGTTGTTGTTTTTTTTTTTTTTCAAGTCTTGTGTGTGTCTATAAGAAAATAGGGGTGTTTGGACAGCGGCTGCCACCACTCTTCCTGCGGGCAACACCTTTGTCGGGATGGCTAAACCAGGAGAGGGTAGCCGACCTGAATCTAAACCACTCAGTGATTGGGATATGCTTACCCTGCATGCAAAGAATGGATTAGGTGGATTGTGCAGATGAAACCTCTTATGGTTCAACACAAGGTGATTACCAGCAGACTGTGTGGAGAGCATCGAGCAAGGCAGGGCACTTAAGATGCTTTGGTCATCCCACTGCACCTAAGTCTGTTTCCGATGGTCTCGACATTGTCCTGCCATTGGGTCAAGATGGACAGGCGAGAGAGAGTGAGGTCGACGAATCAAATTTGGATGAAAAGCAATCTTCATCACTCGTGATGACGAACAAAATGGGGGCTTTTGAGCTGAAATGCTACAGAATATCTACTTACTAACTAAGTCACTTCTCTTCTACCTTGGTTTAAGAGAGATCAGAGAGATCGCCAGACTTCTCTATCGGCAGTTTTCTTTTTTTTTAGCTTTGTTCCATTCGAGTCCTGTGTCAGTCAGGGACTGTCCCGCTTTGTCTTCCCAGTGAACCCTGGGTCATCCTAGTGGTCTGGTTTTCTGGTTCTTGGCCCCCCCCCCCCCCCCCCCCCCCCCATGTCTGCCATCATATCCTATTTGACATACATGTACAAACTGTCGTCATTTTGACTGATCCACTCGAGTTTTTCAGGCTTGGGTTCAAGATACTGATGTCTTCTCTGATTACGAACTTGGGATCCCTTCTGGTCACTTGGATCACCTCTCTCTGATATGTCATCAGAGACCTCAAGCTGGCTTCTGTGAGCTGGCGTCATTGCCCGTGGCTCACACCCACAGGTTAGGATTGACACATAGGTAGCTCAGAATACCTTAAACATGAAATATTTTGGTCATCTTTTCTAATCTTTACGAATAGCAATTGCATGTCCCAACAAAGCTTTATCTTCATTCATTTCCAGACCAATTTATTCCAGACCTTGAGTGCTGGAGTTCCAGGGTTCAGGCCCCGATAAAAGGCTAGGATTTTTTAACGTGAACTTCTATTAATTTTCCCTGGTCTCTGGATAGTAAGACGTAAAAAATCCCTTGACATTTGGAAATCAAAAAGAGTAGCCTAACAGCGCTGCTGGGAGACCCAGGTGGGAACCCTAAGTAAGACTGTGGTTTTTTTTTGTTCTGTCGAGGGCAAAAATAAAAACCCAACCTGGACAGTTCAAGGCAGCAGCACTAGCCATGCGGCCTTAAATCCTCAGGCTCAAAGATCCCCTGCCTACTATGCAAAAGAGGTAAAGTAAATGGCACATCATTCATAAATTACATGACTCTGTAATTTAAAAAAAAAAAAAAATTGGGGGGTGGGTGGGGTCTTGTCATGAATAAACAAATCAAAATAACACAGAATACATGATAATAACTAGACAGGGAAAGGATATAAACTCTGGCCACATACAAGTCGATAATATGAAAATCAAACGGAAACATATAAGTACTTGGGTGCAAACTTCAACTGCTCCAACATGCTGAGAGAAGAAATACAATCTAGAATACAATCTGGAAAAAAGGTATACTTTGCCCTTCAACATCTGCTAAAGTCACAGTGTCTGTCTCACAACACCAAGATCAAGATATAAAACGTTGATAAGACCAGTCATTTTATATGGCTCTGAAACTTGGAGCACAACTACAAAAGATGAAGCCTTATTACAGGTTTTCGAAAACAGAGTCTTACAACAAATTTTTTGGCCCATCAAATATGTAAACAGAAGGGGATGGAGAGTGAGAAGCAATAACGAAATTTACAATGTGATTACTGGTATCGTGATAGCTAATAGACTAAATGGTTTGGGCATATTAAAAGAATGTCAGATCACAGAGAAGTAAACACAAGGGAGATGAATGGTCGTAGACCACAAGGAAGTCAGACCAAGAAGAACATGGAGAGATAATGTCCAGACAGACCTGCAAACACTTGGTGTCACCAACTGGAAAGAGAAGGCCAACCAGAGAGATAAATGGCGGTGGGTGATAGCTACAGCAGTGAACCTCAATGGCTCAAAATGCCAAAGAAGAAGAAGATCATTAATTAACATTCCCCCCCCCCCCCCCCATGTGGGATCTGGAGTCCAATTTTGAGAAGTGGCATGGGGTGGGGGGGGGGGGGACCCACTGCCCCTTATACAGCATGTCATAAAAGGCAAATAGTTGAAGGTTTGTTGAAACTTGCTGTGTTGAGCCGGAAGGTTAAGATATCACAGCCTAGCTATACTGCAACACAGTAAAAGATAAATGACAGGTTGAGCACAGAAGAAAAAGAAGAATTAACCACTGTTTATTTTTTTATCTTTTTTTAATAGGACCCCATGGCTGTGGCCGGACTTTATTTTCCGTCTCACTCCGACTGGACGTAGATTTTATAAGAACTGTGATTATGTACATAAAGTAGCAGAGGAAGTCATTGCCAAACGAAAGGAGCTGATTGTAAGTTATATTTCGGTATCCTTGTCATCACACAGTACCTTCCCTTGTCATTACATAGTACCTTTCCTTGTCATCACACAGTATCTTCCCTTGTCATAACACAGTAGTCTCCCTTTTCATCGCACAGTATCTTCCCTTGTCATCACACAGTATCTTCCCTTGTCATAACACAGTAGCTTCCCTTGTCATCACACAGTATCTTCCCTTGTCATTACATAGTACCTTAACTTGTCATTACATAGTACCTTCCCTTGTCATCACACAGTATCTTCCCTTGTCATAACTCAGTAGCTTCCCTTGTCATAACACAGTATCTTCCATTTTCATCACACAGTAGCTTCCCTTTTCATCACACAGTACCTTCCCTTGTCATCACACTGTATCTTCCCTTGTCATCACACAGTAGCCTCCCTTGTCATCACACAGTACCTTCCCTTGTCATCACACAGTAGCTTCTCTTGTCATCACACAGTAGCTTCTTTGTCATTACACAGTATCTTCTCTTGTCATCACAAAGTACCTTCTTTGCCATTACACAGTATCTTCTCTTGTCATCACACAGTGTCTTCTCTTGTCATCACACAGTACTTTCCCTTGTCATCACACAGTACCTTCTCTTGTCATCACACTGTAGTTTCTTTGTCATTACACAGTATCTTCTCTTGTCATCACACAGTATCTTCTCTTGTCATCACACAGTACTTTCCCTTGTCATCACACAGTACTTTCCCATGTCATCACACAGTATCTTCTCTTGTCATCACAAAGTACTTTCCCTTGTCATCACACAGTACTTTCCCGTGTCATCACACAGTACCTTCCCTTGTCATCACACAGTATCTTCTCTTGTCATCACAAAGTACTTTCCCTTGTCATCACACAGTACTTTCCCGTGTCATCACACAGTACTTTCCCTTGTCATCACACAGTACTTTCCCTGTGTCATCACACAGTACCTTCCCTTGTCATCACACAGTACTTTCCTGTGTCATCACACAGTACCTTCCCTTGTCATCACACAGTATCTTCTCTTGTCATCACACAGTATCTTCTCTTGTCATCACACAGTACCTTCCCTTGTCATCACACAGTACTTTCCCGTGTCATCACACAGAACTTTCCATTGTCATCACACAGTACTTTCCCTTGTCATCACACAGTACTTTCCCGTGTCATCACACAGTACCTTCCCTTGTCATCACACAGTATCTTCTCTTGTCATCACACAGTATCTTCTCTTGTCATCACACAGTACCTTCCCTTGTCATCACACAGTACTTTCCCGTGTCATCACACAGTACTTTCCCGTGTCATCACACAGTACCTTCCCTTGTCATCACACAGTACTTTCCTTGTCATCACACAGTACCTTCCCTTGTCATCACACAGTATCTTCTCTTGTGATCACACAGTATCTTCTCTTGTCACACACAGTACTTCTCTTGTCATCACACAGTACCTTGTCATCACACAGTACTTTGTCATCACACAGTACTTTCCCTTGTCATCACACAGTACTTTCCCTTGTCATCACACAGTATCTTCTCTTGTGATCACACAGTAATTTCTTTGTCATTACACAGTATCTTCTCTAGTCATCACAAAGTACCTTCTTTGTCATTACACAGTATCTTCTCTTGTCATCACAAAGTACCTTATTTGTCAATACACAGTATCTTCTCTTGTCATCACACAGTATCTTCTCTTGTCATCACACAGTATCTTCTCATGTCATCACACAGTATCTTCTCTTGTCATCACAGAGTACCTTCTTTGTAATTACACAGTATCTTCCCTTGTCATAACACAGTATCTTCCCTTGTCATCACAAAGTACCTTCTTTGTCATTACACAGTATCTTCTCTTGTCATCACAAAGTACCTTCTTTGTCATTACACAGTATCTTCCCTTGTCATCACACAGTACTTTCCCTTGTCATCACACAGTACCGTCTCTTGTCATCACACAGTATCTTCTCTTGTCATCACACAGTATCTTCTCTTGTCATCACAAAGTACCTTCTTTGTCATTACACAGTATCTTCTCTTGTCATCACACAGTATCTTCTCTTGTCATCACAAAGTACCTTCTCTGTCATTACACAGTATCTTCCCTTGTCATCACACAGTACTTTCCCTTGTCATCACACAGTACTTTCCCTTGTCATCACACAGTACTTTCCCTTGTCATCACACAGTGCCTTCTCTTGTCATCACACAGTACTTTCCCTTGTCATCACACAGTACCTTCCCTTGTCATCACACAGTACTTTCCCTTGTCATCACACAGTACTTTCCCTTGTCATCACACAGTACTTTCCCTTGTCATCACACAGTACTTTCCCTTACCATTATATGGTATCTTTTCTTGATATCACACAGTACTTTCCCTTGTAATTACACAGTATGTTCCTTTGTTACCAGACAGTATTTTCTCTCATGATTTTTGATTACTAGATGATGAATTATGGTTTTTACAAGGGATGCATGCAAGATGATCACTGATGGTTTTTGATAAGGGTTTCTTGATGAATATGTACTCGTAGTTTTTATTAAGGATGCATGCAAGATGATCACTCATGGTTTTTGATGAGGGTTTCTTGATGAATATGTACTCGTAGTTTTTATTAAGGATGCATGCAAGATGATCACTCATGGTTTTTGATGAGGGTTTCTTGATGAATATGTACTCGTAGTTTTTATTAAGGATGCATGCAAGATGATCACTCATGGTTTTTGATGAGGGTTTCTTGATGAATATGTACTCGTAGTTTTTATTAAGGATGCATGCAAGATGATCACTCATGGTTGTTGATGAGGGTTTCTTGATGAATATGTACTCGTAGTTTTTATTAAGGATGCATGCAAGATGATCACTCATGGTTTTTGATGAGGATTTCTTGATGAATATGTACTCGTAGTTTTTATTAAGGATGCATGCAAGATGATCACTCATGGTTTTTGATGAGGGTTTCTTGATGAATATGTACTCGTAGTTTTTATTAAGGATGCATGCAAGATGATCACTCATGTTTTTGATGAGGGTTTCTTGATGAATATGTACTCGTAGTTTTTATTAAGGATGCATGCAAGATGATCACTCATGGTTTTTGATGAGGGTTTCTTGATGAATATGTACTCGTAGTTTTTATTAAGGATGCATGCAAGATGATCACTCATGGTTTTTGATGAGGGTTTCTTGATGAATATGTACTCGTTGTTTTTATTAAGGATGCATGCAAGATGATCACTCATGGTTTTTGATGAGGGTTTCTTGATGAATATGTACTCGTAGTTTTTATTAAGGATGCATGCAAGATGATCAGCCATTGCTTTTGTTTTCTAGTACTTTTTGTAACCGGCATATTCTTCCTTTCTGGAGCTCATAATAGTTATTTTTATGTATACCATATGCATTGAGGCAATAGTGGGTTGTGGGAGTCGATGTGGCGTAACGGCTAGACACTTGTGTGCGGATCAGAAGATCGTGAAGCCGGACTTTTTTCAAAAATGACCTTGACTCCCAGGTCAAGAGAAATGATGGTGGATGGTTTGAGACAGTGGCATAGAGGAATATCATCAGAAGAATTGACCCAGAACACCAAAGACTGAGATCTATTGCGACGTATAAACGCCTACGCCAGCTGGCAAGGCACTTGATGATGATGATAAGATGAGTCAAAATGATTTATTTTATTCACTTTTTTTTTTTCTTTTTAATTACCTTTCATCCAACTGCACATTTTGCATTTTGATTTCAATATTCAGATGTCCTTCTGTGAGTTCCAGGGTGATATTTTGGAGAACATTTGGCCGAATATTTGTCCGAATAGGAGTTGACTAATTAGTGGTGTTTCCTTCTAAATTACTGCCTGAGAGGCAAGGAACTAGCAGGCTGCATACATGCAAGCCAAATCTGTAAAACAGATGTGCATGCAAATTTCTAGTTCTGGAACAAGTCTAAAGCTCAGAAGTGAACAAACAACCAGAACTGTTTACCAGAATTTACAGCCGGTGAGCGTGAAAAAGATGAAGAAGTATTGCTTTTCATGCAACTAGATAATTTTCATTTGATTTCAGTTTTCTTCAAAGTCAGAGTGCATCTGCCTGAGAGGCAAGGAACCAGCAGTCTGCACACAAATGAGTCAGATCTGTAAAACAGATGCACACGCAACACTCAGGTTTTGGAACAGAACTGCAGTCCAGAAGTGGATGAACAACCAGAATTTTCCACCAGAGTTTACAGCTGGTGACCGCAAAGAAGAAAGAAGAAGAAGATTTGATTTCAGTATTCCAACCCAGTTTTCTAGCAACAACAGTTTCGCACTTAATTGACGTTGGCACAGTGCCAGTAATGTATTATAGGTCATGCTTTTGGTTGTTATTAGGAACGAGAAGGTCGACCCAAAGGTCGCCACCTAGACTTTCTGGACATTCTGTTGACAGCTAGAGATGAAGACGGCCAGCCAATGACCTTACTCGAGATCAGAAATGAAGTGGACACATTCATGTTTGCAGGTCAGTGATTCTCTAAGTGAAGCATTCTTGTAACTGTCTCAGTTATGTCAAGGATATGCAGGAGTGTGAGGAATTGAGAGAGCAGATTGTCTGACTACAAAAACGATGGCTACAGGAACACTCATACTGGACACTGGGGGCTTTCTGATGCCCATTTATGAGTGAATGCTGACAGAAGACATGAGGTTAGATAAAAAATAGCATGTGCAAGAATGTGTGAACAAGGATTTAGGTGTGGATCAGGCAAGGAGGACATATGAAAGGAAGAGAATGATGAGTTTATAATCACATCAGTGTGCTTTGAGAACAGTTAGCATCTACACCTCAAGGCATTTACTGTGGGGGACAGAGTATCTATGGGTATGCCCGGTACACTATAATGTTTACACTTAAATCAGCTGTGCACACATGTCATCATTGTAACTGACTCAGAGAGCATGCTGAGAAAAGTGGAGACAGTCATGCTCCGTGCAGAGTAGCAAGCATCCTTCTGAGGTCCCTGGTAGTTAGCATCCTGTGGATATTTTCACCAGGTCATGCTGGTGTGTTGGGAAATGAATAGGCAGATAGACTGGCCAGTTCTGCACCACTTGGTAGTGAACTGATGTATGACAAGCTGGATGTTGCGAGGGCCTTTTGGGAGCGAGTGAACAGTGCTGAGGCACAGATAGATCATTACGGTCTGAGGAAAACTGCACTGCGAGGAGTTACAAGGGGATCTGGCTGACGCTCGACACTCAAGGGGAAAGGAGAGACGGATATACAGTCAGACAGTTACTGGTACCATCGAAATTTTAACTCTTAGCTTGCTGCTGAAGATGGTGACAGAGCGCTTATGGGGGTGCTGTGATGTCGATTCTTAATTCAACATTCAGATTCAACATTCTTAAATCAGTAAATCATTATCTCAGTAGTCTAACTGGAAACATGATAATCACCCAGTTATCCCGTCTCAGTGACTCAGTATGTTCAGAAGAATGAGATAAACCAGGCACAAAGATGCTAGTTGGTGTTTTCAAGGAGTTTATGGCTGGCAAATATTATACTAAATGCATGGGCATTAACAGTGAGCTCAAGGAGGGGAACCATTAAGGAGATGAATGGCACCTTTGCTGTTACAATTAGTACCCTTACAATGGAAACTAGTTATAACAACAGCATCAGTATGGCTGGGTACTCCAGAGTTCACACAAGTGTGCATACTTAGTGACTCAGTGAATATGCTTGAGAAAGTCCAGGCTGCCTTCCTCAGACAAGAATCGATTGTGTCACTTAGCACTTTGTGAATGACCTGCCTAACCTTCATCTTGGTATTGGGTCATGCAGGTGTTTGAAGGAACGAGCGTGCAGATTATCTTGCAGACACTGTGGTTGCTATGGCTGTCCAGTTCTGGATACAAGACACGTTAGCAGTGCCATGCACAGCACTTACCATGAGGACGATTATACCAAAGGGCATGACTCTATATCCTTGTCCAGGTTGATGGAACTGGGGGTGCAGCCTGAGCTTCCAAAAATGAACATTTCACCAGAGGGACAAGACATTTCATTAATCAACACAGAGCAGGTGTCATCAGTCGTTTTACTCCTCTGGAGCTTTTGAGGAGAAGATCAGAGCACTTATGGATCCGTACAGAGCATTAGAAAGATAATCATCACTGATCACTAATATCATTTTCATTTTTGTGCTAGGGCATGTGGGTTTGAGAAGAAATTAATAAATATTTTAGCTTAGGTTCTCATTTGAAACTCCCATGTAATAATCCGTATCTGGGTTCTTTCGTAATATCCTACCCCAGATGACCACAGGACACACCAACATTTTAGAGGGTGGTAAGATGGGTTTCCTGGCTGCCTGATGCTTTTAACAACCCCAAAACATCCAGACCCTAACCCCAACCCACCTAAGTCCCACAAGAGAGTGCAGCCTAGGTCCCACGACTGTATGCAGCCTTTTACCACCCCCTGAAATATTATACTGTCCTGTGGATTTCCCTTTTGGGATAGGATATTAAGAAAGCACCCATATCTGTGCTCACAGGTCATGACACCACAGCTGCAGGAGCCCCGTGGATTCTCTATTGTTTTGCTAAACATCCTGAGTACCAGACACAGGTCCAGGCAGAGCTGGATGAAGTCTTAAAAGGCAGAGACTCTGATCATATTGAATGGTAAACCTCCTGTACTTCTGTATCTTAGTGTCAGCCTTACACATATCTTTGGAAAGAAAAGGGGGGGGGGGGGCATAGCATTCATACATTCATTTTTCTTCTTCTTCTGCCTTTCTAACCCAGATTGGAGCATAGGCCCTCAACCAACTCACGCCAAGTCGTTGGCATACAGCTCTCCCTATGTCTTCCCCATCTTTTAACTTTACTCTCTAGCTCCCGTCTACATGTCTATTTTTATTTTACTTACCAACAGAAAATGGTCAGTAAATACATTGGGACCTCTGAAAGCCCTAACATCATAAAAGGATGATCTAAATTTTTTGTTTATACATATGTGATCTATTTGATTTGTTGAGGCATACAACACTCTTCTGTCTAAGAACAGGACCCTGCAGGCGAGACTACCACAAGCATACAATAGAAACTGCACACAGATGGGACTATGAACATCTGAGCACATTCTGCAGGCCTCTCTCTCTCTTTTTCTCTGTCTCTTTCTCTCTCTCTTGTGTTGTACCCCACCAGGACATCACACAAGCGATAAAGACCCTGTGACACAAAGTGCCACCAAGCGGATGAGGATCATCCATGGAGCGGTCCCAGAAACCCCTTTCAGCCGTTAGGCCATATTAGTGTCCACTTTAATGTGCCACAGTGGCTAAAGAGTTTCATTAACCTTATGAGCTATGCTTAACAGTGGCTTAGATACAGATCAGATCTGCCATGATAGGCAGGACAAGTGTGAACAAGGCTCTTTTTCTAGAAGAAAGTAGATCTGGTCTCATCACAAAGTGTCTATTGAAGAAAAAAGACGTTGATACGACAGAGTTTCTATAAAAAGAAAGATGGCGGTACTCACCACAAAGTGTCAGTTGCAGCAGCATGCCCTAGGTGATTTAAAAAACAACAGGTGCTAGTACTATGTACCATTGCATACCACACATACACACACACAAAAAAAAGCAGTTCTGAGAATTAACCATATGAAGAGAGAGACAGTCATACTGCTTTGCCTGTCTTAGGGGCAGTCAAATTTTACTAAAAAACCAAGCTAAAAAAATTTTTGTTGAAAACGGATGTACTTATTGAAACGGTGTATTATTCCTCAGTTAACTCTTTCTGGCCCAAAACAATTCACTGCGTGTGGCTGAGTATTATTCACATGTACCAGTCGGCATCTGTGGCTTAGGCCTTGCGAACACGCTTCGTAATGCTGGGGTGTCGGGTTTGATTCCAGCTGTGGACTTTTTGTCTTGTGCTGGTTTCGACAGTGGTTCCAAGAGGGGACCATTTAGAAGCAGTGGCAAACTACTGAAAGTAAAATGTGCCTATAAAAACCACAACAGCCCCCAAAAAATGCTGGGGTTGGTTTTGCAACATCCTGTAAAGGATAAATGGCAAATAACTAACCAGCAAACATCTTATGTTTAGTGAGTAAGAAAATATTTGTTTGCTGCAGGGATTGTATATTTAACATTTCTGGAAGTGGTATACCCATGAGTTTAGTATTGCCATTCTTCTTCTTCTTCTTGTGTTCGCTTTCTGATTTACACCGACAGACAGGTTCTTGTGATAAACTTGACTGTTTTTATGAGTTCATTTTTAGTTCCATACAACTTTGCATGCAGTGGTGACTCACTGGGCCAGTATTCCTTTCTTAATGTGCTGAACAAGGGACAGTCTTGCAGGACATGTAGTCTGCACACATAGCCCACAAGGGCACAAAGGTGAACTACTTAGACGAAGCTTGTGCATATGCTGGTTAAGTTTGTTATGTCCTGTCCTGAGATGTAGGATAATGACCTGCCCATGCCGGTCAAGTAAGTAGTATTGCCATTCTGAACTCCATAGAACATTAGCTAGAAACTTTGTGGAACTGACAGAGTTAATAATT